>OY804259.1:35353896-35548896 GCA_963680825.1 Meiosimyza decipiens
AAATGCAATGTTTACCAGCGTGTTAGTGATTTCCTGTTAATAAATAACAAGCCGGTCTGTTTAAAAAACCCGTGTCTCTTTTCCTGCAGTCCATGTCCTTTATTTTAATATTTTATTTTTTTCTATGTCCTCCTGATCTAAGCTCAGAGGAGAAGCCAATTGTGGCTTTTTCTGTATAATGGCACCAGACGCACTTTATACAAAAAAGGGATTGAAAATTAAAACACCAACAATTGGTACACCAATACCTCGCTTTGCGTCGTTTCGTTTTGCGTTTTTTCGAAGTTGCGTCGCAGTTGAATTAGTACTAATTTTCACTGTGCGTCGTTAGATTTTCGAAGTTGCGTTGTTTTGGGTTCGAGTCTTTAATTTTGTTTTTAATTTTTTGAAATTTTTTTTTCTAAAATATGGCACGACTTTTGTTTCTAATTGCCATGCCATCAAAACTCGGGGATTCCCTTTATAAATGAAAATCAACGCAATTTTAATACAGTTTTATTTTCACTTTGTTTTGCTAATTTTAGAGTTCAGTTTCAATTACGTGTGATGTGCTTTTTTTAAAAGAGAATAATAAATTTTCATAAATTTTTACGGGTTGTTTCTAGTTACAAAAAAGGTAAATATTTTTACAATTCATTTATTGGTAGAGTTATATTTTTTTTTGACATACACTTGTAATTTTTTTAGCCAAATGAGTGGAAAGGGCGCTGCTGGTAAAATTACCAAAAAAAACTATCAGCTTGGAGACAAAATGGATGACAGCATGATTATTTCAAAACTGGGTTTCAACTTATGCTGTTCCAGAAATTCAAGCTTACTGCAACAAGGAAAACTTAAATTTCAAAGCTTTGGTCCTAGTAGACAATGCTCCTGGCCACCCAGTTTATGTTGATGAGTTGTCAGAAAACGTGAAATTTGTATTTTTGCCGCCTTATACGACATCAGTTATTCAGCCGATGGATCAGGGAGTAATATCGACTTTTAAAAGTTATTACCTCCGACGAACATTTAAACTTCTTTTAAGTGAGACTGATGGACAAGATAAGCCTACCATGCTAGAGTTTTGGAAAAAGTTCAACATTATGAAAGCCATAGAAATTATTTCCGATTCGTGGGAGGAGGTTAAACCATCTTGCATGAATGGTGTTTGGCGCAATATATGGCCTGAATGTATTTATTTTTAAAAAGTAGTATTTTCGTAACCTATCTTCGATCTTTACATGGTTTGCTATAGAAAATCATAATTCACTTTGCGTCGTTTCAATTTGCGTCGTGTTTTTTTGGAACGTAACCGCGACGCAAAGTGAGGTATTGGTGTATTTTACTTTTGACTTAATTCTAATTTTATTTATATTCCGTTGTATTATTTAAACAAATGATAACATATCCGGTATTCACTAAGGTATTTTCACTCAATTAACTCAATGCAATTCAAATGTTTTTTTTTCTTCCATTTGATCAACATTCGTTAAGTAAATGGTTTGCTTCTATTTCATTTCCCCATTCGGTCATAAATGCGTAACAAAAATTTGCTGTAGCCGCATTCTTTGCAATTGCTCTTTCTGTGGTTTCCTTCACAAGATGTAATTTTTGGGCCACAAACTTCGAATACTTATACGATTTGTCATTTGGCCAGCAAATGTGGTCTTTCAATATTTGAAAAAATGCGTTCAACTCAATTTTAAGTTGAGACAGTCATTTTTGGTTTTCACATCGATATCGTATAGTCCATCTTCAGCTGTTATTCCGAACATATACTTTTTGTATGTTTATCTCACCCGATACATATAACGGGCTCGACTTGTTCGCGAAGGCTCATAAAACTTGATGCCGTGACGAGGAATATCATCCAAAAATGTTATTGTTTGACTCAAAAATTCGACGTAGTCACCTTTCTGGAATTTGTGTTAAAATTTTCTAGCACACATCTTCGCCTAAGCTGGACTTACACTCTACTACCCCAAGCAATTGTTCGATGTTTGCGGCGGTCACACAAATAGCGAGGCGTTTAACTTTTTCTTGACCTTTGAGTGCAGGCAAAAGTTTCCCATCCTAGTGCAAAGTGAGCGGATAAAAAATAAAACTCAAAACAACAATGTAATTACATTTCTAAAGTGATGTTCAAATGCAGTACCTTTTTCGTTTTTACTTCTGCAAAGGTCCGTTTAACTCACTTGCTACACGCCATAGCGAGGAGTTTGATTGTGATGTTGGAGTTTTAGAAGTTTTACTTTAATTTATTTTGGCTAAGTACATTTCGATGCTCATTTGTCCAAGTTATCAACTGAATTTTTAGGCCAGGTGACCTGTGTGTCTGCCAATCTCTTTTTAATCTGCGTTTTATATTTATTAAATCTGACACTTCTGATGGTACGTGTTCAGGTCGTTTATTTATAGATCTTTTATTTTTGTGGCAGTTTTTGCCGGTTGTAATAAAATTTGTGAAAATTTAATATGTACACATTCGATGCCGCTTGCTTTTGCAGGGAAACATTGGTTTGAATTGGTGTACACTTAAAAATTTGCAATATTTTAAACAATTCGTTTTTTTGTTTGTGATATTTCCAGACATTTCGTACATCTCAGGTAATTTGATTACTGTGATAATCAATAGAAGATGATCTGAAGAAAATTTAAAAGATGATGATGATGCTTTAATTAATCCCTTTCTTATGTTTTTAGTCGCTCCGAAGTCAATCGGATAAGAATTTTTTTTGCCAGTCGGATGTCTAGCATATTGTTTGACCTGATAATATATCATCTGAACCTTGCCAAACGAGTGCGCCAAGCGAGTGGTTTGAATTATAATCAACGACAGCAATAAATTGTAGCCTAAGTAGGTAAGAATTTGTTGAACTGTTCTTCGGCAGTAGGTATCACTGACAACAAGTTTCCAATCACGTGCTCTATACAGATTGAAGTCGAGTGCAGATGTTGAGTAGAGATTTTCTCTATGGCGAAATGCTTGGTTCTATTTTTGATAAGTTTGCTAGTACCACCGCGCGCTCTTCCGACTGTATGCTTTGCATCGTAAAATTCAAACCCCTTTGAGTGAAAGTAATTTAGTTTTGTCAAATGCGTTTTAGCGATCAGCATGATATCGATTTGATGGTTGATAATATGTTGTTAGGTCTGACTTATATTGGCGTTAGCCGTTATTGATATGTTTAGATTATGAAATGAAATTTTTCATGGTTCGAATAAGCATTTGAATAGTTTGGTCTATCACGTTCGTGGGTGAATCAGACTCGAGATTCAATTTTGCAACGTTAGCATATGACATTTGGTTCCTCTTTAATTAACACATAGAGCATAAACCCCTTCAATTGGCTATAAAGTAAAAACTTACTTAAACTATTTGCTTTTATAAACTTACTTATGCATTCGATTTTTTTAATGAAATTTCTTTTATTTTTTTTTACAAAACTATAAACCTATTAGTAGGAAAAGTAAAATTAAAACCAAATATGTTGAACATCAACAATTTGTACATTTTCTTCTGAATGAAGCAATTTAAAGGCGCTCAAAGATAAATGACTTGCTATAGTTGAGTCCAAATATAAGTAGGCTATAAACAGTAAAAAAAAATTAAATTTTTGAACATTTTTTCTCGGATATATTTAAAGTTCAATTTGGAATACCAGAAAAAAAATTTTAAATTGCATGTTTTAAGTACTGTAAAAAAGAATTGAAACAATTTTATAAGTTTCTGAGTTTTAAGACCTTGTTAATTAAACTATGCTTAGGAAAACTGCACTATTTTTATTTTGCAGTATTTTCTAAAATAAAAGTTAGTAATGAGTTTCTGAGAGTTTAATTTTCTGAATTACACTCGAACTCAAACTTGGACAATATGTAAGAAAAATATTTTTCAAATTTTTTTTTTGTAAATCATATTTATGTTAATGCATACTATAGAGCTTCCAGATAATCTTTCAACACATTAAAAAATTAAAATTTCGAAAATTTATGGACGGGTCTAATCTATGCGTATACAAACGTGGCTTTTGTCATCTTGGTTTTTGATCCTGGTAGTAGCATTTTTTTTAAATTAAAAGAAAATTATCATAAAGTAATAAATGTGAAAAGAAGTTAAAATTTAAAACTTAGTGGAAAAGAATAGAAAGTGTTGTGTTTTTTTCTTAAAAAAAAAAAAAAGAATAGAAATGAAGGATTAAGTGACAAACAAAAAGTTAAGATATAACTTCAAAATAGCTATTAAAAAAGTCAAGCCGTTGAACAGCATTGGCCGCGAAAAGTGTACAAGCGAACACATCTAGCAGAACTTCAAAATACTATTCTTTTGCCCCCTTCAATAATAATTCCAATTGTGTGTGATGGGAAACGTTCCAGATGTGTCAAATTCCAGAAATTTAATGAAAACTTGAAGTGATTTACTTTCTCTGATTAAACAGTGGTCTGTTCTCTTAAAAGCAATATTGCTTTACAAACTTAGCTTTGGAACACACAGCTGTACAGATATCGCTCTGGACGATTATGATTTTTTTTATAATATCAAAAGTGTTGAAATGGGGGAAGATGTATTGTTGGAATTTATTGCACAACAACATACCCATGCAAACTTTTTGTTAAGGCCAGATGGCAACATTCATTTCACTCCGAAAATCCGCTAGCCTTTAGTATAACAATTAACATATATTTTCTTATGTGAGTATTCGTGATACAAAATCTAATTTTTGTCACCTTGTGAACTTTGGCAAAGTGACCTCTAGTAAGATCGCCACTATTCCGCTGAATTAAATACGTCATTTTCCAAACTCCTAACTCCTACTCTTTTATTTCACTTACATAAAATTTCAAACTTGTCCGAGTTTGAAATTTTATTTTATTTCAGCATCAAGTCATTAAAATCGGTTTTTTTGCACCAACCTTTTCAACGGCCTCTTCTAGCGACTGGATTTCTACAGGAAAACAAGATTCCATAGATTTTCCACATTTTCACTTTTTATTTAAATTAAAATGAATTTAGAAAAACTTACGAAAAACCACAGACAAGTTCGACGAAACAGCAATCCGCTTATGAAATTACTTCAGTGGTAAATATATACAAATATGTATGTTCGGGTAAATATGTATCTGTACGAGTCTATATGTACTTGTACTTTGAAAGACAAATTTTTGTTATTTTGTTTTTTAATGTGCTGTTGATTAAAAAGTAAGTTTATGACATGAAGAAAAATTTCGCAAAAATTCAGCTCTTTACCTCAATTTTATAGAGTGGCGCCGAAACCTGTGAGGCTTACATGTAAATTGTTTGGATAAAATATATTTTGTTAAAAAAGCATGTGAATGAATAGGTGATGAATGTTGTTGGGCTGTTTATGGTCGTTTTTCAAAGTGATTTTTTACACTAAATGCGAATCTGGCCTCAGAATTGACCCAGCATGTCAGAATTCTGAAATATTTGTGGTTAAGTTACAAAAATATGATGTTTATTGTCAACTTTCGAGGCCATGTATAGGATTCAAAATATGTTGTTTGGCTTATATTTAACAAAAGGGACCCCGTGTCAGGTGTATTTTGTTCACATTTTCAGCCACACGAAAAATGTGGGCGTGGTTTGACAATAGTGGGTACATCACATACAACTAAAGTTTCTAAAACGCATACTTTTTCTACTATTTTGTAAGTCGATTTTTTCGTAAAATTTCAACAACATCGGATACAAACTCTACCCGCGCCCTTTACACGTTTGAGCTAGGAGCTCAGATTTTGTGGCAATTATTTTTAAACCTCAAGCTAAAACAATTTAAAACATTTTTAAAATAAGCACCCTAATGTAGATGAATGAGATCAACAAAAAAACTAGTAAAGGTGTTATCTTTAGCCAGGCCGAAACTCACATACCCTACACTGCATTGAAAGTACTTTTTAAATGAATGTTAAAAAAATGTTGAAGAGGTTGAATAAGTCGAAAATAAAGTAAAAAGGTTCAAAAATGTTGAAAAGTGTTGGAAAAAACTGAAAATGTCAAAAGAATATGGGAAATGTTGAAAAAAATAGAATAGAGATGAAATCACAAAATATGTCACGCCCACTTCTCCAATGACATTCGTGATTGACATGCACAAACCTAATTTTAGCACAATAGCTTGTATAGTTTGCGATATGTGCCGTAATTATTCTTAAAATTTCGGGCGGTGACACACCCACTGGTACAATCCAGTCAGATTTCGATCCAAAAATAGCCTTCCATAAACAAACCTCTTACACCAAATTTCAGTATGATTGCTCATTTATTTCGATAGTTATGCCACTTAAGGTATTTTAATTGTATTGGAGGTGCCACGCCTACTGTTCCTATTTTTAAAGCTTTTGATTCATGTGTACCTAATACCCATTAAACCACTTACATCAAATTTTAGATAAATTGCACCAATAGTTCACTTAAAATAGCACTTACAACTTGTAAGTGAGAATGAGGGAGGTGCCACGCCCACTGCTGAAATCTTGTCAAGTTTCATTGAATTTTGGAGTTATACGAAATCAAAATTTTTAATTTTTGAGGAGTGCCACGCCCACTTTTACAATTCTGGCGTTATAAAAGTTAAAATTTAGGGCTGTGCCACGCCCTTTTAAGAGTCTTTGCAAACTTCAAACCTAGCTTAGTCTTAATTTTGTTCTCATCTTCAAGAAATCACCAAATTTCATCAAAATAGCAGCATCTTTTTTTTCAAAATGGACTTGGGTATATTTACATAGACTCTGCGCGGAAGGCGTGGCCGTAAACCGATTTCGCCAATTTTTATATGCCAGCAGCTTGCAAGAAGGTTTGACCTGTGTGCCAAATTTCGTTGAGTTAGCTTCCTTAGTTTTCTCGTAAACCTGATTTCAACAGACAGACACACAGACATACACACAGACAGACAGACAGACAGACATACAGACAGACAGACAGACAGACAGACGGACATAGCTATATCAACTCAGGTGGTGATGCTGATCAAGAATATATATACTTTTCCATACCTGCCACGCCCTCTTCTATGCGTTACAAACGGAATGACAAAGAGTACATATATACATATACAGGGTGTTTTTTTTAGAGGTTTGTTTTTCGAATAGAGATAAAACTGGCATTTTATGGTCAAATCTGGCAACTCTAATGTCATTTATGTTCAGTTTGATTTGCCATTTCATCATGAACAGGTTGACAAAAGAACAACGCTTGCAAATCGTGCAAATTTATTTCGAAAATAATGGTTCAGTTCGCGAAGTTTACCGCAAGCTCCGTCCATTTTATGGTCGACATAATCGTCCATCAGAGCAATTAATTCGGTTAACCATGGATCGTTTTCGCACTACGTTTACTCTATGTGATAATACGCATCCGCAGAGACGTCGAAC
The DNA here is from genome assembly GCA_963680825.1 of Meiosimyza decipiens. Taxonomy (NCBI): domain Eukaryota; kingdom Metazoa; phylum Arthropoda; class Insecta; order Diptera; family Lauxaniidae; genus Meiosimyza; species Meiosimyza decipiens. Next base: position 35,361,265 of record OY804259.1, read on the forward strand.
AGTGCGCACCGAAGAAACAATTGCCGCTGTAGAGCAAAATGTTGAAGAGGACCCGAATGAATCGATTCGCCACCGTGCACAGCAATTGGAGCTTTGTCCATCAGCTTTATGGAAGATTTTGCGCAAAGATCTTGGCTTGCGACCTTACAAGATCCAGCTTGTGCAAGAATTAAAGCCGCGAGACCATGCAATGCGTCGTGATTTTGGTGTATGGGCCGAAAATGAGATTGATCTCGATGCTGATTTTCATCGCAAAATTTTGTTCAGTGATGAGGCTCATTTTTGGTTGAATGGCTACGTCAACAAGCAAAATTGCCGCATTTGGAGTGAAGAGAATCCACATGAGACCCTTGAGACGCCATTACATCCGCAAAAACTGACTGTTTCGTGTGCTCTATGGGCTGGTGGAGTCATTGGGCCATACTTCTTCCGAAATAATGCTGGAGAGTCAGTTACCGTTAATGGAGACCGGTATAGAGCCATGATAACCGACTATTTTGTTCCCGAATTGGATGGCATGAATGTGGATGAGTTGTGGTTCCAACAAGACGGCGCTACATGCCACACAGCGCATGTCACAATCGATTTATTGAAGGAAACATTCGATGAGCGCATAATTTCGCGGAATGGACCTGTCAATTGGCCACCAAGATCGTGTGATTTGACACCATTGGATTATTTTCTTTGGGGATATGTGAAGTCGCTCGTCTACGCCAACAAACCAGAAACGTTAGGGGACTTGGAAGCCAACATTCGTGGCGTTATTGCCGACATACGGCCCCATATGCTCGAAAAAGTGGTTCAAAATTGGACCTGTAGAATTGGCTTTATTCGAGCCAGCCGCGGCGGCCTTATGCCCGAAATGGACATTAAAACGATTTTCTTGTGTTTTATTTCAATTCGAAGCTCTATACCTCTAAAAAAAACACCCTTTATATGTGTAGGGTATAATAATGGTGTAAGATTCCACACTCAGTAATAATGTATTCCTCACAAATGTCATTTACATAAATCGATGGCGTTTTCTTACAACATTTCGAAATATTATTTGAGCGCAGTTCGTTTAATTTAACCAAATAACTTTGCATCCATTTCGATAATAGCAATCCAGTCTCGATTTCAAATTTTCGTTCAACGACTTAAGAGCAAGTTTGAAAATGGTGCGATGACAATGATCGAAGTGTGAATCTCGGCATCCAATTGCAAATAAATTTGTTTTGTATCCTCAAAAAACTCGTTGAATTTATTTTATCAAATTTCTCACGTGACTTATGAGACATAGGGACTATGATGCAATTGCATCGTCACCGAAATGTTTATCAAATATCAATTCAACTGTAAATTCATAAAATCGCAGTGATATTTGCTGCGATTGTTCAGCAATTATAGTGTGATAAATTATCACTGATAATCATAATATAATATGTATAGGATTGCTGAATAGTTACAACGAATATGAAATGTGAATGTGTTCGTATTGTGAACGCTGAATGCTACATTACTCGAATATACTCGATTTATTCCTGTGCGTATACATACACTAGGGCGTATTGCGAGAAAAAAAACTCACCAAGCTTTGAAACTGGCTGTTGACCGGTGAACTTTATATCATTTGTGTGGCGGGTAATACGCCCTAGCGTACGCATACAGAGAAGTTGATATCCAGATGAAAGGGCCTCGATAATATTTTATCCTCAGGTCCTCACTTCCATATCTCGCAAACCATTGCAAATCAGATATTTTGAAATATTTTTAAGAAAAATTCGATATTTCCCAATTGTTTATATTTACTAAACCAAAAAAAAGGTCTCCACCCTCACCGAAAACCCAAAAGTTGTTTTATTTTCAATGAAAACTCTTCTGTCGCCCCTTGCGCAGTTAACTCACCACTTGTCAAAGGATAAAAATCTTTCATTTTCATTAGAAGGAAAGTTTAACCAGAGTTAACGTTTTGCCGTACTATTAAATTTCATATACTTATAATTTCGAAAAGAAAAGATGTCAACTTAGTTCAAAGTGGATTTTGAAGAAGAAGAGTAGTGCGTACTTTGGTACGCCGTAACGAGTTTTGTTGTTTGATGATGGTTTGAAGTAGTAAATATGGTCTGAACTCCAGATCAGAGAAAAAATTTTGTTTTTGAGCCTGTGGTGTCATGAGGGTCTATTAGTTGATATTTGATGATGTTCCATAGCTTGGAAATCTGTACCGCAACCTTTCATACGCAGTCTCTTACATATGTCAAAAAATTTAAAAATCAGAAATCTTTCATATCACACAAGTCTTGATGAGTGTCATAAGGTTACCCAAAAAACACCAGAAATTCTGGAATATTGACGGTTTTATAACCGTAAAACTCATTTTCAGAACATCAAAAAACAGGTAAAATCGGGATTATTGCTAGTCTTAACATATATCCTTAATAAATAATCCAGTAGTGTGATTTTGGCGGCCAAATGTTTTTATAAATGGCGGAAATCATATAAATTCTGAGTGATTTTATAGTTGAAATTTCATTGAGTTTGGTAAACTTTTTTCCAACTTTTTGATGACAAAATGACAAATTTTACTGAACATGAATGGATAGATGCCAGATTGTATGAAATTTTTAACGTTTAAGCTTTATTGGAAGTAAGATATTCTAAAAAAACACCCTATATTACTACATATTTTGTGTGTGTTGCGAAGGCTTTTAAACTTTTATTCAAAATGTCATGAAAATAAAAGTTTTTAAAAGCTTTTTTGTTACAAAACATTTTAGAAACTTCCACAGTCACATGTAAAAAGTTTTTTTTTTACTTTTATTTTTAAAAGTCGAAAATAAAAGTTTTCTCGAAAAAATTTTAGATAAAATTTTCTTCTGCTTGAAAAATCCTATAATAATATCTTGATGTCACTTTGGATTATTCATAACAAAATCCAATGGAAAATACTCAACAAGTTTCTAAAATGAAAATATTTATTATACGAGTAATTCTGCACTTATGTTTAAAAAAAGTTTTTATTGCATAAATCAATTGGAAAAGTCCGAAAATGGATTTTGAAAGCAGAGCATAGGTCCCCGACCGTCCTTAAGAGTGTTTCGACCCATTTTTTGAAAAAAAAAATTTGTTCCACAATTGATGGGAAAAGGCTGAAAATGGGTTTTGGAACCTGCAAAAGAGGTCCACAACCCCCTTAAAGGAGTGTTTGGACTCATACATGAAAAAAATTATTTCACTAATCGACAGGAAAAGGCCAAAAATGGATTCTGAAAGTGACAGGGGAGCTCTCCGACCTTCCTAAAAAGGTGTTTCGGACCGATTATTCGACAAAAATTTATTTATTGGAAGTGGCAGGGAAGGGGGATCCTAATGAAGAGGTATTTTGAGCACATGTTTCGAAAAAATTTAATTACACGAATCGATGGGAAAAAGCGAAGATAGATTTGGAAGCGACCTCGAGAAGTCAATTTGAAAGCTGGTGCATACCTAGGAACAAAGATTTTGTGTCGAGGATATATTAAGAAACATTTTTACAAATAAAAAATATAAAAAAGATTTTTTGACTTTTTCAAATATAACTCTAAAGAAAACTTTTATCATCTGAATGAAAAAGTTTTAAGGGAACTCTTACTTTTATTTCAAATATAGAAATGTTTCAAATTAACTTTTACCTACCAAAAAACTTTTTTAAAAGGTAGTTTCAGGCTCTTGTTTTGTTGATAATTTTATTTCTCAACTAGACTCTTATTCAATTTAAGACTGAAGTTTTTTCGTTTTATTCCATTTTTTGTTTTGTTAGTTAAGCTTCTTACCTTAACCAGACACATCTTCATTTAAGAGACTTCTTAGTTTCGCCTTCCGATTAGCCTCGCCTTGAGCAAAACTTGAGTGAGGTAATTGCAAACTATCTACAATCCAGGTATCTTGGCCTAAGTTTAAGTTCATAAGAAAAAAATTTCGTTAATTAAAGCCGCATACATATGTATGTATGTGCATTAGAGTGGTTCTAAGAAAACGAAAATTGGGGACGCTCCCGCAATTGATTCGAAATAGGATAAAAAAGTTTTTCGAATTTATTCAAAAATTTATCTTTAACCCTTTTTTAATTTGTTATTTGTTTTTCTTACATGGTTTTCAATTCTTAAAATGAACATATTAAAAATTAATGTTGCCCGGACCTAGTTTCCGAGATATAGTCATGTAAAGTTGCGGAAATAGGTTTTCCAAAAAATCAATATAACTTAGAGGCTCCTGAACAGATTTTAAATATGTTGATGTCATATGGGAGGTAATGACATGGATGTTTTCTAAAACTGTTTAAATTTTTTTTAAATAACCGTTATACTCTCTAAGAATTGTATAAATAATTTGTAATTTTATTAAGAGATAAAGAAACCGAATTAATTATATTTAATATAATAAGCTATTTGCAGAGGCGTACCATTTATATTAGGCGCCCGGGGCAAAAAAGTTATTTGCCGCGAAAAAATTTTCCATGTTTTTTAACTAAAATTTTATTTACCTCACTAAAAAAAAGGTCCCCTAACTATAGTCAAATTCTCATTTTTGATTTTCAAAAACCCTAGCATATCGAGACATATTTCGCGACCATTTCTCCGCAACCTTGTCTAGCACTCGGGCGTATTATATGGAAAAATGCTGATCAAACAGGCGTATTTTATGCAAGTTACATATTTATTTATTTCAACTAATTTTTATATATAAGATATTTTAACTTAAAGAGTTTGATAAACATCGGTTAATAAGACATTTAATTAATTTAAAACATTTAAAAAAATAGTATACGATATGTTGCTAAAGTTGCGGCTGAGGCCAAAATTCACATTGAAATAGGGTCAGTAAGGGTTAAAGATAAAAGATGCAAAAAACTCCTAAATCTATTCGAAGCAATTGTGGGGCGCCGCATTTTATTTTCGCAAAAAATCGAAATAAGAACCACCCTAATGTACTGTGCGTGTATTCGTTTCAGAAAATTTATTATTTAGAGATCCACCAGAAAGCGCAAAAAACAGACTCAGTACTCGTATCAGTACAATTGTATGAAATTAAGTTGAGGTTAGGTGAGATGTGTTCACATACATATACCTATGTACATATGTATGTATGCATATACAATAACGGGTATTCTTCACGGGTGAAGCTGCGGACAACAGCTAGTTCTAAAATGTATTATAAAATGTTTCAGTACAGCCTTAAAAAGATGTTTCTATAAGGGAGGCTATGTATTTATGAATTTACTTAAGGAATTTGAGAATCAAAAAACCTTTTATAAACGCTTTTGGTCACACCTACTCAACTCAAATTCTTTGTGCTCTTAAGCGGCCGTGTCATTTGCGTTGAAATACGTAATTGGTTAACTTTTGTAGACAGTGATTGTTTTTCAGAAGATGACGTTTTTACAGAATATGATGTAAGTTGGCATAAAATAAGCAAAGAAGCAAAGGAGGGGAGATCGCGGAAATGATAGAGGTTATTAAATTAAAGCACTCTGCGATATCTTTCTTATCGAACCGTATATAATCTTTCATACAAACCACTTACGTTGCTTATGAGATTCATTTACAAAATATCGTAATGCAATTATTCACTCCCCAGTAAACACTTAAAACACGTTGAGTGTTTATCACCTTCTTACCACACAAAGTATGACGATTTATAGCACTTCATTTTGGAATAAAATTTAAACGAATTTGCTAGTACAATGGGTTTGTTTGCTCACAAAACTAATGTGCAAATTAGTAAAGCACTTCAAAAATTCATTTTAGCTTTGCACATAAAAAAATTATTTTTTTAAAAAAGTAAACACTGGATCAGAATTATTAAAGATTTCAACGAACTATGAAACACAAGATCTATTAAGTTTTTCAAAGGGGTGTGAATTTCGCGTTCATTGCTTCAATTTATAATACGGGAAGTTATAAAGTTCACGACGGACAACAACAAAGAGCTGACCCGATCACTCACTCACTCACCAGTCAGCAGACGCAGAAACACTTGAATCGAACGTATGAGCGAACTTCGAAGCTGTGCTCTACGAACAAACCGCTGAATGACTGGCTGGTGACAATTTGCGCAAAACATTCTGATACCCACGCACACAGCACTGATCTACTACAGACACAAAGGGAAAACGATGCAAAATAAACAAATGAAAAACAAAACAGAGCTACTTAAAAAAGTTAACGCTTATCAGTGCAAGCGACGAAAAGCCGGAGACTAGCGGCGATCATCAAGTGTTGATCAACTTGACGATCATTCAGTAAGCAACAGAATGTAGGCCCTCTTCGATGACCTTCGAATGGATTGGAGCAACGGAAAAACAAAGTCAATGTCGACGTAATTAAACCTAATTGTTTGTGTGTGTGTGCCTGTGTAAATATTCTTCTACACCTACATATGTACATACACATATGAATGTACATGATCGTCAATTTTTAAGGCCAGAAAATTAATTTTAAAGCAGTCAGCTGACGAATGAGGATCATAAATCTGACCAAATACAAACAATTCATTAACTTGAATCACTGTGTGCTGGTTCTTGTTGTTGTTGTTGTTGTTATATGTAACACGTGCTATTTGCTTTCGGAACTTTAAGTATAGATCATTTGAACGTTTTGACATGATCATTATGATGTTAATAATTGGAATTGCACTTCACAGTGGTTCTCGTTTTTGTGTTATTGATAGTGTGAACTAAGCGAAGGTGTCATAAATTTTCCACGCAACAGTCGCCATGTTAATTAGTGCTCATAATCCGTTGTGTAACAAGAATTTATTGAAATTTTAATGTGAGTAGGCAGATGTTGTATGAAAAATTTGTAAAAGAGTAGCAATTCCGCAATCACGGTCTTCTTTACAAAATTTCGAACGTGCTATGCTCTATAGTGCATACATGCAATGATACAGGGCCGGACCTGACGAATCACTTGACCGTGAGTTCCTTTCAAAAAAGTTGTACTGAGAGAAACATTTAAGGCGATTTTCAATATATTTGGTACGTAAGTACATAGTGCATCAATACATACATATATGTATGTATGTCTAAAATATTTTTAATAATAATCAAATTCCAGAAAAAGAAAATGTCAAAAACAATTTCGATTTTTAAAACACTTTCTTATGCAAGTCTGAAAAAGGTTGAAAACTGTTTTCCTGAAAAGGAAATTTGATTCTCAAACCAAAATTTTTCTAAATGGCCTGTCAATTAAAAATTCATATTATTGTTTTAAGAAAGTCGTTGATTGAGTTCGCTTTCGTTCGTTTTTTTATTAAAGCATGCCACAGCTGGTGGAGAAAACATTCGCAGGCAGACTGTGCCACAACTTAATCCTACGGCCAGAAAACGGATTATCATGAAAGTATGATGTTCTGTTGAGCACCGGCGTGATGGGACGCCCGAGTGCTGTGAGAAAAAATTCGAACTGATGGCACCAGTTCCCGTATCTCTCTAGAGAACATCCCGTTGTAATACCTATAGAAAAGGGTTAAACATCCTAAGTTACGCCTTTGGTGAATGGAAACGATGTAGGTTCTAATACAGATGAGTGAGATAGTCCATTTTTTTTTTTTAGAAAAACAAACCAATCTATAATTAATGTGTGTATGTATGTACATTTTGTAAGATTCATCTTCTACTGAATTATTTAACCCTGAGATCATCTATTCTGAAGATATATATATGGACAACGACCCTTTAATATCAGTTAAGTCGGTAATTTTCTCGCCTGACACCATGGAGAAATATATTTCCTCTCTAGATGATGACTTCAGCACTGGACCTGATGGTATTCCGGCCACAGTATTAGTTAATTGCGACTCTGTGCTTAGTCAGCCCATCAGTTTTTAATTTAATAAATTTTTCTGAAAAGCTATTCTCCCAAACCTTTTACAAAATCATACATAAGACCCATTTTCAAGAAAGGGTGCAAAAATTATGTTTCAAACTATAGGTCCATAGCTTAGTTGTCATCAATACCAAAGCTTTTTGAACGATTCATACAATATGATCAAGTTAAAGTGTGCTGCAGTGAAGTCATTAGAACTCGTCAGCATGATTTTGTTAATGACAGATCAACAGATTTTAACTCATTAAGCTCTTCAGGCTTTAGTGCGCAAGTTGACTGCATCTACACTGACTTCAGCAAAGTATTTGACAAATTATCACATAATTTGATTTTGTTTAATGTAAAGAAGCTTGATTTTCCTTTAACTTTTGTCAGTCCCAAAAGTGGGACTTTAAATTAGAATACTTGTTGTGTCGATTAAGTCAAAGATCTCGGCATACATTTTGATGCTAAATTGTCTTTTAATAACAAAACATTGAATGAGTTGACAAACACGATATCAACACTATCGTGCGCAATATGCAAAAGGTCCCAAAAAGACTTCCAAAATTTTGATGAATCAGATGACGAAGAGCGTAATTATAAGTACGGAATTTCGCCACTGCATGCAAGATTAATGTCTATGAAATGCAAGCTAGCGTATACGCTTCCAGAAGATGGTAGTGATTTAGAGACATTTCCTGTAATATAAGAGGAAATAGCTGATAGGAAGAAAATAATTCAAGCTGCGTTTTATGCAGAAACTGGCTTGAAAGTTGACCAACCACAACAAGGGTTTGGTAATACAAATGATGGAAACACTTCCCGACATTTCTTGAAAAGTTGTTGATAAGGAGATAATTAAAAAGCTACAAACATTGTAAATGTTTTAGGCTGAAAAATTCTGGCCAATGGTAAAAATATAATAAAGTATCAGCCTTTACCAATCGCTGAGCTATCAGAGAAGCACAGGAATCCAATAAAATGAGTAACTTTGTGCTTGGATTCTTAGCTGTCAAAAAAAAAAGGGATTATGCCATATGAAAAAGCGCATATATGGTAGAAACTAAAGTTGGTCTGATCTGGGCAAAAGAGATGTCAATCGATGGGTCCAAGGAATGGTCATTGAAACGATCAATAAAATGAGTGACCTCGGGCTTGTAGCTGAATTTTATTTATTTTTTGAAATTTCCTAGCCAATTTAAATAGATTCCTGATTAATATTTTCAACAAGCCTCTATTTAGTTTAAACACATAGCTTTGAATTAACTAGATTCATTTTTGATATTTTCAATCAGATTTTTGGTTAAATTAACTAGATTTTTACATTGACAACAAAACATTACGTCTGCTAGTTGAATTACCAGTTCCTAGTTGGTTTTTTCTCAGTTTGCCTCATCTGACCCAAGTATTACATCTCTAGGGCACGCCAGATCATCAAGAGTGCTGAAAGAATGTTACTCTCAAGAAATGTTAAGTCCATTAGGTAGCCATTCAGAAACTGTTGATTATTTTGAAAAAAATTAAATTGTTAATTTAATTAATAAAAAAATATGTAGTTTGTATAAATAAAAGAAAAAATAAATATCTCATCAAATTTAAAAATCCGTTTTGTATTTTTTTACAATTTTGGTTTCACATACCAAACCCATTCACATTTCAATCACACTTTCCTGCAGTTTTCAAAGTTTATATGCAGAAGATATGTAATTTTTCCTCTCTGGAAAAAACTCAACTTCAACAATCGATTGCGTCGGACTCTGCAAACTTTTTTGTACAATATTTGGAACTGTAGTAGCTATAAGAATCAGAAAATCTTTGTTCGTTCAGAAGTTATGAATTTTGCAATCAAAAAAGTCAAATCTTGCCACTATGCGATGCAGTGTTGAAAAGTTGTCACAGCATTTGTTCACGAACAGATAAGAACTTATAAGGATTTGCGAACAAGGGCAAAAAAGGTTTCTGAAGGTATGTACTTAGGTGGGAAAAATTGCTTATGCTACTTCCAAAATAAGGTTTTTTAATGAAAAAAACAGGATATTTTATCGACAATTTTCGGTTAGATCTATCCATTTACGAAAAATTACTACAAAGTAATTTATTCTTATTAGCATATGAGAAGTACTATGACTATTTTTATTATTTATTACATTGATTTCAATCAAATTGTATATTGACGAGCAGGCAGACTGCGAATATTGAAATCTCTGAGTCCTTCATCTGTGAAGTACTGCAGACCAGTGAAATTTGTCTTTCAAAAGGAAGCTCGATAACCATTAAGGAAGAAGTGCAAGTAATACGCAGATGGACACCTTGAAGATTCCATCTTAGTTTTGGACGGAAAAAATATCACTGTTCATCATAAATTGTTTCTTACAATGGTCGATGGCAAGGTCTCGCAGGTATTAGGTATCACGAAATCCACTTGTTCGTGCATTATTTTCGGCGCGTATGGACCTTCAACTGATGAGTGCGAAAAAGTGGGATTTATATTTGAACTTTCACCGCTGCATGCCGAAATTCGGTTTATGAAGCACATTTTCATGGTCTTGTATGATTTGGATATTGATAGAAAGGACACCACAAAAAATTCTGCTTGCAAGCGGAGTTCCGCAAATTGGGACTCACCGCCTTACTTAGACCAAATGTGATCCATTGGTATCTGACTATACCCTCTCGTTGAACCAACCAGATTTCGTAATAAAACTAAATAGCTGACCTATACTGACATGTCTAAGGTCATCCAGATCATCAAATAAAAACGACCCAAGTGCTTTGTGGCGTTTCTAGCAAGTGCGGGACAGGAGCAGAGAAGATGTTTAATATTTTCCTCTTCCTCCACATCACCACAACTTCTACAGAAGTCAAAGGATCGAACGATAGTTCGGACGAAAATATAGCTAAAAATTTAAAATAACCAAACACGCGATGCAATCGAAAATTGATAATATTATTTAAGAACGTTCGAAAAAATTGTAATAAATTTAACAGACACTAATAAACCGCTTTCGGTGCAAGAAGCTGTTGCCGCAAGCATCGCCCAATTCACAACATGGTACATAGATCATTTCAGTCGTAGCTCCAGCTGCCACGAATTTGCGCAGTTCACTTGCGCATAGCCTATTGGAGTTCCCAAAAATAGCACATGAACCCTTCCTCGGTAATCTCTTCATCATTTCATTTATGTAAATCTTCATTCTAAATTCATAAAATCATTAGACTTCCAAAGTCAAAAATTGTTTGGCTATGGAAGAATCATGGATGTCTTCATGTCGTCTGACCTCAACTCTAATGTAATTCGAAAACTTCAGCTGCAGCAACTCAGCACCGCCATAGGCCACGTTCATCTATAAAAATAAGGAAATTGAGTTGTAAATATCTTTAATTTATGGAATAATTAATACATACTCCTAAAACATAGTAGTCTTCTCGGAATAATTTGCAAACTTCTTAATTGATTGACAACGCTTTATATACATACCATTTCAGGTTAAGCCATAAAGTTAATTTTTTTGTTTGTTTCAATAAAAAAAAATTATTCAATACTTTTATGTATGTCTAAAATCTAAATTACTTTTAGCTTAGAACAAAATTTCTATGAGTTTAAGGACAGATATTTATTATCCTGCTAGCAGCCCCGGCAGAAGATGTTCTGCCCTTTCCGGTAGGTGGCGCGATCCTGTATGAACTCAAGCTATGGAATATAAAGCGACTTTCCTTTGAAACCAACTTTTGTTCCAACTCTTTTACGTACATACTTACATATAGCAGGTCTGGCAGACGTTGTTATTCCCTAACTGGTAGGTGGGACAATTTGCTGTAGTCTTTTATATGTACGTACCAAATCTCATTCATCTGCATCAAATAGTTGCTAATATATGCGAAATGCTGTTTTATTTACATATGGGAGGCGTGGTACCCCCCTTTTTTCCTTTGAAACTTACTTTTGCCTGTACCTTTTATATACGTACTAAATTCCATTCATCTGTGTCCAGTAAATGATGAAATATGCTGAATTTGACTATAGAGGGCGTGCCATCGCCCATTTTTCTAAATCAAACTTTGCCAAAACCTTCCATAGAACATAATAAGCATTTAAAAAACAATTAGTGAATTCTTCGTTGAAGTTCCATTTTAAAAAATATTTTTGTAAGAGGGCCACCCTAAGTATGCACCCTAAATTTAAATTTTTACGACCTTCGCTGTGCCTTTTGATATAAAAGCCACGGTAAGTAAATTTGAGAATCGATTCAGCGGCTTTCGAGAACATCATACTAAAAAAATATTTTTGTTTGAGGGCTGCCCTTATTCAAAGTCTTTTTGCCTAAGCTGTACCTATTAATATGCACCCTAAACAAATTTTTTATGGCCCATAGCACACGCGTGATTGATACTAATATACTGTAAAAATTTCATCAAAATAGGCCAACAGACAGGCAAAAACTGAATTTTGTAACAGAAAATTACAAAACTATTTTTCAAGTTATCTTTCGTTTGAAAAAAAAAATTGTTTCTCTAATACGATTGGACGGACACGACTGTCCTTTGTATTTATAATAAATGTCTATCATAAGTGTTGCCAAAAAAATAGATTCAAATCGAATAGCAATAAGTGCATGTGTATGTGTGAAACCAAAATGTTAATTTTGACCAATATTTTTAGTAGAAGTTATGATTCAAAAACCGTATAAGATCGGAAATGTGAAAAAAAATTTCGTGTTAAGCGGGGGATAGATGTAATTGTGCTTTATTTTGATTATTATTATTCATGAGTGGATCTTATATGTCATTATGCACCTGTGTATGTATTTAGAAAACTGAAAGGGAAGAGTCCATACAAATACTTTAGAAGATAGCATTTGTTATCCAATTATATAGTAAGTATATTTGGTCACAGCGCCCTCTGTGGACAGATTTTTTAAGTATTTATAGCTCTTTTATACTCTTCTTGATAATATGAAAACAAAGACGCTTCGTGTGGCAAAATCGGCTCAGTAGCTTAAAAGCCTTGGTCTAAAATATAACACTAGCATGAGCGTACCGTAAGCGTTAGCAAGACGCGTGACGTAACGGTTCAGCCAAAACGCTTTAGAATAGATTTTTCTACACATCCGTTTTTCTATACCTCCTTAAATCACAAATCGCAGACTTAATAACTTTACAATACTGTTTTCTCCGTTTCATGTTTTTGTTGATAGGGCGCTTACACTGTAAGGTGACGATATCGTCGCATAAACTTACTAAGCACAGACTTTTCTGAAACCTCTTTTTATCTAAATACCATGTATTTTTTTTATACGCTGTAAGATTAATAGTCGAAGGCTTAGGAGCCAAAAAATAGATGATGTGGACGTACATATGACTAATGATTTTCAGACTGCACCTCATCCTTACACGCAAGCTATCAGCAAAAACATGAAACGGAGAAAACATAATTTTAAGCTTATTGAGTCAAAATTTGTTCACAGAGGGCGCTGTAAGCAAAAATACTTTGAATTGGATAATAAATGCAATTTTTCAAAGCATCTGTATGTATGTTCATGTTACCGGCCAAACTAGTTTTAGGACAAAATAGCTAACGTTATGCCCAAATATATGCAATGAAATTTTAAGGCAAAAGCACTGTGGTTAGTGAAGACTAAGACAGGAGCAAAATATGCAATAAGACTTATCAATTACATTGTATGCTTGACAAGTGGTAAGTGAGGGTAAGTGGGCGGCCTTCGGCCACGGTTTGGGACCTTAATCCTCCAATATGTCCATAGCCGGCTTCGCGGTGACCTTCGTCTGCGGTTCAGTTTATAATATGTGCAACACCGGTTCAGTTATAAAATGTGCTTCTTTATCCACAGCGCTGTTGAATTAAAATAAGATCGCATACTTTCGGGCACACAAATAAACTAGTTTGGCCTCGGAAAATCTAATTTATGCTAAAAACTAGTTTAGCCGGTAACATACATACATACAGCTGCGAAAAAAATAATAGCACCAATCTTTCCAAAGGCATTGTAATTCTATTTGTAAGTTTAAACAACATAGGGTTTTTAAAAAAGAGTGTGTTAAAAATATTGATGGTTTTATTTACCGTTTTAAAACTATTTAAACAAATCTTGTAAGAACATAAAAATAAGGCGAAAAAAATAGCACCACAATTCCAAAGTGCACTTAAAAAAAATTAGAGAAAATTAATTTGTTTTATTAGTTTGCCATAATTAGCTGTTCCAGCTGATGTCGTCCTTCAGTTTTAATATTTAGTTGCGTGACCTTTATTGGCAATAACGGCTGCACAACGTCTTACCATTGAATCACCCAAGCTCTGGCATCGACTTAGCGGAATTTGGCTCCAGGACTCCTTAATCACGTTCCAAAGCGATTCGTTGTTGCTTGGCTTGGAAGCAGCAACTGCTATTTTGACATCAGCCCACAAATTCTCAATAGGGTTGAGATCTGGCGACTGCGCAGGCCACTCCATGGCGTTCACTGAATGCTCTCTGAACCATTTCTTCGCTTTCTTGGAGGTGTGTTTGGGGTCGTTGTCTTATTGAAAGACCCACAACAAAGGCATCTCGTACTCTGCATAAGGTAGCCTAATTTTTTCAATTATTTCAACGTAAGCGTGTTGGTCCATAATTGATTTTATCCAATGTATTGGGCATACGCCATAATTTTTTTTTCTGTAAAATAGACAAAAAAATTGTTTTGAAAAAATCTGCTTTGCGGGCGCAAAAGGCTTGAATTTCCAATTCGAGATTGTGTTCATTTTTCCGTAAGCACGTTATTTTTTGATTTCAGTTTTACAATAACGTATTTCCTTAACTGATTCCCATTGTCATTTTTCATGTAAAAATTGAAAACATAATTTAGTACAACGCATACGTTAGTTGTCTAAATATCAATGCAACACACCTTATGCTTCGTATCCAATGCCCCGGGCCCCCGATTCTCTTAATCCGGCACTAGTGCTCATCCTTGATCCTACGTATTTGTTTAAAAAATCGAACACCGTCTACTGCTATGCTGAATGCGCAGTGCAGACTGCACACTACACCAGTCAACTTATTGCTGTTCGAATAGCAGTGTTCGTTATAATAACGTTTACCTCATCTTTTTTAATTAAAATAAAGTTAAATATAGTTTTTTGATTTTTATTGACCACTACTGTTATTATCTACCGTGTGTTTTTCTACCGCCTTACGCATTAATCGTTTTACTTTAAAAAGTATCCTACATTGACGCGTTATCTGAATTTTTCTATCGGTAAGTGCAGTGCAATACAATGATTTCATTATTAAATTCAGTTCAGCTAACATTACAAAGATAATTTTTCTGATAGATTATATAGTAATTGACAGTCAATATGCCCAAAGTGAAGAAGATGATAAAAAGATTTTGTCAAGCGGATCCTGTATTTGGCGATAATCGTAACGTGGATTTCGTGTCAGATATTTTACCATCAGAGGCCACCGTCATGAAAAAATTCATAAATATCCGGGATATATCTTCTCTTCACGACAATGGGAAATTCCAGTCAATGAAAATGATAAGTAATATCCTCTCGGAGTCGATTATACGCAACGAAGAAACCGTCGAATGCTCTGGAAACTATAGCAATTTTTATTATGAAAGTGTACGTTACCGATTTCAGCCAAAAAATCGGTAACTCCTGCGCCGAGAAATTTTAAAACGATTTTATTCTATGACTATATCGTTCACACGAAATTTAAACTTTGAGCTTCATGCGGTAACTGAAGATATCATTTGTACACGCCTACCTCGCGGCTTATCTCTTTTTTTTATGTAATACTAACGTTCTATTGTTATTACAAGGCGATCGGCTTCAAAAGTGTTTTTTTGCCCCGCCCTAATGTACATACATATATGTGGTGTCCCACATTTACACTTGGTCTAATTTACTTTAAAAATTTAATATTCCTATTTTTTAAAAAATATTTTTAAATTTCAAAAATATTGTCAAAAGTTTTCTTCTTTCGAATTTAAATTTTAAAAAACAAAGCACGTTACAAAAAATATTAAGAAAAGAATAAGTATGATAAAATATTCAACAACAAAAATATAATTATTTTAACCACCAAATGTGTATGTATTTATGCATACATATATGTATAGTAGGATGAAGGAAAATTGTTCAGAAAAGCTCGCTAGCTTGCATTCCTTTTTTTAGCTCTCGAACCTTAGCTCGTGTCTACATATGTACATACACATATTATGTATGTACATATATTTGTAAACATATTGCACCAATCGATCTGAAATGGTCGAAATTAATTTTTCGAAATATGAGGTGGAAATAAATTCATTGCGCTAAGCATGGACAACGTTGAAAATGGGAACAAACAATTCTTTCGAGAGATTTTTTTCGAATAGGGTCAAGCAGATAAGACAGATAAGAGAAGATAGCATTCGTACTTACAAAATCAATATTCGGCCTTTTTGCACGGATTGGTTTCAGACATTTTTTGTCTTTAAATGAGGCCAAATCACCACCGTGGATACATTTTAAAGTAGTATTTTGTGAATCAAAAATTTTACAAAAATATTAACTTTATATAAGTTTTAGACCAATTTTCTCAAAAACTATTTATGAATTTCGGATCCATGTGTATATATATTATGGTAATACATTTTATCAAAAGTTTTTTCTCTCGATAATCGTCAAAATGTATAATTTCTATGAAATTACTTAGTAGCATAAAAAGTTAAAAAATAAAAATCGGTAAAAAACCCTATTTTCGTTCATTATTTTTTATGGAGGCAAATCATTCTGCGGCGCAGCAACGTGTAATATGAGTGATTTGCTGTAATTGGCTTGTCAGTGATTTGAAACTTTTTTTCCCTACCCACGGGCTACTTACTAATTAAGTTTTTTTTTCATGAAATTAAGCTCGGCTGGAACACAGATTCATATTTTACACAAACATTTGTTGGGATGGAGAGCCTCCAGAAGGCTGAACTTTGGCACACAGTTCACACCTTCTTACAGGCCACTAGCATATAAAAATTATCGACATCGGTTCACGGACACTCCCACCGCCCATATTCTATGTATATAAGTTCAAGCCTATTTCGAACAAAGTTTCAGCGATTTTGATGAAACTTGGTGATTTGATGCACATGTGAACGGAATAAGGATTGGGCTAAATTTTAAGTTTTTAAAGGCTCTTAAAGGGGCGTAGTACAGCCCAAAATTTTAGTTTTTATAACGCCATAACTCGTAAACCGTGCAAGATATTGTCTGTAAACGGATACACATCATATATGAATGTCTTGAAAGCAGTCTCGAAAAATCAGAATGTTAATCAGTGTTGCCATTTGTCGAAACAATTTGTTGCCAATTTGAAATGTCTTTTGCACATAAATTTTGCATTACCATTTTTAAATATATATTTAAATTATTTTCTCAAAATTTTTTTTACCCATTTGTGATTTGTTATTTATCTAAGTACTTTACTCTGATAAAACTGTCAAATTTTCATTGCTCATTCGTTTCTTACATCCTTTTTTAAAATTGTGCGTTTAGAAGAGTGCCCCTAATCACTCCAAAACATTTTGGAATGACATTTAAAAGCTTGGATTAATCCAAATTACATATTGGTTTGAGTTTCTTTCCTTCATAACAGCCCTTCAAGTATTAGTTTCCTCAGAGACGTTACCTAAAATTATGTTTACCTACTACTTCATATTTACTCGCATGTCAGCTTCTGGGAAGTTACTTGGAGAACTGATAATGCTACTAGATGATTTTGGCTGTGATGATGCTATTAGTTCTGTGGCACTAAGGCAAAGCGAGTTAACTCAATTTCCGAGCAAAATCGAGATAAGCAGTTTAAAGTTTAATTCTATACACAAATAAGACGTTTTTAGCGAACAAATCCACAGTAATTCCAGAATTTCCTTACCATTTATCTCCATTACGTATACGCTATTAAGACTTTGAACATCAATATCTCAAAATCACTAAAAATGGAGTTAACTCATTTTGCCTCGGTACCACAGATATAATTATCTGCATCTATATCTCTTGATTTATGATCAATCTTAAACCTTCTTTCTTAATGATCAGCTTTTTCGGGATGATCAGAAACTTGTGCATAAAGATACTCGTCGTGAATATGAACTTTTGGTCGGTGACCGAGCTTTGAGGTGCAAACAAAAAGTTGAAATACACTGTTATCTGTCTTTTTCGTTATGAACAATAGTCAATGGAGCAAGGTACCGTGCAATGATTACAATCTTTTTTTGCCCAAAATGGAAGAAATGGACCTGGTTGAAATATGGTTTGAACACGACGATGCCACTCGGCACGCGATACCATGTACCTATTTAGAGGCGAGTTTGGGGAACAATAGTCTCACGTTTTGTAGCAGTCCATTGGCCACCAAGATCATGCGATTTGACCCCACTAGACTATTTTTTGTGGGGCTGCGTGAAGTCTCTCGTTTACAGGGACAAGCCAGCCACAATTGCAGCCCTGGAAGACAACATTACAGCTGCCATTGGTGAGATACATGTCTCAGACATGGCCGCGGGCAACATTTAGACAAAATAATCTTTGAAAAATAAATGGAAAGAATCGATTTAACGCAAATACATATACATTTCATTCACCGTTGCAATTTTTCCGTTCTTTTTTTCAGTTTTCAAAAACCAAACGCTTAACAAATCATCCGTTATGTTGTAAAAAGCTTTCAGCATTTATCTATAGGCATTCCATTATCGTCTTCATGGATGTAATTGGATTCAGATTATCTAACCAAACAAAGTACTGTATACAGAAAGTATATGTATATTTACATATACAGTGCGACCTGGGTCAACGCAACCCTCGTCAAATACAACTCCCCAATTATTGCAACCTGTAGATTTCTCTCATTATAGACTCAGTAAGTGCAACTTTTTAAACAAATTTTACCTCGCTTAGTCCAACGTATGTCGTTTGAATATTATCTGTAGCATTTGTTTTGGGAATCGAACAATGTTGAGAGTTTGTGAATACCCCAGGATGGATTTTTTTTTTCATTTTAAAGTTCGATAAAAAATGTTTATACAAAAGGTCTTCAATTTCAATTCAATTCAATTGCTTATTTATTATCAATTAACCAAATGATGTTAACAGTTATTATAATAATTAACATGTAAAATTTATAATATTATATAATTGATAAATACTGCATTCTGTTGTTCGAAGTGAACAAGTGACGAATTCAGTAGTACTTAAAACTAAAATACTTTAATTCATTTTAAGGTAGTGGGGTCCTTAAAAAACAAAAATGAGAATACATATGAAAATTGTGCTACAGTTATAATTATATTTACAATGGAGTATTGGTTAGCAAATCTGTTGATTGAAAGATAAAGTTTTACGCTGATTTTATTTTCTGTTTTTGTGTAGAAATTGTTGAAAATTACAATGAGCTTTTACGGTTATTAGAGTTAGTGTCAACAAAATGTCAATAAAGTTTTAAGTTAACACAGACAAAAGAGAGTCAATTTCGGAGTGGTTATTGGTAAAAAGCCATGATTTTACTTCTCTAAGGAAAGCGTTTCTATTCCGAATACAGCGGACTATATTGGGCAGTACATTAAAAAGTCTGGGAGCAACACATGTGAAGAAATAAAAAAAATGAGATATATTATGAGCAGGAATTTGGACAAGGTTTTGGTTATTTACTCTTAAATTATAACTAACATAACTTCTCTTGAAAAGATGGCATGACCTTACGAAGAAAACTTTCAAAACCTTAAAATAATATAAGTGCTTACTTGGTAGGATTTTTAAATTTTTGAATAAAGGAAAGCTGTTATCCAAACGACGCTTATTGCAGATAATCCGAATTGCATGTTTTTGAGAAGACAACAGAGGATTTATTTTGTTGGCATGAGTACCTCCCCACTCTTAAGCAAATGAATGGCGTTATTTTATACTTAAGGTTATTTCGTACCTAAGATTTTTTGACTCCATCATTGCAACTTCCGAGGTTTTTGCAGCAGGCTTGGTTTTTATTAGTTGCGTTGACCTAGGCCGCACTGTATGTGTATGGCAAGTTAATGTGTATAAACTGCTCCTAATTCCTCAGATAAAAGTTTTATTCTGCTGTTGAAGTGTGTCTAACTAATCAGTAGTGATCAACACATCCTCCACGTAATTGTCAACAACGAATATAACAACAATAACATGGGGAGACACCACATCGCATGCATTCTCTTCCGTCATATGGATGACGGAACAATTTCTCAGCCGCTGTTGATTTCAAACATTAATAAAAAGCTGACAAAATACGAGCGAGATTTTTACACCTTCTAATTTATTTTACGAACATACTCATATGTATGTACATACATAAAAAGATATCATACGTAAAAGGCATTGTAACAGTGCCTGCGATAGAAAATTGAAAAAACATTTACGTTACTCCGCCACAGTGTTGCAAAGTCGCTCATGTACTTAAATAATGATGCTATCAAGCCAAAATTATGATTATGGGAAAAAATTATGATACGCTTTCAACTGATGAACAAAAAAATATATATCGTTTGTTGTAAGGTTTGCTAGGCAAGAAAATGTTCATTCTTTTGAGTCAGTGGGCAAGAAATCAATGCATAATTCAGAGTTTAGTTTGACGAGAGAAAGAAGCACTTAAGCCTAGGAAACATGTAAAATATATGGGGGCCCCTACGTTGTTGTCGCTCCAGGCCCCCAACGTTGTTTGGTTTCTTTTGTGTTTATTTTATTGTTAAATAGATTTCTTTTTTAATTTGTTCTTAGCTTTATTGCGCTTGCGCAACATATGAGCTCAAAGCATATACGAATAAGTACTTGTGAGTTTAGCTACAGTTAGGTTTCAATCAAAGCTTATATTATAAACTGCACAATTGTTAATAGGCGCTGTCATGTTGTTGTAGTGAACTGAGAAAAAAATTGATTTAAGTTACGATTAGGTACTTCTGCAGTTGGCATTAAAATTTATGTAGTCAAGAAGTTCTGGTGCAGCAAGAGACTTACTATTGTAAAGGGTGAAGATTTAAACGAATATGTAGGTCCTTAAACTTATGGTCGGTCTCATTTGAAACCTGTCTTTCAGTGGATGAACAACTGTGCTCATTTAAATGCAAGTTTTATCTGAAGCAATACCTTCGAACGAAACCACAAATTTTCCATCTGAAATTAACTATAAAGTTTTCTTTGACAATTTCTACACGTCGTTGCCACTTGTGATGACGAAGCTAAACGTGGAATTTTATCGCTGGGAACGGTCCGCCGGAATAGAATTCTAAATTTAAAACTCCCTGAAGATAGAGTTATAATGAAAATAACGCGTGGTGAGTCCTGTGAATATGTTGCAACGATTTATAGTTTTGTTACATCAATTGTTTCTTGGAAAGAAATAAAATTGCTAATTATTAATGGTCAAATTACTGTGGAAAAAACCCAGAAACAACAGTTCATTGCCCTAGCATTGTTTCTGAATATAACAAATTTATGGGGGGAGTTGTATTATTGGGTACTTCCATAGGACACTATAATATCAAAATACGCTCCTAGGAATGGTATATCCGCATCTTCAACCACTTATTAGATACAGCCTGTAGTCAATGCTTGGGTTTTGTATAAGCACGCTGAAGCACAAAACGGAAACACAGTCATTGAAAACTTGGCAAATATTTGCTTAAAAGTGAGACAAACACTTTGTAAATTGGGGAAAACGACTCCACGCGGAAGACCTTTAGAGCTTTCAAAAAATCTGGCTCTAAAGAGAAAACACCTAAGAAGTTTTTCTCAAAACAAAGTCCGCTTAGACCACATGGACCACTGGCCAAAATGGGAAGACATTCGTGGCACATGCAATCGCTATAATGTGATGAATACACTTTTGTTAAATGTGAAAAGTGCGAGAGGAGTTAATGTTTCAACAAATCAAGAAATTGTTTCAAAAAATTTCATACAGCATAATGTTTGAAGTACTTGAATTTTAACTTGTGGACTTCTTTTAAAATTGTTTCAATAAAAATTTTTTATAAAAATTCCAAGCTTATAAATTCAAAATTTCTGCATGAAAAATCAATCGAATAATAAATTAAGATGACCTAAAATTCTTCTGCATTTACTACATGAAATTGCACACTTGCAATGTTACCTTACTCCTACCCTGGACACAAGACCCTCACCAAATTTTAAATTTGCATTCTTAACTTACGCCACAACAATAACTACATCCAAAAAAATTTTTACATGTGAAGAAGCAAAATCATGCAGCGAAGGATTAGGTATAAAATTAATTGTCGTTCTTTAAAATTATCTACATTGGCTCCTCTAGCCACAGTTTCAAACAAAACACCCTTCTAATATGTAATATAAAAAAGAATCACCCACCATTTCATCATTGGCGTGATGTGCACTCGTTGAAATCTCTTCTCAAGTGACAAAAATGTATGATACCAGCAAATTTGACGAGCGTCCACACCATCAAATTGTTTGTCAATCAACCAGAAAATCAAAATGTTTTGATTCCCATCAAACAATTTGACCAATAATTTGATTAGCGTTCACATCTTCAAATTCTCATCAAACAAAATTTATTTTTTTTTGTTCGCCCAATTGTTTGACAATTAATTTGATGAGTTGTTTGATCATGTGTACGCCCCTATTGATATCCATTCCTGATTTTTAACAGGAATAACGGTATCCTTTCTTTTGTAAAACATCCCAGCAGGCAATTGAACAAGGCCTTCCCCGGAGAAGACCTGCTAGCAGTGCTCCGATTGTAAGAGGCCTTCTCAAAACTAAATTTTCATGCAAATAAAAACTAGTAAAGGTGTTATCTTCGGCAAGGCCGAAACTCACATACCCTACACTGCATTGAAAGCACTTTTTAAATAAATGTTAAAAAAATGTTGAAGAGGTTGAATAAGTCGAAAATAATGTAAAAAGGTTCAAAAATGTTGGAAAGTGTTGCAAAAAACTGAAAATGCTGAAAATATATCAAAACCATAGAAAAAAGTTGAAAGAAATAGAAAAAATGCTGAAAAATTAAGACGGAGTCGAGGAAAAAAGAAAATGTCGAATGAAATTGAATGGGAAAAGGTAAAAGGTTGACAATATCAAAAGAATATGGGAAATGTTGAAAAAAATAGAATAGAAATGAAAAACACCAAATATGTCACGCCCATTTTTGTTTCAATAAATTATATTCGTGATTGACAAGCACAAACCAAATTTTAGCACAATAGCTTGTATAGTTTGCGATATGTGCCGTAATTATTCCTAAAATTTAGGGCGGTGACACACCCATTGGTACAATGCAGTCAGATTTTGATCCAAAAATAGCCTTCCATAAACAAACCTCTTACACCAAATTTCAGTATGATTGCTCATATATGTATTTCGATAGTTATGCCACTTAAGGTATTTTAATTGTATGGGAGGTGCCACGCCCACTGTTGCTATTTGAAAAGCTTTTGATTCATATGTACCTAGTACCCAGTAAGCCACTTACAACAAATTTCAGATCAATTGCTCCAATAGTTCACTTAAAATAGCACTTACAACTATATGTTAATGAGAGAGGTGCCACGCCCACTGATGCAATCTTTCATTGAATTTCAATGCTTATAGTAACCCACACCTCTACACAAAATCTTATGAGGATTACTCTCATAGCACACTATCTATAGCATTAAACGTATTTTGCTTATATGGGAGGTGCCACACCCACCGGCACTATTCTGCCAAAATTTTGCAACAAGACACCTTTTAGTGAGTATTTCTGTCATATTAAATTTCATAGCGATTGCGTTGTTAGTTCTCTTTTTATAACGTTTATAAATATTGTAGGCTGCGCCACGCCCTTCAACGAAATTTTCCAAAATATTGACGTATCTTGTATTGATGACTACTTTCAGTGGCATCATCCCTAAAATTTTTATGAAAATCGTATGTGCCAATTTGGAGATATACGAAATCCAAATTTTCAATTGTTAAAAAGTGCCACGCCCACTTTTACAATTACACCCACTTTATGCGCTATTCAAGGTTTATAAAATCTGTATTCGTGTATCAAATTTCATCACAATATCTTGCACGGATTCCGAGCTATGGCGTTACAAAAATTACAATTTAGAGCTATGCCACGCCCTTTTAAGAGCCTTTGCAAATTCAAACCTAGCCTGATCTTAATTTTGTTTTCATCTTCACCAATTCGCCAAGTTTCATCAAAATCGCAGCAACTTTTTTTCAATATGGACTTGGGTATATTTACATAGAGTATGGGCGGAAGGCGTGGCCGTGAACCGATTTGTTCTATTTTTATATGCTAGTAACTTGCAAGAAGGTTTGACCTGTGTGCCAAATTTCATTGAGTTAGCTTGCTTAGTTTTCGCGTAAGCCTGATTTCAACACACAGACAGACAGACAGACGGACACAGCTATATCGACTCAGGTGGTGACGCTGATCAAGAATATATATACTTAACTAAGAGTCTCACGACGTATTAAGATTTAAATTTTTCAAAGTACTTCTATGAGCCTTTCTACGGTAAGCGCTCTTAGAAGGGCTCTTGACGCAAGCGATGGTCTGTTTTATCGGGACGTTTCATATAAAAAAGAAAGTAAGTTTGAAAGGAGGTGGCAAGGCCTTAATCTTACCAAGGAAGGCCTGCTAGAAGGCCTGCAAGCTCCTGCCCTTGCCTACTGGGATATGTTATTTTACTACATAGTCACAATAGATCATCTTAGTAATAGATTCACAATGGTTTAATTTATAGTAGTAAAATAGTACTTAATATTACTTAATGACAAAATACTCTACGCTAAAGTAGACCGTTGGTCGTTGAATTTGCTAGCCCTACGCTTTTGTGTTAAACGTCAACCTTATAAATATAAGAGCGTGGCACGAAATTTCTAATTGTTGAAGTGACATAGATTTTTTAGATTTTCAATTGTTATAAATTGCTTAATTTTTGTTTGTCATAGTATTGAAAAAATTTTTTGAGCTGAACTCTTGACGTAGAGGCTATAGAGGAATGCTTAGGGGCCGTGAGGAATACGGGTTTACTCAACCGGAGTAAATCTCTGCTCACAAAGATATTGAAATCGAGCGTTTAAGCGATTATTTTTCAAATATAAGCACTCGGCTTATCTCTAGACTATAAAACTTTTGTTCTTTGTAAATTATTAAGTTTTTCTAATAAGCCTATCTATTCTAAAGAATAGGTTTTATTCCAAGAAATTAAAAATTAATACTGTTAAAACTAAAAAATATTTACCTTAGTTGTAATAGCTTATTAGCTATATATATTTAAATATAAAAGAATCATTAATAAAGATTATTTGAATTGAATTGAACAGGGAATCAAAAAAAAAAAACAAAAAAAACTAGTGCACTAATTTTGTTTTGTTTAATTAAGGCCAATTATGCTTTTACAACAAAAGTATTGATTTTTCTATCAGCAATTGTTGAATTTTTCAGCTCAAACATGAAATTTTCATTCCAAAAAATTAGTTTTTTGCAAACTTCAAAAATGTCTAAGCTTTGACTAACTGTAAAAACTAATCTACTGATCCGCATGGGTTGAAATTTTAAATGTATCAGCTCTAGATATTTCTCTATGCTATGCAAGTATAAAATTTGTCAAACAGACCCACACCAAAATTGATTTCTGCAATGCTTTTTTGAAAAGTTTTCCACTATGCGACGCTATCGCTCTAATTAAGGGACTACAGTTAGCCTCGAGTTCCATTTACTGGCATAGCAACGATTTGCTTAAAGGGGAGGGGAGGTTAAATTCCAATTCTCTTTTAAAAAACATAATTTTGTTTTTACTTCATATCCATCATTGAGTGAAACAAATTGCGTATGATCTTGTGATGTGCGATATGTGATAACTAAAATTACAGTCGATTATTTCCTACCAAAATGCTATTTAAGTTTTAAAGCCAATTAATATTAACACGTAGGTGCGTACGTTAACTCATTTTAAGGATCATTTATGTTCATCCATTACTTTGACTGTTCATCTTGGAAGAATCATACAATGTGATAAGTGTTAATTACACAGTTCGACAAACCTCAGTATCTGAAACCCAAATATACTTTCCCGAAGGTTTTCAACCTGCTGAATTCGAATTCGAGATCAGAATTTTTCTGATGGTTTCGGTTGCCGAGATACTTTTACACAAAAGAGCGAATATCAACCATTTTTCATGGTATTTGAGGTTATATAACATCGAAAGGTAATTTTCAGTTATGATACCATTAATTGGGTTCAAATGATCTACATTTTCTCGTCA
Source organism: Meiosimyza decipiens (assembly GCA_963680825.1). Taxonomy (NCBI): domain Eukaryota; kingdom Metazoa; phylum Arthropoda; class Insecta; order Diptera; family Lauxaniidae; genus Meiosimyza; species Meiosimyza decipiens. Next base: position 35,387,395 of record OY804259.1, read on the forward strand.
AAATTTGCTTATAACTATATCGATATCTTCCTTTTTCTCCGAAATATCGTAAATTGAACATTCCATACAAATCAAATTAAGTTTCAGTAAGAGAATGTGTAATAAATCGATGCAATATAACCTCAAATACCTTGAAAAACGCACTTTTACGTTAGAATATCTCAAAAACCAAAACCAACAGAGAAATTCTGACCTTAGATTCGAATTCAACATATCGAAAACCTTTGGGCTTAGGGGGCTATACCAGTGAAACCCATGAAAATTAGACGATTTTCGGGAATTTTTTTAAAAGAAACCACTCTATTAAATGTTTTGAAGTTTTTTGAACATAATTAGCTATATTTTAAGATTTTACAAACATTTTGAAAAATATCGGAGCTATGTGCTGTCTTCGGAGGTGCCAAAAAAAAATTTTACTAACTGCTGACATGATTCCGGCCGAATAAGTAGCTGAAACAAAGAAATTCAAAAAGGTTATTAAAGTTGAAGGTAATTCGTATACAATGACTTACGATTTTGAAAAAAATATCAAAAACTAACAAAATGGCGTAGTTCTGAAAAAAGTGTCGTTTTTTGGGGTAAAAAAATTGTCGTTTTTTTAATGCCAAATTGACAATTTTTAACCAATCAAAAAGATCGTAGGCCATTTATATTAAAAAAAAATTTTAATTTCAATTTGAAGTCGATCGGTCAATTTCTCTTTGAGTTATGATGTCAGCAATTTTGAAAAATGTCGTTTCGAGAAAAACGCGTTTAAGGTTCCAACTATCGGTTTATACCTGCGAGCGGTCGCTCATTAGAACGCTGTCATTCAAAAACTATTCAAGATACGACTTTGCCGCCCTTACAGAATATTTTTGAAAGTATAAACTATCGAATAGGCAAAAAAAAAATATCGATTTTTTTAAAGTGTCACACTGGTATAGCACCTTAAGATACTGAGAAATTATCAAATTTTGTCAAACTGTGTTACCTTGCAATGTTGATGAAATAAGTTTGCTACCCCACGATGGATTTTAGCCAAATGCTAGTTTGAGTTAAAAAAAAAACATCTATGTGATATTATTTGGTATGCAAATTGAGTCGCAAAAGTGCGATAAAACTTGATGTTACAGTTTTGTCGTGTACACAATGGCGTTCATTCTGAAACAAAGTCATCGCAAAGCTCAGTTTTTGCTAATAGGTTTGTGTCAATACTTAAATTTTATAACAGTGATGGCTAAATTATTGAATATCCAATGAGACTGAATGCTCAAATAAGCGGTAATTTAAGGAAAAAACTATTGAGTGCTTTTAGGCTGATCGGATAGTCAATAAATTACCCACCACACAAACACTGACGCAAACCTATTGACCAAATTCCGGCCAATTTTGTAACATTAACCCTGTAACGCATACTACCGCCATATGGCGGGCTATAGGCAAATCGTTAATACTTTTTGTTTATTAGTGTAATCACCGTACGATCACTACTTAAAGATTCAGCTTAGGGGCCATCCATAAACTACGTGACCGAAAAAACCTTTTTTATAACCCCTACCCCTCCTATATTGACGATTCGTGACTTTACTCTATTAACCCCCCTCTACCTATTTAATTACGTTGCAGCATGATTTTTAAAAATATTTTCTACTAATGAATTTTAAAATAAAATACAAGGTTTATTGACAATATTTAACATAAAACATTACATTTTATATTTTAATAGATATAACGTATTTAAAATGAATAAATAATTTTGAATATTTATATTTCTTCCAAGAAAGGAATTCTCTCATCTATCCAAGAAGGTATATCCTCAATCAAAGTAATATTTTTCTCTATATTTAATTGTTCGTCTTCCAGTTCAACAGCTTCTAGATCTTCTATATCTTCTACATCGATCCACAATTTTACAATTTGAAGTCACGTAGTATTTCGCGAAACCCCCCGCCCCCGTCGTTACTTTTCGTAGTATTTTTCATGACCCCCCATTACCCCAAATCGGTCACGTAATTTATGGATGGCCCCTTATGTGTCAGTGCACATCGCGCTACTTCGCATACTTTGTTTGGCAGTTACGTCAGTTCAACGTGAAAATTCGTCGAAAAACAGCGAAAATAATTATTTTCGAAATACGTGTTCTTTCGGTAATTGAAAAATAACATTATTTCTTGTTTGATTGATTCCACAATTTTACTGGTGAATAGCTAAATGTATTATCTATTCAATAGTGTTTGAATTTAGAAGAAAAAATAATTATTATATTCAAATAACACCAATTTTCTGGCAACCGTAAATAGGCGGGCTCATGCAGTGGGGTGATCTTTTCTCGTAGCACCTTATAAGTATTTTATATGATTAGATTAGTCTTATTTGCCATTTATTTTCTTTTTTATCTCTTTGTCATTAGTCAAGTCGAACCGAAAGAAGTTTTTCAACTAAATCCTAATTTCACTTTTTCTGAAGATAAGTTGGTCCTTGTTGAGCGTTTGAATTGCATTAAACTTTCTGATGCAACCACTTTATATACTTCGACAATTTTAATACCTCGTTTGGTTTGCTGGCGTATCTCAAGACCCGTGGAATCTACAGCTTGGGAACAGTGCGTGCCAATTGTGTGCCGAACATGAAGCGGTAGAGCGATGTAGATGTGACCAGAATGAAGGTTGAGCGAGGTTATTCTGAGGAATTTGTTGGAAGATCAAATGGGATTGAAATAAGTAGTGTTTTATGGCATGGTATCAAAACTGTCCATTTGTTATCAACCTACGTGGGAGCCAAACCGTTTTTGTCTCGAGATATGGACCAACAACCTCGAAAAGCTAAGCGATGGGACTGGAAAAATTTACAACATGTCAAAATCGACTGTCCTTACATCGTCAAGAAATACACCAAACACATGGGAGGTGTCGACTTGATGGATGGACTACTTGGGCGATACCACATTTGCATGAAAACTAGAAAGTGGACAAATCGAATCTTCTACCACCTGCTGGATGTCGGGACCGTCAATGCATATATTTTATACCATCGTTTGAATAAAGAAGGCGATAAAATAGAGCTACCTAATTTTCGCACTGAAGTAGCTGAATCGTGCATGTTGTTTGCATCTTCCTCTACGGAGAAATGGTCAGTGTGCCGACCATCCATGTTGCCGACATCAGGAACTAAACTAAAAAAGACTATCCTTCCAACTGCCGATCTTCGATAAGATAGGGTGGAGCATTGGTGCTCATTCCACAATAGATCGGGCAAAAGAGCATGCAAGTTACCTGGATGCAAGTCAGAAACACAAGCGTATTGCACAAAGTGCAATCTGAACTTATGCAATTCAGCAATCAAGAATTGTTTTTTCACATTCCATCAACGCAAATAACTATAAATGTATTGTTACGAAATTTCCTGTCTCTTTTTAGGATAATTTCGTTCTCTCACACTTTTCTGAGTTCGATCACTGGATTGTGTAGCAATCAAAAACACAAACTTTATTTAATTATAAAATGGTTTATTTAAATCAAAAGCGTTAGTTTTTAAACGGTACAATTGTTTATTTCCTTTAATTATCGATATTCAAACTCTAATATTGAACTGGCACTGTATAGACAATTATTTCACTTTATCGCTTTGAAATCCACTGTATTACTCTATTGCTTAAGACCATCTGTATCATTCTATTGCTTAAGAACAACTGTGTCGCGACAGCTCAGATGACAACCTTTTATACCAAATTCACTTCGTTCTTGAAAGTTCGACCACTATCCAGAATGTCATTTCCAGTACCTTCTAGATGGCGGTATCTGGCATACTGCAGCGACATTCAGGTAATTATTTCTAGTACAGAAACCACAAGTGACCGCTGGATGACTCAGTTTATTATGACCGCCAGATGGTGCTTGAGAACTGGCATACTGCAAATTTCGCTACAGTATATTTTTTTATTTATATCTCTTTAATAATAATATTTCTTCATGAATTTAAAAATAAAATTACTTAACAAGTAAATAATTTTGCAGTTACGGCACTGAAAAGGAGGCTTAGTAAAAAATAAAATAATATTTTTTGTATTCAAAGCTGCATATGCCAGCCAGTAGGCGGTCTGCAGATTTTTAGCTGTTAAAAGTGCTACTTTCACCGAAATGAAAATCCGACTTCATATTCATGATTTACTCACCGGAATTAACTTCCCCACAAATTATGAGCAAGAACAAAAATTAATTAAAGTGTATGATATAAGCTTTAAATGTATGTTAAAATAATAGAACAAGTAGAGCCTGAATAGAATATCAAAGGTTGTATTGTTGAAGTTTCAAATGTGTGCCAAGCTATAGAGCTCGAAGGTGTAGAAATGAACTTGTCTTATCGCTTGGCTAACTAAAGTGCCTGGACAGGGTGGTGTTTTGCTAACCACTAAAAATCTATTTAAAACCAAGTTATATAAAAAATATATTCATGCACTCTGTACATTGTTTGCTTATTTTTTTCTTGTTGTGGTTTTCAACAGTACAGTTCAGTAACGTATAAAAAGAATTTGACCAAAAGTAACAAAATGACAAAACGAAGAGGACAAAAAAAAACCAAACCGAACAAAAACTATGTATCTATCTTCAGAAGTTGACAACTTCAAACAGGCGGCGCTAATCCAGTGTTTAATATTGATGAAAATCCCTTGAGGCGAGTTGTCAAGACATGTAACGCTATTAATATCAGCTGACATAGCGTAAAAATCAAAAACTTTTTTGAACCCCTCTACCGAAACATATATATTACGATCTATACACAAATGTGACCAAAAATGTGTCTATATCTACACAAATCACGTAGAGCTACTTAAAAGTAAAAAAAAGCTATTATCCCGTTATGTACACATATGTTACCAAAAATGTGTACCAAATTTCGGTAATTGGTCCGTTATATACACATGGACCGAAATGTGTCTTCTTCTTTATTTTTATGCCTACCATATTTGTCAAAAAAGCTCGTTTTGTTTTTGTTTATTGTTAACAATGCGTTTGATTTTCAAAAAATCAACTTCCAGAATTTTTCTTTTGTTTATTTTTGACAATTCTGATAAGCGTTTTCACGGTTGCATAATTTGAATTTGACAAGATAGTTTTACCATGAATAATTGTACCATGTACATTGAACATATCTCATAGCGATTTAAAAATGAAATGTATGAAACGTGACATCTGAGTAAATAACGATAGCAACTAAATTTAAGTATTTGTAGTATATATGAGCCGATTTGGTCACATTTACTGATTTTGTGCCTAAAATATAGTGGTTACGAGCAAGTTACTTTTAAGAAGAATTGTGTAGTTATTGTTACTCAAATTTGTCCTAAATAGGATCAATTTGGTACACAAAAATTACTGAAATGTTGTCATAAAGTCACTCTGCGCTTTTCAGTATTTTGGCAGTTAATGTTCGGTTGAAGTGTCACAATTTAGGAAAAGTGACTTCATCCATACCAAATTTAGTCACAATAACCACACTGTGTGAACAGTCTCAAATTTCTACTTGGGAACTCCAATTCCGCCTACTTTGGGATCAAAAAATTATATTCGTGATTGACACACGCACATACAAAGTTTTAATACAATAGCTTGTATAGTTTGCGAAATATGTCGTGATTAGTCTTCAAATTTAGGGCAGTGACACACCCACATGTACAATCCAGTTAGATTTTTTCCCCAGAAATAGCTTTCCATAGGTTTTTTACCTCTTACACCAAAATTCAATATGATTGGTCACTTATTTCGCTACTTATGCCACTTAGCATATTTTACTTGTGTGAGAGGTGCTACGCCTACTGGTGCTATTTCTCCCGCTTTTGACTCAGACATACCTAATAGCAAGTAGGTCATTTATATGAAAATTTACACCAATTGATGTCATAGTTCACTGAAAATAGCGCTTACAACTTTGTGTTAATGTGGGAGGTGCTACGCCCACTGATGGTATCCCATCGAAATCCATTTAATCTTAAAACTTTTAAAACTGTCATCTATGCACCAAATTTTATGAAGATTACTCCTATGGTACGCTATCTACAACATTAAACCTTTTTTGTTATATGGAAAATGCCACGCCCACCGGCATTATTACTATTACTACTATTACTATTACTATTAAAATTTTGAATTAAGACATCTTTAACCAATACTAATACAGTTATTGGAGCAGAGCTACATGAGTGAAAATCACTTGGTTTTTCTACAAAGCTAACAAAGGCTCAAGCAAAGTGCAGGGCTGACATCCCGTAGAAGACCAACTATTCATACTGTATACTGACCAGACGCCTCTTATCTATGCTTTGCAACAAAAACCTGAGAGGGCATCTCCTAGGCAGTTACGGCGCTTAGACTTGATTGAGCAATAAGCAACCGATATAAAGCACATTCAAGGGAGAGTTAGTGTAGTGGCTGATGCCCATTCCAAAGTTAATGAAATTACAGCTTGAGGGATTTTGAACTACGAAACTATTGTAAAAGCATAGGCTTACGACGCAGAGTATCACCAGAGGCTCTAAGGAATTTAATAAGCTTACAATAATCAGATCCGAAATACTGTTTTATTGTGACGTTTCCAATGGACGTGCTCGCTCATACTTACCTAAAGTCTTCGAAAAATCGCATTTGAACAAGTTCACAACCTGTCCTATCCAGGTATACGTGCTATTGTCAAGGACCCCTTCCTACATCAAAAAGCTTTCGGTATTGTGTGCCAGTCATCGACCAACTTACTCGTTGGCCGAACGCTCACTCTATAAGCGACACCAGCGCAGAGACAGTGACAGGAGTCATATGTCGAGAGTGGATTCCGTGTTTTGGAGTACTGACGAGAACGCACGACACCGTATCAGGCTCAGACCAACTGTTTAGTAGAGCGTTGTCTCCAATTCTTAAAAGAGAAACAATGGACACAAACGTTGCCTTGGTCTTATTGGGGCTACGTAGTGAAATAAAAGAAGATCTAGAAACATCTTCAGCAGCATTAACACTTGTTTGGACAGAATTCAAAGTATAAAAATATCTACACCAAACCAATTTCGTAAATCAGTGGAAACAATATTTTGATGAAGTAAGCTCAATGGCAGCATCAAATCCCGCAGCCGAAAAGGCGTGAAACTCATATGATTTCGTATATACTCGCATAAGGAAAGACTCTGCTCGTATATCACTTCAGCATTCCATTTTAGAGCCATACGTAGTAAGCTTGCAAAACGATAAGATTTTTACTCTAATTATCAGATTGAAATCTGCCTTTACTGAAGACCCATCGGTTAAAAAAAGTAACCAATGTCAAAAAAAAAACGAGACACAAGGCTTAATCCGGATCTCAATCGAATTATTAGTGTGAGTCCACCCTAAAAACAATAATCTGGTAATCTTTTTGATGTACAAAACTACCAATGGTGCGACACAAAAAGATATTTCCGTCGGCCTTAAAATTTGTAAAAAAAATTAATCCTTAGTCTTTTAAGTTTATAAAAATGTAATATCAAATAAATATAAATGAAGAAATCATTGAAGATTTTTAACTTACAATAATTAAAGATCCAACAGGTTATGTATCACTTCTAAGAAATCGCAGATTAATGTTAAACATTTTATTTGCCAAAAGGCTTATTAATGGAAACGTTATGAGCAAGCATATCTTGATTTACTTATCATAAATGTACCTCAGCGTCCGATGGGACGATTTCAACTGTTGACACTAGCGCAGCTTTGCGCCTGCTTTTTATACCCTACACAGAGGGTATATTCACTTTGTCATTCCGTTTGTAACGCATAGAAGGGGACGTGGCAGGTATGGAAAAGTATATATATTCTTGATCAGCGTCACCACCTGAGTCGATGTAGCTATGTCCGTCTGTCTGTCTGTCTGTCTGTCAGTCTGAGTGTCTGTCTGTTGAAATCACGTTTACGAGAAAACTAAGCAAGCTAATTGAATGAAATTTGTTACACAGATCGAACCTTCTTGCAAGCTGCTAGCATATAAAAATGGGCGAAATCGGTTCACGGCCACGCCTTCCATCCATACTCTATGTAAATATATCCAAGTTAATTTTGAAAAAAAGTTGCTGCGCTTTTGATGAAACTTGATGATTTGGTAAAGATGAGAACAAAATTAAGATCAGGCTAGGTTTTAAGTTTGCAAGGGCTCTTAAATAGGCGTGGCACAGCCCTAAATTTTAACTTTTATAACGCCATAGCTCGTAAACCGTGCAAGATATTGTGATGAAATTCGGTACACGCACGAATACAGATCTTATGAATCTTGAATTGCGCATAAAGTCTGGCCGAAGATAACACCTTTACTAGTTATGTTTAACACTGTTGGTGGTAGGCATATGAGATCAGCTCCTAGCACTATTTTCAATTTTTCGCTGTTGTTTTGATTTATCCAACCAGATTAGGTTGAGGTCCATACACACATACATATTTTCTTCATATACAAATATATAAAGCATTTTTTTTTATAAAAATAAAACATTTCGATCGCAATTTGTATTTAAAAAAAAATTTATTGTACAATATTTTATCTTCTTAAGATCTTAAAAAGTGCATCACATACAATCCGATGGAATCGGTTTCATGTGCCTGTCATATACTAAAAATTTGCCCATTTTGTTGTGAACATTATCTTACAATTATAAATTTTTAATAATTTACTTTTTTCTATTCAAATATTTAATTTAAAATTTAAGTAAAAAATAAATTCGTTTATAAATTTCGCGTCTCTTCATCGATATCCACATCTTTAATTTTATCTATAATTTAAAACTACGTCTTTGCTGAGGACTTTATAAATAAATAAATTATTTTTATAGTTCATTAAAATTGACAAAAGTAATTTTATAAGGAAAGTTTTTTACAATCATTGCATCTGCTTTTAATTTAATTAAGCGTAAGTGTTAGATTTTCTGGCTTCTATGGCGCTTGTGAACTAAAAATTAACATTACCATATCATTTTTGGGTAAATAATGTTGGAATACTCTTTAAAATTGGAAAATTGAAGACAAACATTAAACAGTTTTGCTTGCAGCAGATTATTAAATATTAATCAATTACCCAAAATATATTACCTTTAAAGTGGTTTGAAAAAAATGTTGATATTTTGATAAAATTTGTCTCTAATAATAAATATATTAGTTGGCACTATAAAATAATTTTTGGATTTTTTAAAAGCGAAAATTATTTATAAAAATCTTCCCTTAGTTTCTTTAAATATCAGCAAATTGAGTCTATCGACAGCTGGTCTTGCTTGATAGATAGTCGGCGTGGATTAGCTGCTTTCACCTTGTTATTGTTGTTGGCGTTATTCTGTTGCTGATAATTATTGTTGTTGGCATTGTCGCTATTTGCCTTTTCATTAATACTTTGAATATTTGATGTCACAGTTGAGGTAATTGATGGTGATTGCGGTATTGGTATTGAAACTCCACCTACAGTAAAGGTAGGATGCACCATTGTGCTGTTGCTATTACTACTGGTAAGGGGCTGCAGTTCATCTGCTAGCACCCCATCCGGTATGGAATTGGAACGTATTTGAAGGCGACCAGAGTCAAGAGACGTGTCACTTGCTGGATCAAGACGATCCATGGAGCCTGCGGAAGAGATCCGTTGCAGCAAACCCACGGAAAAAGCAGAGTGCGCTAAAAATGTTAAAAAAAAAGATTTTGTTAGATGACGTTTTAGTGCAAGTAAACATAGTAATTACAAACTAACATGTACAGCAGTCAAGTAAAGAGATTTTTATCGTCAAAGCCTACACATGGGTTCCTCACAAATGTTATGATTTAACAGATTTTTTGAAATAACCAATTAATTTTTACTTTTCATTAGTCCGAACTGGGAGTAGTTTAACGGAAAAACGTAAGTGACAACAAAACAAATGATTAAATAGGATAACAGAATTTAGGAAAATGCAAGTGTTAGAATGGTCCCAAAGATGCCACTAATAAGGAGTCTTAATTGAATATAAGAAACATTTTAACATTGCAGCGTTCAACAAAATTCTTATTAGGAAAAACTAATACGTTTTCAAATCAATCAATTTGTAGAGAATTTGAAAACAAAAGCCTACACTTATTTTAAAAGGCATAACTTCCTGAAATGTGTTACAAAACCCAAAGTGGATATTTAAATTTTGAATCCAAAACCCATATTTGCAAAAATTTTTAGTTTTTACATTTCAATTTTAAATTTTTCTCTGTATATCTTTTTTTGATTTGTTCAAAGCAAACTCGAATTCTGAGAAAAAGCCATGAGGGTGAAGTTATAAGAAAATTTTCTATCTCATAGGCAAATCTATTTATTTAATTGGTACTCATTTTGAAAATCGGCTGACTCTCATGCTCTCATCATAGCTCCAATATCAGCACGCATGGTTCTCCCTAATGAATTCATGTTTTATAATTATGGTATGGAAAAATCAAACTAGCAAACATATGCACATTAGCTTGCCGTTGTACCGTTTTTTGGACTTATCGCTATGCCAGAACTACAGGGGCATCATAATCCTATCAATTTCGTTCAAGGTCTTGACAAAAATTCTTCTGAACTGAGTCAGCGCAAAAATATAACCAGAAATTCGAAAACAACAGGCAGGATTTCACCCGAGCAGATCGTGTATTGATCAAATTAATATCCATCGAACTAACGTGGCGCAGATTAATGGGTGGCAGGCTTCGTAATATCTAACTTTCACCGACTACAGTGCTGTTTTTGATAGCATCAACCGAAATTGCTTCTGGAATGCATTGAATAGACGAGGTGCATCACCCTAGATCATTAATCTCATCAAGGCTCAATGCGAAGGTTTCAAATGTAGAGTATTAAGTAGGGGGAAATTTTCTGACCCTTTTGAGTCCGCCTCAGGTGTATGATAGTACTTGACGATGTCATCAGCAGAGATATAGACTCTACACATCGCGGCAATCAATAGACTTTCAGCAAGCATCGGAAAGTTCTTATTTATGCCAATGAAATATGCCTCCTCGCCAGCAAGCAGACATGCAAGTCAGACATACAAAAAAAAACTCAACACCGTTAGATCTTCTTCAGAAGAAGTAGGTCCGAAAATCAACATTAATAAAAATAGCATGTCTATACGCCCAACCAGTGGTATCAATAGAAGAAGTGGATTACTTTACTTACTAAGGCACGTAATAACACCCGATGGCGGTACCAATAACGATATCCATGGTAGAGTTAACAAAGCGAAATGTACCTTCGCTCAGCTTCGTAATATTTAGCAGTCTGTGTTTTTATCAAAGACAATGAAGCTCAAAATCTTTGAATCAAATGTTTAACGAGTTCTTTTGTATGACTCTGAAACTTGATCAGCTAACAGTACCCTGCTACACAAGTTACAGGTGTTCACCAAGAATTGCCTTTGACGAATACTGAAAAATTGGTGATCTATAGTCATTTCCAATGTTGAAATGCTTACCAGATGCCGTCACGATCCAATTGTAATTCAAATGAAATGACGAAAGTGGAAATGGATTGGGTGAGAAAAAATATCCTCATAAAAAACAACATAAGCTGGTTCAGTCATGCAAACGCACGTGTTCTCAAAATTATTAGGTGCGCAACTAAGTTCTCGCTGTTTTTGTTAGAAAATGCAACTTTATTGTCAAAAAATAGTTACAGATGAATCAATCAAAGTATTGCCCATTGCTAGATACCACTTATCCCCATCTTTCTGGTAGAGCTCGAATGCCATCACGGTAGAAGTGTTCGTCTCTTGAGGCTATCCACGAATCAAGCCATTTTTTGAGGTCTTCATAGGAGTTGAGCTGCTTCAGCCGGAACAAGTAGTAGTCTGACGGGGCAATATCTGGGGAATACGGCGGTTGGGGTCAGACTTCCCATTTGAGAGTTTCCAGGTATATTTTCGCTGCTTTAACAACGTGAGGCCTAGCGTTGTCATGCAAAAGGATTACTTTATCGTGCCTCTGTTCGCATATGGGCCGTTTTTTACGCATGTAAACGCTTGGAAATGGCTTGTCGGGTAACTCCCAATACTAAAGAAAGCTCTTCTTGTGTTTGGGCCGAATCCTCGTCGCACAATGTCTTCAATTCCGTATCATTGAAGGTTTTTGGCCTTCCTTCACGTGGTCGATCGTCGATGTCGAAATCATGGTCTTTAAAGCAACGAAACCAATCCCGGCACGTTGTTTCGCTCAGAACACCATCTCCGTAAACTTTTTGGAGCTCTCGATACGTGTCAGCCGCCATTTTCTTCGATTGAAAGAAGAAGTCAACTCCTCCCGCAAATGACGATTATTTGGCACAAAATCAGTCATTTTCGAGCAACTACAAACAGACTATGAAAACACAAAACCTTAAAAGTGCCAAATCGGTTTGTTTACCATATGTATAGGCTAGATTCATAACGTTTCGATATGAACCAAATTAACCAGCTCTTACCGCTAGCGCCATCTATTGACAAACAGCGAGAACTCAGTTGCGCACCTAATGCTATAAAAATAAGTTGCACGGGTAGCAAGACATCAGTCGATTGGTGATCAGAAACGAGAGCACAAGGCTATAACTTTAAAGTGAAAATTGTTAAGTGCAATCCAAGAACTCACCAGCGGTGAGAGGGCGAACCAAGAACCACCAAGATTGCGAATACTTGTAAGGACAGTATTCCCAAGGGTAGAAATTGAGTTTCTAGATTTCTTTCAAGGGGGAAATACCTTGGCCGCTTATGAATTATTCTTGTCACCCCTACGGATTTGCCCAAAGTTTTTTCTATCCACGGAGGTTTTAAATGTACCACTTGGTTACTTTAGAAGTCCTCGTAAGAAAGACTCAGTGGAATCTTGTATATTGTTTTTGTCACCACTACAAAGCAACACACACAGCAGAGAAAACGTATCTATGGCGGTGTTTTTCAGGACCACCCGGAGGAACCTTCGGGTGTTCTTCGTCTTTGAACCAAAACGAAGTCTTACAACGCACAGCAGAGGAAAATATATATGGCGGTATACTACCAATAAACAAACGGAAGTTTGCAAGAGCACCCAAAGGTTCTCGAAGAACATCCAAAGGTCTTAAGCTATAACGAAGCAAACCAAAGTCCTTGATATAAAGCAATTTTTTGTAAGAAATCTACATAAAAAAATAAAGAAATCATCGTAAACTAAGGGGCTCCGATTTTTCACGAAAGCCTGGACATCTAGCTAGTTTTAACCTGGCACAGAATTTCTTAACAACACGTTGCGAAAATCACCAATTGAAATCAAGGCAAGCATTGGAGTGAAACTCAGAGTAGCAGAAAACCCGTCCAACTCAGATTATCGTGAAATCTTTCTCTAGAACACGAAAAACGTGAATAGGCGAAATTTTGGAGAGAAATGAAGGTGAGCGTGCTCGTTGGAAGAGGGCCTTACGCTTCTTGAGGAAAAGGGTTTTTTGTTTGCATGTTTGTTTCTATTTGCGTAATTTTTTTTTTAAGCAACTTTGAAACATTAATAATTATATGTTAAACAAGAATATCGTGAAAGTTTTTGCAGATTGAGAGCAAACGTCTAAGCAAAAAACTAAATAAATTTGATCAAAATCGATCCAGTATCGATGGACATAGGCATCAGTTTATTTATATATGGATGTAGCTAGAAGATTGTTTGGTCACATAACAACCTTAAAATAAATAGTTGTTCCCAATATATCTATGCATCTCTGTACGGCTCAATGTCTTTGTATGTATGTGTGTTGCTAATGGACTCCTGATCTGTTCAACCGATCGCCGAAAGATTTAGTTTGTGTGTTTCTTAAGATTTCAGGAAGGTTCGTAGCATAGTTTGATTGAAAAATAAAACTATTCATATTCCATCTGCTATATGACGCAGATGAATGAGAATCGGTACATATCCGGTAAAAGTAAGTTTCAATGAAAAAATAGGGGCGGCATGGCCGAAAATGAGAAAAAATTATGTATCTTATCATATATCTCAGCAACTATTTGACGCAGATGAATAATATTTTTTATAGTATATGATTCTTATGGTTTGTGAAAGGTTCTTTATATAGTTCGGTTTGACAAAAATGAACAATGCCACGCCCACTATGTAAGACAAAAATTATATTCATCAGATCTCATTAATTATTTGACGCAAATGAATGCGCAAATTTTCTTTTAACGAACTTTAACCAAATCAAACTCATTGCGGCACCTACCAGAAAGGGCAGAAAAAGCCGATTAATTTACTTAAAAAAAATCGAAACTTAAAGTTTTACTGACATTTTTTTTTTTGATTTAATGAAAATCAGTCTAAACAGCTGCGATTATCAACTAAAATATAACTTGTGAGCGTTTGATAAAGCAATGTCAAACAAACACGTCAATTTGATAGTAAAGTCTTCCCGTTCTTTTACCAACTTCTGATTGTTTAAATTTACTCTTGTTTAGAATCAACCATTTTGATTGAAGCTCTTTTACAATTTGAATTACATATATTGATCTCTTATTTAATTCAATATTTGTCTTCCTCCAAATCGCTAATATATTTGAGATTTTATTTAAACAATTACAGAATCGGGTTTGAAGAAAATTCTTCCAAAATTTCACCTTCCTAGATCAAACCGGTGAACGGCGCAAACACTTTGTTTCAAATTAAAGTTTTTGTAATTGTAACTGTAGTAGGAAAAAAAATCCCTTTCGGGTGTATTTTGTACGCATTTTCAGCCAAACGAAAAATGTGGGCGTGGTTCGACCACAGTATGTTGAAACGCTGTATCCTTCTCCAAAGGCATACTTTTTCTACGTTTTGATAAGACAGATTTTTCGTAAAGTCGGAGACAAACTCTGACCGCACCGTTTATAGGTTTGAGCTAGGAAGCTCAAGTTTTAGGACAATTATTTTCAATCTCAAGCAAAATAAAGGCAAAAAATAAAAAAAATCTTTCCAAATAAAAACTCTACTGTGCAGTCGCCATTTCATTTTTTCTAGATCTGAAAAAATTTGAAATAGCGTGTTAAATATTTTGAAAAAATTTTTAGCCAGTAAAAGTTTAAAAAAGTATCAAGAAATATTTTTACAAAATTAAAATTAAGGTCTAATAATTTTTGATACAAAAGCGAGAAGCGCGACCTCTTCTTTTTCTATTGCAAAAAATAAGTGGCTCAATTCCAGCGCGGTTTCAAGAAAGCGACTGAAAACTAAAAAAAAAGGTCCAAGACAAAAAAGGCTTACCGACAATACTTTCTGAAAAATATTGATATTTAAAAGTACCAATAAACAAATAAAGTACATAATTGGAAGCGAATGTGGGGTAGCAAACTGAATTCCTCGAATTAGAACACACTTTTGAAATTTCCGAAAATTTATGTTGTTGTCAAAGAGTGGGAAGAGCGGAAAGTGTTAAGTGATCGGCATCCCGGGTTTGAACAAAAGTTAATGCATACTTTGTTTTTTAAAAATATGTGCAATCATTGAGAAAGCCATGGCCATGTAGAATTTTTAATAAATGAGATATATGAATAAAGCGAAAATTTTTTTCGCGGACCCCCATTGTAAGAATCTCTGAGTTGAATGTCATAATGACGACAACGAATTTTATGTCATCTCGATACGATGAGATCTTAAAAGTTGTTAAAGTAAATTCGGAAAATATAGAAAAATTGGAAAAAGAACAGATGAATCTGCAAGAGGAAATAAACATTTTAAGATCGAACGTTTTATTTAGAAAAACGAGTCCGAAACGGATCCGCTTTATATACAAAATACAAATGGACAGATCCGACATAACGGATACCGCTTTTTCGAGAGGAATTTTATACAAAAACGAGTTTGAGTCGGATCCTATTTTCTCTCTATCTGATGTCTCCTTCAGAGATTTTTTATCATGATATGTCCTTGAAAGCAATTCGGTTCAAATTTATATATACCCGAAATGGACGATATAGATAATCGTAAAATGCGTCGAATAACAGTAATGAACATTTTTTGGATTTTATTATGATTTCGCTTACAAGCATTAAATTTGGTAGTAAGCCCTTCCTACTATCATCATTATACAGATAAAAAGTGCTATGTGCATCTTTCCTATGCGAAGCTTACTGAACTACTTTGTGCAAACAACATAAGTCAGAACTTAATAAGGACTTTCTCTGAATTTAATTTAATATCGTGTCTTAATCTAATTACGAGACCCCAGAACAACTCATGCATAGATTGCATTTTTAGCAATTTAACATGTGAAATGACAGTTAAGCCCATTGAAGCGTTTTTTTTTCAGATCATAACATGTCAATGTGCATTCCAAAACTTGCTTTTCTAACGATGAAAACTTGCGTGAAAAAATAACTCACATTAACTACAATAAGTTTGGAAATATCTTAGATCAAAACATTGTCCGTTACGATTATAGTCATATATGTCTACATTGCTACTACAGTGGAATCCCGATAATTCGTACCCCGTTAATTCAAAAATCTCAATAATAAGTAACAAATTGTTGGTCCCTTGAAAAAATCGCTTTAATTCGTAAAAATTGCATACATTTTGGTCCCCTCGATAATTCGTATTTTTTTTTTTCAATAAAGTCTTATATATCGTAATTGGATCTGACAACCTCTTATAATTCGTAATGCAAAGCAAAAATATATGGAACTATGGTTTGAAAAAAAAAATCAATCATAGTAGGCAGCTACGACTACGTTTATCGTTCACTTTTTTTGATGGAATTTTTTGTGATTTTCGTGGTCAGTTTGTTCGTTGCTTTGCCATAGGTGCGTGAAAAACAAAGAGTGGCGTAAAAATGGCAAACAAACGTACTCATAAGACTTTATCAGTGTTGCAAAAGCAAAACATCATTTCAGCCATTGATAATGGAGCAAAAAAAATTGAAGTGGCTGAATAATTTGAAATCGCTCCATCAACGATTACTTCAATCCTACAGAAAAGAAAGTTTATAATGCAATCTGGAAACAGAAAAGTCTCTACTTATATGGTTTACTGAGTGCCGACATTCTAATATTCCTGTTTGAGGCCCATTATTAATGGAAAAAGCGCTGTTTTTTGCTAACAAATTAAACGTGAATAATTTCAAAGCAAGCAGCGATTGGCTCGATCGTTTTAAAAAACGGAACAATGTAAAATTTAAAAAAATTTGCTGTGAAAGTTCTGCCGTTAATGAAGGTGTTTGTTTAGAATGGAAAGAAAAATTAAATCATCTTATAAAGGATTTTAATGCCAAGGATATTTTCAACGCAGACGAGACGAGATAAATGCCTGCTAGATCGCACATTTTGCTTCAAAAATGAAAGGTGCCATGGTGGTAAACACAGTAAAGAATGAGTGACTTTATTATTTGCTAAATAAATAAAAAAAAACCTGTTAATTCGTATTACTCTTATTTTAACCTTGTTAAATCGAAACCTCGTTAAATTGAAAACCCCTGTAATTCGTAAAAAATTGCTGGTCCCTTCCGATTACGAATTATCGGGATTCCACTGTATAACCAATTTCTGTTCACCCATTATTTAAGATGTTCAATGCTATCAACTCTACTGCGCATGACTCAATTGATTTTGAAGAAAAACAGTAGCGGTTGATTTTTTTATTTAAAATTTTTTTAGCTTGAAGTTTGATTCCTAGTTAAAAATTAGAGTTTCGATTAAAGAAAAATTAAAAAATGCCGCGATATTGTTATTTGTGCTTAATAACTAAAGATGCAAACGAAAATACAAAATTGCATACGTAAGTAAAATTTTAATATGTATTAAGCACTGCAGCTGACCCCATTTTTTGACTAATTTCATAAAGGATCCCAAGAGATGAATCAGTGCGACAGAAATGGATTTTGGCTTGCGGATTGAGCATTACCGATATTTTGACAAATACAAAAATATGTTCAAAAGCAGTACCCTCTATTATAATGCCAGTGCGATCAAAGACACAAGAAAGTTCGACAGGAGGAAATGAGCCGCGAAAAACTGAATCGCTCTACAAAGCTGAGTCCAACTCTCGTAAGTGTGTAACTCTTAGGTAATATAGTAATATTTTGTCCTTATTTCGTTGCTTACAGAACTGGAGATTATGAATACTCCCAAGAGATGCTGCTTTGCAAGCCCACAACATACAACGCAACTGAAAACTACCGATGAATCGGTGAAAAACGCTAAATCAAATTCTCGTAAGTTCTAAGAATGCTGTAGTCTTTAAATAATACATATAGTAATATTGCTTTACATTGCTTGCAATACCGGAGATTCCGAATACTCCGAAGAGACAGCGCTTTGCAAGACCATGTTGTATAATGGAGATAAAAACTGCTGACGTTGCGACTCCAAAACGAGCCAGTTGTGTCATAAGAATCGTCAAAAAAACTTTAAAAAAAAAAATAAAATTTCTTCCAGACTCCAAGCGCTACTTGCAAAGGAAAATAAATACATTAGACAAATTCATGACGCATTTGCAGGAAATTAATTTATTAAGTGTTGATGCAGTGCAGATGATGGTACGCACCTTGTAAAGGGTGTTTTTTTTAGAGGTATAGAGCTTCGAATTGAAATAAAACACAAGAAAATCGTTTTAATGTCCATCAATTTGGCTTTATTGGAAGGATAATTTAATGCCATTAATGTTTAAATATGATTTCGGGCATGTGGCCGCCGCGGCTGGCTCGAATAAAGCCAATTCTACAGGTCCAATTTTGAACCACTTTTTCGAGTATATGGGGCCGTATGAAATTTTATACACGAACATGTCATGTTTTCAAAGTAAAATATCGTTTTCTTATTGTAGGATGTTATTCCCGAGAATGTAAAAGCTAGAAACTTTGCCCTAACACTTCATTTCTACTCTCCGAAAGCATTAATGTACGGAAAACATTTAAAAACATGCTGCCGAATCCTACTACCATCAGAAAGTGGTTCCAGAACGTAGGTGGCAACCCAGGATTTACTCAACAGGCCAGGCCCGTGCGCAGGGGGGTTTTGGGGGTTCTAACACCCCCATTGGAAATTTTTTTACATAGACTTTTATTGACAATATGTTCTCACTTACATAAAAACAAAAAGACTTGCGACTCTTACAAAAAAAAATCAAAAATACACTTTTTATGAAAAGAAAAACTAATAATTTTATGAAAATATCAAATGTGTGTAAAATGTATAATAAATTATGCACTTGAAAGTTTGCTTATGCATGTATATACCTTTCAAGTGGTACCCATTTTGTTGAGATCAGTTAAAAGTTTCGCAACCAGTTACCAGTCAGAGGACAAGATAAAACCAGTAATTTGGCCAAAAAACTTTTATTTTTTGTGATATTTAATTGTGATATTTACTAAAAAATTGAAAAAAAAAATTTTTTTTTGTTTACCTGCAAACTAGTCAAGACTTCTTTAGTGGGACTTAAAAGATCTTTGAACACAAGGCACATAAAGAAAATAAAAAATTTATATATATGTTTGGGTACCAGAAAAAATTAAAAAAAAACATTCTTTTGAGCCTAAGAACTAGTGACAAATAATTTTTATACTTTTTGTCTCATGGACTTTAAAATGATATAACACAAATGGGTCATTCTACCTCGTTTTAACATTCAAAATTTAGATTTCTCAAAATCAGATTTTTTTAATACTTTGTCTAAAAATGTTTGACACGTGTTTTTGGAAAAAGTTTTTCCGGACTTATTTTCGAAAATACGTAATTTGCATAACTGCGTTGCTTTGATTCTTTTATATTATTCTGTTAGTTATTGGAACTTGGTGTGGCAACATAGAAAATCTCATATCTAGAGAATCACAACTCTGACCACCCTATGCTAAATTGCAAAATGATTGCTAAGATTTTATTTTCTCTCTGAAAAAAAATCAATAAAATTAAACATACTGCTAGTCGAAAATTTTCGATTTTAATTTTTAAATTGCAAAATTATTCCTTATAGTTTAAGAGAAGAAAACTTTCAATACAATTATTAGAAAATAGACCTAAAATGCTAAGTTTTATTCAAGCGTCCGAAAATTCATATATTTTTAGGTTTTGTGATTTTCAAAAAATCGTATTTTCGAAAAAAAGTCCGGAAAAACTTTTCCCAAAATCACATGTCGAATATAATATATTTATAAAACAATATCTGCATTTTTGTATTTTTTGTATGTTTTATAATCAAAAATACTTTTTTCCCGAACTTCATAGCCTGACATGAAATATCCAAGTTAAAACCCACCGCTTAGATGATTTCTGCGCACGGGCCTGCAACAGGCGTTAGATGCCATTTCACTTCGCGCAAAAGGAAGTAAGCCAGTTATTGTAAACTTAGTTCTTGATGAAATGGCAATACGAGAGCAAAAAATTTACTACGGAAATGGATTCGATGGTGGCATTGATTTTGACAATATGAACGAGAGTATGGACAATGATTTAATTCCCGCTGCTAACAATGCTTGGATGATGATGGCAGTTTCGTTAAATGACAATTGGAAAATTCCAATTTTCTAATTCGGTCGCTCACTGTAGAACAGCGTGCCACTTTGCTTACAGAAGCACTGCATGCTTTAAAAGGCTGTGGTGCACACGTAGCATCCTCAAATATATCTATGTGCACAAGCTTAGGGGCAAATTTTAAATACGGAAAAAATTTTAAGCCATATTTTACTAACCCAGCAACAAATGAAGCTTGCTATGTTTTTTTGACATTTGCCATATGGTTAAACTGATAAGGACCTGTTTGGGAGACAAAAAATTTTAAAAACTGATTATGGTCGAAATATTTGCTGGGAATTCACTAAAAATTTATACGAGCTGCAATTAAAAGAAGGTTTACGGACTGCAAATAAATTGACAATGAAACATATCCTGTACAAGAACAGTATAATGAATGTCAAATTAGCCGTACAAACATTAAGTAAAAGTGTTGCAGGCTCATTGCTTTTTCTTGCAAATATTTTAAATGACAACAATATTAATAATCTATTTAAGGAAAGTCCCGCAACGGCACAATTTTGCTTATTTATGAATAATATTTTTGATATTCTAAATTGCAAAAATAGTTTTTCTAAGCAACAGTTCGATGCACCTCTCAATGATGAAAACTATTCGAGGTTAAAATCACATGCTGAAAATTTCGAACAATACATAGTAAGCTTCGCGACACAAATGACGTTCCGATACTTCAAACAGGAAGAAAAACAGGATTCCTAGGAATGATCATTGGGATTAGGAATATGTTTGCTCTGTTTACTAAAATAAAGTGCATTGGTCAATCGTACCTCCTCACACACAAACTCTCTTAAGATTACTTAGACATTTCTTGCAATACGTGCAAGAGGAGGCCTCAACAACAATCCAAATGTTGTGCAATTAAAAAGCGCATATAGACGTCTCTTAGTAAGGCACGAAATAAAGGAGTTTGAAAATGGGAATTGCGCATTCGAAAATGTTAAGGTGCTTGAAGTATCTTCTGCTTTGAAAATTAAAACCAACAATGAAAGTGCATGTGATTTACAAGAATCTCATGACGTTATTGACACATTATGGAGATTATCCACTTTTGTTGAAAATGTTGTGCAATACATAGCTGGTTTTGTGGTATGGAAAATTAAAAAAACAATAAAATGCGCAACATGTAGGAGTCAATTGACAGGCGATAAAATGCCGGCACTATCAGCATTAAAAAATATGTGACCATTTTTGGCACCTTTCAAGGATGTGATTGATATTTGCCTGACTAGTGAAAAAATAATTAGACAACATTTGCCTCTGTTCGCAGACAAAAATATAAAAGGATTTTTAGTGAACAAAGTCCTCCAAAATATTGGATCCGCATTTTGTAATGAGTTCATGGAATTTCATGTAAAATTAGAAACATTTTTGAGAGATCTGATTTGTTTAATGACCACAGAATCCAGCTTTGTAAGGCAATTATTTATATGTATATTGACATAAGATTTTTTCATGAATCCACAAAATCGGTAAAGGAAAAAGTGTACGTGAGAAATAAATTTACCAAACTAATTTTGTTTAACAATCAATGATGTAATAATTTTACTATAGATTAATGTACATACATATGAATATTTCTTGCAAAATAAATCCAAAATTTATTTCTAATTAAAATTATTTCATTTCCTTCATTAGATCTAATTAATTTCTGTGCCACCCTCAAGGAGTTTTCTAAACAAAGAAATTGTCAATAGAAGAAATATTTTGCATGGTTTATTGGATGAAAATAATGCTCCTGTAGTAACTGATATTAGCAAAGCGGAAAAATTCAGCTTTTTTCCACAATGTCATTCATAACAGGCGATCTACTTTTGAAACTAATAATGACTGTCCTAATCATTTTTGAGCTCTGATACCCAATAATGATTATATATATCTTGCTCCTGTGAGTCTAATAAAAGTAGTGAATCAAAAGTGAATCGATTACAACTAAGGAGCCCTGGATTCGAGGTCTGAAGAGGTTGTTAATCAGAAAAGCTTTAGTTTGTGACATAATTGCAACCATATTCAATAATATGATTACTGAGTCTGTATATCCAGATATGGTGAAGCTCATTAAGTTGTCCCTTTAGGGACTAACAGAATTAAGAACTTTCACCCTATTTCGGTTCTCCCCATTATTGATGCTTTATTTGAGAAGCTAATATTTGAACAACTGTCGGAATATAGTACCTGGATCGGAATAATTTTTCCTTCGATTGGCAATTGGGCTTCAAAAGAGGTGCAGGTACGGATAAAGCTGTGGTAAATGTTATCAATTACATATGCAGTGGTTTAGATAAAGCGTATAAAGGAGTTACAGCAGATTTTTTTGACTGCTCCAAGGCTCTCGATCTGGTTGATCATCAAGCTTTATCATCAAAACTAAGTACACTTGGGTTTGCCTCATTAACTCTGAATTTATTTAAAGATTTTAATTATCTCTGTCTTGTTGGATTTTTCTCCACCCCGAATAGAATATAGGTCATAAAATTTTTAACGGCTGCATATTTAGGGTGGCCCTCTTACAAAAATTTCTTTAAAATAGCATAGAAGCAAAGCTTACGCTATAAAACTTTTATTTAGGGTACAACAGAATTTAAAGAACTCCAGGGTATTTCTGAGGTGCCAATAACAAACTACTAAGGCTATTTAACACAAGACAGATTTAATTCGAATATGTTACGTAAAGAATTGTTGAGGATTGGACTGCTTTGGAATTGGAATTGAAACTTCGACAGTTAAAAATTTCAGAATCTGAAATTTAAACTATCATATATAACATATTGAAATATTACCCTATGTGATGAAATATTTTCAAGGATTGATTTAAGTGATAAGATCTTATGTGTCTTACGGGGCTTGGCTCCCAAAAAAAACTCAGTCTAATAAAGAAATTAATTATTTTGATCTAGATCTACGAAACAGCTCAAAATCTTAGAGTTGAAAGAAAAGAAAAATCTTTAGAAGAATTGTTTTAAAAAAATGACATTGGGCTATTTTAGCATTTATTTTGAATGAGCATTAATACGAAAAGTTGTAAGCGCTTGAGCTGAAAAAACATTTCCGAATTTAGCAATTATGCAAAATATACTGACTAATGGACTCAAAGTAGACACATGCCAGTCTATGTTGTCAGCGCTTAACTTAATCGAAAATAAAGAGCTTGAAAACCGTTATCTAAGCCCATTACGTGAAAACAGTTATAGGGCAATGATTACAAAAAAACAGTGATTTATTAACGTTAATTATAAATAAAGTACTGAAGTGTAATTTATTTTAAATAAATTGCGTGTGTATATACATATGCATATCGTTAAAAATAATTTGGGTTTTTATAATCTATCTAATAATAACAGCCAGTTAACACTTTTTCATGCAAAAATTACACTCTTTTGCCCCTTTGCATTTTTTCTCAATTGGTCGCGCTTTCAAAATACATGGGGCGAAGAGATGTATTGTCTTTATTTATTTTCATATGAGTGAATTGACTAAATATGTTGTCTTTCTAATTTTCTAAAAGGCTTGTAAAATCAGATATAAGACCATTTTTTGCTACTAGGGCAGTATTGTTTGCTAGTAATTTAGATCAGGAAGGTTTGCAGGAAACTTGTGTATTTAACACAAAAAATTTATTTCACCTAAAATATGTGTGAAATATAGTGACGGATGTAGGCTTGCTGCCGCCCTAGGCCGCGTTCGATGTGCTGCCCTTTTTAAAAAATAAATTTCAATAATTTTGATCAAATATTTTTATTTAAAAATAACTTTATTTATGAAAATAGAATATTTTAATATACATAGCTAATAAACTAACTAATAAATAAGTTATAAACTTTAGACCGATAAATAATAAATATTTTTTTTAATATTAATCATTTTGAAAATTTCTTTTTCCTGGGTTTGGTCCGCGCAAAAACGTCGATTATATCGTCATAACTAATTTCTTGGACTAGTTGAGCTTCAATGGACAGTAATGCAAGAGCATTAAGTCTATCTTGGCCCATGCTTGCACGTTAATAGGTTCTTACCCTTTTTAGAGCAGAAAAAGTAATTTCCCCTGAAGAATTCGTAGCCGGAATACTCAAAAAAATACGGAGTGCAATGTCCACATTAGAATAAACGTCTCGCAGACTCCGTGAATGCAATACATTGCATACTTTTTGTGCCGAGCGCACATCTTCTGTATATGCTAAGGAATCTTCGAGTTGACAATGTAAATGAATACATTCATTGTCTAACGTCTCAGCCAAATCGTCAGGATACTTGCTGACTAGTTGATTGGCCAGGTTTTTCAATTCATTTGTATCTATTTCAGATAAATTATCAAAAAAATTGAAATTTGTGTAGAGCTTTTCATATGCACTTTTACGCCTGGCCAATTGCACGCTCAGAGTGTCTAGAATAGGGTAATAAACATTAGTCCGGAAATTTTCTTGTCCAGAAACAGTTGTTCTTTCATTTACCTGTGACTCATCTGGCTGAATTTTTCTGGTTTTTTTGCGACGAGTATTATAACGATAATAATCGTGAACTCCGGATAGCGCTTTGGCTTTTTCTTCATATTTAGAAAATTGTCTATCTCTCATGTCTTGAAGAAATAGAGCCAGAGAACTATAGATTTGAACAACAAATGATAAATCAGCTTGAGAGTCTTGAAACTTTTTAATAGCAGCATTAAAACGTTCTAAAATTTCGTTCCAAACAATGACTAGGATTGCTGTTTCTAAATGCTGCAGTTTTCGCTGCAATCCTGTAGCTTCAGATCGCGCTACCGGTTTCTTGTCTCTGTTTTTGGCAATAAATTCCAGTGCATCAATTATTGCAGACTACTTTTTTTCTAATGCGTAACATGCATCATGTCGAGCAGATAAACGAGTTTGAGAAGACTCTTAACTCTTAAATTTGTACGCTGCACCAAGATCTCCCAACGATGAGTAGATATAGTAAAAAAATTGTATAGTTCTTGTAAAGTAGAAAAGAAGTCGACTGCTTCTGTGACTGATTCAACTGCACATGATCCTACCAAATTTAAGGGAGTGGGCGGCACAAGGAACGTAATCTGCTAAAGGATTAATTGTTTTGATTCGTGTCTGAACGCCTGAATATATGCCTGACATATTGCTTGCATTATCATAAGATTGACCACGACAATTCATTACGTCCAAACCATTATTTTCTAAAGATTTTAACAAAGCATTCTCAATATCTTTAGCTTTATGGCCGATATTTGGTAGAAATTCTAGAAACCTTTCAACAATTTCACCGTTCTCACGTATCTATCTGAAAATTATAGTAAGCTGATCGACATGTGCAATATCAGGCAGGAATGAATATCGAAATGATATTTAATACATGGAAATCTACGGTAATTTTATTTCACACTAAAAACAAATTGAGAAGTTATTCAGATTTAGTAGTTTCAAAACGCTTCATACACGTGAGATTAATCTCACTAAAGAAACATAAAGTAAAGAACACTACTCGATAAACACTATAATTAATCTGTTAAAAAACTTACTTCTTACCCATACAAATTGAGAAGTAAATTAATTGAATTATAATATGCTAGTGATAACCCCCGAAAATCGGGTGTGTGTTCTGTACACACTAACCAGATCTGAATTTTAGAATTGGCTTTTGACAAACTCTTACTGACATTCCCGGTCCCGGTGGCATTTTTCTACAAACACAAAAATATTAATAAATGCATCGCGTTTTCATTGGAAATAAGAAATTTTAATTTTGCTTTTTTTTATTATATATAAATAATTTGGAAATAATACATAAGTGATTTTAAAAAAGTAAGGACTTCTTTTATTTTTTTTTGGAAATATTAAAATGTTTCATCAAATTTTTCCTGCTACGCGTTTTGTTGACAGATATCTAGTCACGTTAGTTTAACTCAATTTCAAAAAAAAGATGACGTACTCTATGGTTCTAAGCCCGTCATATATCACGGCAGAGGCTAACTGATTTGCCCCTTTATTTTTCTAGATTCTAAATGACTTGAATATGCGTTTAACAAAAATAAATAATTTTTTCCTTGTGCCAGGTTGTTTTTTACCGAAATAATAAAAATATTTCACATAGCTTCCTCTTTCAAACACGGTCTTACAATTTTCGTGAGCCATTATTTAGGAAACATAAAATTTTACATAAATCCATGGGAAAATTTTAATCTTGTTGTTGTTCTAAAAATTTATAGTTTTATACTAAGCTTTTAAAAGTCCCAAACATATTTGTATAAGCTATTCCTTCTGAAAATTTTATTTGGAATTTTCCTTGAACTGTGTCACTTGGGACATGCCACGCTAAAGGCATTTTACTCATAAACATCCACCCGAGGGTTCTGAAAACATGTATTGGGCGGAATGTTCAAGAGTAGATATAAGATGGTTGGTTTCAAGGGTAAGGCCAAATTTAGTTTTAGCTTTAAAGTGATACCCCGCACGCAAAAAGGGAAAGTTTTTTACAATCACCTTTTTGAAGATTTTTGACCCCCCTCCCCATGTAACGTTTTTCTGCACCCCCCTCCCCTCCCTAGACGTTACGTATCACCCAAGTGGCCATATTTACCTAGCAGTGAGTGTTTTCCTCTTCGCTATGACAAGGCTTTGGTAGTTAACCAGCTTGAAAAAATTGATAAAAATAGGAAACCTTTCCACGCTTATATAACTTAGCTTTTGGTTAGCCGATCTCGAAGCTGATCATTTTATGGAATTATTTATTGCTGCATATAATCTAGATTCCGTAAACTGTCATCATTTTAATAAAACATTATCATTGTTGTTATTCAATAAACATATAAAGAAAGCGTTTCATTATACACACCTAATTTAGAATCACTCTCACTAAAGAAGTTTCACTTCAAAAACAATGTTATATAACACGTCGTTGGAAACACCCCGCCCCCCCCCCCCCCCCCTCCCCATAACATGTGTAACACAAAGTTGATTTTCCCTTGCTTTTTCTCATCAAATATCAAGATCCACGCACACACACACTTATTCATTGCTATTGTTGCTTTTCATATTTTAGTAACAACAACGCTTAATTGGAAAACAATAACAATTAGAGAGAGAAAGTAGTGGGTATGTAAATGTTTTTTTCCTCGCTATGGCAAGGCTTTTGCGGTTAATCAGTGCAATGCTTGAAAGAGTTGAAAAAAAAAGAAATCTTTCCACGCTTATCTCTCAACTTCTCCCCGATGAGCACTTCGATTTGATATAGCATTTGTTGCTGTAGTTGTTGTAGATCGCGTCAACTAAGCCTTACCTTCGAGGAATAAATATATAGATTCTATAGAAAATTTTATATAAAAACTAATCCGAACCAATTTTTAAAATTGATTGTCTTTACTTTTTTTTGCCTTTAAAATTTTAGCATTTCAAAAATTTTTCCGCCCTTCAAATTATGCCGCCCTAGACCCTGGCCTCACGGGCCTAAGCCTAAATCCGTCACTGGTGAAATATCAGATTCAATTAAAGTTTAGGTCATAAATCAGATCCCATTGGAAATCTTTGTAAATAAAATGATAACTGTTTTTGATGTTAGCGCATCACGCAAAAACTACTGAATCAATTTTGATTAGGTTTGTTTAGTTATATTCCTTAGACGTTTGGTCTCAATCTCTAATAAAAATAATAACGATATTCCTATTAAATATCGAAATATCAAAATTTTAAGATTTTTCAAAATTAACATTTCGCACAAAGACACTAGTCGGTTTGTGTGTGTTTTGTTTTTGTCTCTCCCGTGACAATGCAATGGAATATATGTATATGAAAAAGCCACACAGGAATATTCAAATTTCACTCTCTCGCTCTCATTCTCAATTTACATTGGAAACAACAACAATGCAGAATTTGTGAAAAATGATTAAAAATGAGAGTAGGTCTACTAAAGAATTTAAATTGTTTGCCTTCGCAGAAAAATCTGATAACAGGCTACGCGTACAAAGTCACGGCATCAGCTAGTATATAATGAGTCTATTCACTACAGTAAAACCAAATAAAGTGAATTTATGGCCTGAAATTTCGCCTAAACTGTTTTCCGGCAAATGGAAGTGCCTCATTTTTAATCTTATTTTATTACACAAAAAAAAAAATAGCGATTAATTTACCCTCAATCTTTTATCATATTTTACTTACCCAGCCCTGTCCTCGAATTCTTTGCGTACTCCTTGACATCATCAAGCTGTCTAGCACTGCATAGAGGCGTATCTACATCGTAAGTGTTGTTGAACAAAGTATAGTCCACCTCATACTCGCCAGTTTCTTTTCTAAACGATACAACGTTGACAAAGCGATGGCCCCAAAGAATCTCAGAAGGCAAATAACTGCTACGCGCTTGAGTGGTCATACCAGTGGACTCAATGACACCCTCTGTAAACAAAATTAAATGAATGGATATAAATTTGAAGCAAAAAAACTGGCACTCACCTAACATACAGACCACCTCAAAGCGCTCTTTAAGCATATCAGATGCTGACAACATATAAAGTGGACTATTCCGATCGATTTTATGCACTATGGTCGTGGGCCAAATAAACATCAGCCGGTCTTCACCCCCATCAGCGCCTACGTTGAGTTCCTGCTGGTAGAAAGGCAGAATTTCACCCTCTTTGGTAACCTGAAAATTAATTTTACTTATTAGGCAGTCTCAGAAAAATTAAAATAAATAAGTTTACAAGATAACAGCTTTTGCGGAATTCAAATAAAGTTTACACAGAAAAAAGTGACAGTCAATAAGATCATAAAATTTGTATTCCACAGTTTTTATTCTTGAAATTAAATTTAAAATTTTTTCCACGGTCCCTTATGTTTTATGTGTAAGACAAAATCAATAAAATCTGATATACCCTTATTTTTATGGGGTTTATCGTGAAAATTCAATTCCACAATTTCTATAACCAAGTTTTAGGGACATAGTACATAGTTATTACTTTACAGTAATTGTGGATGCTAACTATAAAAACTGTTACTGAACAGCTCAAGATGCACTACAACAGTCGACGTACGAATTATATTACTGTTACTTGCTACTGTAATACATTGATATTTTTACTGTTGTTTCAGATAAGAGCAATTCCAAGCTAAAACTTTGGTTAAACTGTAAAGTTTAAAATTAATCATACAGTATCGCTCCAACAACGGATTAGAATGTTAGTTTACAGTGAATTTGCCCGATACTGTGAGTTAGTGCAATTGCAATTTTTCTGTGTATGAAGCTTTTTCAACTAAAAATGTTTCACTTACTTTTTTTCTTATGATCTGTGCTCTAACGTGAGCTTCTATAATATGACTCTTTCGCATATCACCCACTCGGAACATCAGGCATGGCACGCCATCACGATGGCATATCACAGCATTTCGCGAAAATAATAACGTCTGAGCACGCTTCTTCGGCCTCGATAATTTTGCAAAGACGATGCCTACCATAAACGCTTGAATAAAAACACCCGTTATACATTGCATACACATCGTGAAAATCGCCTCCGGGCACTGTTCGGTTACAAACCGATTGCCATAACCGATCGTGTGCTGTGTCTCGATTGAGTAAAGAAATGCTGATGTTAAGCTTCGCACCTCTGTTACACACATTATGTGCGTCACGTTTTGCAACAGCTCTGGCTCGAAATCACGCATATGTATATACTCCAAATCACCATTTGCATAGGCTATTAGCCACCAGATGAAAGCGAAAAGCCCCCATGATATCAAAAAACTACACGCAAACACGAGCAAAGTCCAACGCCACTGTGCATCGACAAGTGTGGTGAAAATATCCTAGAACAAAAAGTTTAGGTTTAAAAAATAGGCAAATGATCAAATATATGATTAAATTTTTAAAGGCTTGGACCCTGGTTTTTAGTTTGAGTTAAAATTAAGTTTAGTTTTAGTTTCTTTAAACTAGTCCACGATTATTTTAAGAGAAAACTATTCAAACCATATGTAATTTAAAGGTTGAATCAATAACAGTTGACGTTTCAGTTACGTTTCAAATTGATTACTTTTCGAAAATAATATGTTTCTGAGACTTTTTTTTTGCAGAATATCTATAAAAATATGAAATCCAAAAACTGTTTTCAGTTTATATAGTTGACGCTTTGGTTGCATATAAACATGGCATGCCATAGGCCTGTGGCTGAGTTGGGCCATATTTATTGAAAAACTATTAAAATCAATAGGCATTGGGATTCTACTGCAAATATCTTCTAAATGGTTAGAGTAATTGATTAACCACTTGAGAACTTTTTTGTAGAGCGTTCAATTTCCTATAGAAATAATTGAAGCTCATTTAACAATAATTATTTTTTAGTAAGTTACAAAATTCAAAACAAAAAAATAGTTTTCCTTAAAATACTTCAATCTTTGACCTTGAATATCTTTCAAATGGTAAGATTAATGAAAACAATGTTTGAGATTATTTTTGTAGAGCGTTCAATTTCCTATAAATATTAACAATGCAACTGGTTTAACAATCTATTGGTGATAAGATATGACCATTTTTATATGAGACTAAATTAAAAATGGAAAACTATGATGAGCATAATCTTCCCGTTAGTACTAAGACCTCACATTTGGTAAGTACTTTATAGAGGTACCTAGGAACTAGTTTTCGTGTCTCAGATCCAAAAAAAAAATATTTGATTTTTTTGACCCACCCTAATGTATATTTATCGATGTTTATTTATTAAATGTTAATGGAAAACAACCTTCCCTGTCCGATCGAAAAATGAAAAAAAATTATGAATATATGACAAATATTTTACCGATGGAAGACGTGGAATATGCGATTCCCCATTTTGGGGGCTCTTTTTGGCCATTTTGGTGGATGGGGCTAGTTTCAAAAAGAATTTCAAGCACCGCCATTGTGTTCAGCATCCTCGAAAACTGGGAGTGGAAGCGGTCTGGTTGCTGCTTTAAATATTTGTATTTTTCAAATATCATATCATAGCTATAAGCGTGATATGCAGATTCACAAATATATGAGTAAAAATTTCGTCAAAAGTGATCCAATTTTTTTCTCAAGAGAATATTGTACCTTAATATCTTTAACATTTTGTAAAGGCTATTTTTCATTCACATTTAATGAATAAACATTGAAAAAGACATTGTATAAAATTGTAAAACTTTCACTTGTACTCTATTTCGATACAAATCGAACATCGTTAATTTTATAAAAATCGTTGCATTCGTTCAAAAGTTATAAGCTTTTAAAAAAATTGTTTCCCCGATCTTCAATTGCCTATAACAACAACAAAAAAAATTTTCGTTTCATTTTAGTTTCTAAATAACATATTACTTATGTGAACGAGGGCGGGTTGATAATGATCCGGTTTAACAATGAAACACACACTTTGTTGAAAAAAAAAACGAAATTTAAAAAATAAAGTCCCCTTTTAGCTCGATACAGATTACACGTGGGGAAAAAAATTACCATATGTTGCGTAGTGTTGCCATCTGTAAGAAACCGCATCATTATCAATCCGCCCACGTAAATAGTAATTTTTTGTGAGTGTAGGCTTTTAAGTAAGTCGGTTTTTTCGTAAAATTTCAACGTAATCGGGTTTGAGCTAGGAAGCTTCTATTTTAAGACAATTATTTTTAAGCCTCATGCTAAAACAAAGGCATACAAAGATTATTTCCAAATAAACACCCTAATGTTCATATTAGGGTTGTAACGGAGGTCGGATGTGGAATTTTATCTACTTGCCAGCATTAGCAAAATAATGAAATGTTACTTAGCCCAAGCACCGACTTTTCAACTTTTTAAGCTATAATGTGAATTTTTTAAGTTCCGTTATACCTCCGTTTTAAAGCATTAAAATTTGTGAAGGTGGTGTTACGATTTCAAGCGGGAGTTCGGTACTTGCGAATGCGAAGCTCCGATACAACCCTAGCACAAATGTGCATACAAGTTGTATGAAGTGGTTTATAAGTATTTAATTTTCAGTCCCGAATTTGCATATACATTTTTCAGCATGCCTCATATGTCTGCCCGGCTCAAATGCTCCTACGGAAAGAGTATTTTCAATAATGAACAATGTATAGCCGACCGAAAACACTCAGCTAAATGCAGAAACGCTTAAAGGTACATTTATTGATTTTTTAAGTGCAATTACAATTTAAGTTGCCTTTGATTCGAAAATAATTAAAAAAGGTAACAAGATTGTTAAACAGACTACTAAACTTCATTGAACGATATCTTCAAGAGAAAAAAAGATATCTCAAAAAATCTAAAAAGGTTTTGAGGGCAATACTTGAGAGTAATACTTTTAGATTCCGCAACCAGTTTTGAAAAAATAAAATTTATTCGCGATGTAAAATAACCTCAAATATAGCCAAAAACCGTATTTTTTGCACTTTTGGGTTAGGATATCTCGAAAAATTGACGTATAAGAGCTCGGATTCGGATTCAGCGCATCAAAGACCATCGGGTATGCTAGGTCTGGCCTCTGTTAGTGGACTTTCGTTCAATTTTGTCGGCCTGTGTAATTTATGAAATAATCCAATTCAAGAATTTTGTTATTTTTGGCGGTTTGCGTCAAAATATGGTCATGGTATGGTATGATTCTTTTTTTTCTCTTAATTTTTCATACTGATTTGTTTTCTTTTTCTTCATCTTTCTTATTTCTGCAACAAAGCATTCTTTCGCAAACTACCTACTTCTGTTCGGCACCCATTTCAGTTTAAAAAAAGGATATGATATAGATGCCAGTAGACTTTCTTTAGTTCCTTTAATGAATAAAAGTACTTTCTTGGCTTCAAAAAAGCAAGAGTGTGGAAATCTTGTCGGAAATGAACAACTTCTTTTTAAATCCAAATGGACTGAAATTGCAATTTTTATAATTTTAAATTAAAGGCAAAAAAAAGTTTTTGAAATATTTTTGGTTCAAAAATGGTTTGAGAGATTATTTGTTTTTTAAATGAGAGCTTACTAAAGTTTCAACATTCCTCGGAGCCCGAATAAAAATCAAAAATTTGTTTTAAGTTAAAGGCCGAGAGGAAAATTTGTTTTCAACTTAATATAACAAAAACACAATTTCTATTCAAAATTGGGGCTCCAACGATCTATTGGCATTTCCGATAAGATATGCGCTCTAGCCATTTTTGTATCAACACAAAAAGTATTTGTATTCAAAAGCTTTTATCAAACCATTTCGTCCGTTCAGTAATCTATCTATGTTTTCGCAAAATATTATGGGTCCAGACGCGTATTAAACGTTTCCTGGATGTAAGCTAACTTTCGATATTGCTACTTATTAGAAAATTAACATTGCATTTATGATTAACTATATTCATTACTGTCTATGTAACATTCACAACTTTTACTCATCGAACCAATTCTGAACTTCTTAACTCAGTATTTACGTCTTTTGCGCACACATGAGAA
Source organism: Meiosimyza decipiens (assembly GCA_963680825.1). Classification (NCBI taxonomy): domain Eukaryota; kingdom Metazoa; phylum Arthropoda; class Insecta; order Diptera; family Lauxaniidae; genus Meiosimyza; species Meiosimyza decipiens. Next base: position 35,421,230 of record OY804259.1, read on the forward strand.
AACCCGTACCAAATACATATGCAAATTAAAGAAAAAGGACACTAAGTCCTCTAGTTAACCAATATTATAATGGTTCGTTTTACCATCAGTCTTTGTGATGGCTGTATGTAAGATTCAGAATGTTTTCTTTAATCTTGCAGCAACGATATGATAAAAATAGTGAATCTATCCTACGTAATGAATCACTCACCTGTAGATATCTTCGCCGTCTTTTAGCGACGTTGCCTTGAACAACATTGCAGTCGCCATGTTTGAATATAACACGTTTTCGCACACGTCTCGAGCTGAAACGTGTTTGTCGGTACCTTTAAAAAATGGAAACAAAAGATTAATATGAATCGGAATGACAATAAAAAAAAAGTTTCAAAGTTTTTCAGCATAGGTTTAGCGAGTTATGTAAGATATTTTCCTTATAAAACTTTGTATCTGACGCACAACACAAAGAAATTTCAAGCTTAAGAGAAACCTCAGACGTTAAGACTTTTCATACTACTGTCAATACGACCGAGGTGTACGTTCGCCTCATACGCTACGAATTTTTCGTTCGATTTTTCATCCGGAACAGATTTACTTTACCTCGGAATTTTTTCAGGGATAGAAGGGGTTAAAAAAAATGTGTCGATCCGACCGACACTCGTTTTGGAAATATAGCCATCAGTTGTGGATAAAGCTCTTATAGAAATCAATATAAGTCGAGAAAACCTAGAATGATATCGAAAATATGTTTGTCATAAGAAAGATAATTTAATGAGCCATATCGGCACTTACAATTTAAAGGTGTAACCTGCAGATTTCGAGATATGATGACATCGTTTTTAATAGAGCTGAATTACTTTCCTTTAAAGCCATGTATTATTTCATCATATGAAATCAAAAAAGCCCTGAGTTACACTGTAAGAATTTAACAAAAGCAAAAAACTTTCTAAAATGAAAATTAAACAATATTTTCAAGATTAATTTTTTTATTTTTAATTTTTCTTTGGATAAGCGAATGTGTTGAACAGCATTCTATTTGGGTGTGTCCAACTATTACATATTTTAGCTCTATTGTTGTGTTTCTTTCAATGCATAAGGATAGCAATACGTTTGACCACATTGAAGTGCGGTTCTGAGGGAAGCAGCCATCGGAATATGTAATATCTAGCTACAAAATCCCATTCAGTTTCATCCCAGATATAATTGTGAGATTCATGAGTAGCAATATTATAAATAGTGAAATTATGTACTTGTAACTTTATTTTATAATATGGGGCACTTGTGTTTGTTTGGGGAATCTATGACTGCTATGTTGATCCTCAGCTTTTTTTTTGCTCCCAGTTGTACGATTCTACCAAGTTTTTATTGACCGCTGCTCGATGTGGCGATGCGTTGTCATCTTGGAATACAATTTTGTCATGGCGAAGTTGAAATTCGGGCCTCTTCTGACGTATAGCACAGTTCAAAGCGATCAATTGTTGATGGTAACGTGCACCAGTAACTGTTTCACCTGGTTTTAGTAGCTCATACCAAATAACACCACGCTGATCCCAGAAAATACACAGCATTGTCTTTCGGCCGAAGCGATTTGGTCTTGGCGTTGATTTGGGTCGTTGGCCGGGGCTCAAATATGATTTTTTTCGTTTGGGATTGTTGAAATAAATCCACTTTTCATCGCCAGTGATGATTCGATGGAGAAAACCTTTTCTGTTTTGCCTGGCGAGCAGCAATTCACAAGTGGTTTTTCGGTTTTCTTGCTGCCTGTCGGTCAGTTCATGTGGCACCCATCTACCGACCTTTAAAATCTTTCCCATGGCCTTCAAACGCAAGGAAACGGTTTGTTGTGTCATATTAAGTTGTTCAGCGAGCTGTTGTTGCGTTTGACCATCATCTTCGTCCAATAATGTTTGCAATTCGGTGTCTTCAAACTTTTTCGGTGGCCGGCCGCGCTCCTCATTTATCACATCAAATCACCACTTTTAAATTTATTGAACCACTCATTGCACTGTGTACGACCAAGAGCATGCTCGCCGTAAGCTTCAACAAGCATTCGATGCGATTCAGAAGCGTTTTTCTTCAAATGGAAACAGAAAATCAATGCTTCCCGCAAATGAGAGTTTTCAGGCACAAAATTCGACATCTTTACGAGCGGAAAAAATGCGTTGTTGTATGAAACTTGACAAATTGTGAACTGAATATTGTTGACAGATGACAGAATGAACAATTAAGACATTTGGTGCGGTTCGGAAGCTCATACATATACGGCTATCGACCGCTAGATGTCATTACCGGTTTCATATTTGTACACCTAGAATGAAATATGATTCTTGCAAGTTTGGATACGATACTGTTGAAACTTCATCATCAATGATATTTACGAATTCTTAACAATATAATTTATAAATTTGACTATATGATTTAACATCTGTTTGTAAATAAAGTTTGTTGGTAATTGTATTCAAGTTTCGGAATATCGTTTAACCAATTTTTTAAAAGTCAAGACTCTCATCGTATTTTTTGCATTGATCGAGGTTTTTCTTTTTGCCAGCATTTTATCCAATTGCGCGTTATTGAAAATGTTTGCATTTCTTATAATTTTTTCATTTATTCCAAGAGGTGACATAAATATTTGCCTGCAAACTTGGATACGAGTCGCCTTTGCTTTTAAGTAATCACGTTAAGCTATCGATCGTCTCGAAAATATTTTGTGATTTCGTGCTTTTTCTTCTAAGTACTTCTACTTGACTTGTTATGTACACCTTTTTTGCTTCCCACGACATGTTACAAAAACGATCAAATATTTCTTGGCGTATATTTTCAGCAAAGTCGGAGCAATGACGCAATGAGCTCTTTTCACAATATTTGGACTGACATCTTAACCCCATTTTGCGAGAATTTTTTTCGTACACAATTCCTTTGTTGATTCCCTTAGATATTTTGCCAGTCATTCGGTCATTGTGATTTGAGTATTTTTGTACTCACTTTTTTTTATTATTACCTGACTTATTTAAATTAGTTTGAAAACAAATTTTTATTTAATGCATTTTAACGAATTTTTTTTTATTTTACTTTGATCATAGAATTTTATTGATAAGAACGTTGTATTTAATTGTAGGAGTGTAAAATTTCGCAGGGACATCTATTTTGATACTGTGCATCATAATCAAACAAAAAGTCTATATTGAATTTTTTGAACCATACTCGTAGGGCTTTTTGATTTCATATGAAATTTTCATTGTACAAATTTTTTTCATAATCACTCCCTATCAACGGAAAAAAATCACTTTGGTGAACTTTAGCATATTTTTTATATTATCTTTATAAGTATTAGTCGACAATATCATCACTAGTCAAATATATTTCAACCACAATAAAACCTAAGCGCACTGTTTCTTTAATCAAAATAAAATTAAAACCGCCCAGTTACACCATAGGTTAAGTTTTCAAAGGAATTCAAAAAATTTTTTTTTTCCGGTAGGGATAGTGTGGAAAAATTTAAAGCCAACAATGCATCTATTTAAAGTAAAAGGACTAGGCTCTTTAGACTTTTAAAAAATTGTATGTTTTAACACACTTTTTCGAAATATATCGGTTTATTCGAGAAATATTTGTCAAAATTTCAGAAAAATCATCACCGCAGCTGCCAACGGTTCTATCTTCGAAACTACATCCAACCGATAATTTTTGATTACATATTTATTCTTAGAATTCAAAATTACGTAAAAAGGTTTAGTTTCATAAAAATTGAGATCTGAAGTAAACTTAGCCATTATTTTAGTGCTAACCAAAAGTTTAAAAGTCTCTGATGATTCCATTTAGCAGCGGCTGAAACACACACAGTAAGCTTATATATAATTTATTTTCTGTTCCGATATGCCACAAAGAAATTACAATAATCTTCTTTTAAAAAAAATGCATTTAAAAGTTATATGGAGTTAAAGTTTTATTCAGAGTCTTATATCCATATCTTGATTGAGTTGAGGGAAATTAATGGATGAATACAGAGAACACGGAAACATATTGGAACTACCCTTTACTCAAGCAAAAACAGTAAAAGTGACCCGATAATTTCACTCCCACAAACCATCCGATAAGAAAAATTTGAATAGTAAAATTTTTTCTGAGGATCCAAACAATGTTGTACAAAAACTCTGTGAATAATATGAATAAAAGATTAACGATATTTAAATCTAAGCAATATTAAATTAATATTTAATAAAATTAATATGTTTTAGCAAATTACTTTTATACCGATTACTAATAGAGCAGCGAGACTACAATCAAACATTCGTAACTTAATTTTTATGCGACGCACTTAGAATTTTTTAAGAAAAAGTTGTGTAGATCTTACAGAACAAGTCTGTGGAAAAATTTTGTTTCTGTGCATATGAGGAAATTGTATTTGGATACTTAAAAGTTAATTATTTAAAGATAAAATTTAAAATTTTTGTAAAAACTTTATTTCATCTGAATGATAAAATATTTGTAGCCCTTTCATGAAAATTTCATTAACTTTTACCCAATATTTACTGAGAAATACTAATTTAAAGAAATACGCATCTAAAAATTAATTTCTTCATAACTTTTTAATAAATGCATATTTAAAAAAAAAGTTTGAACAATTTCATTTTTAGTGCTCCCTGATCAGAGGCGTATCGCGCATATTAAGTTCCCGGAGTGAGCAGTTTCAATGCCACCCCCTATCTACCAAACAAGGATTTGTTTTTGATTATCGAAAAATTTTGTCGACCAAAAAAAAAACAGATCCTGGAAATATTTTCATTAACTAAAAAAAAAGTACTCACAGTTGACTTTCACAAACCCTACGAAAATTAAATATTTTCCACGAGCATTTTGCTGAACTCAAGCGATTCCCACGGGGTGATCGCCCCCTCTTTCCCCCCATAGATACGCTACTGTCCTTGATCAAACTGTCATATCGGTTTTGCTAATTCGTGTGCACGTTTGCATAGATAGGCGTGTAACCGTAAATAAGCTCGAAAACTATCCAGTTCTACTTACATGCGTTTCCAGTTTACGCGTTTAGAGGAATACAGTTATTAACTTTTTTAAAAGAATGGATGAAGTTGACCGAATACCAAAGATACCAAAATATATATTGCACTATGAGCTTTCTGACGACTTTTTCTGGCAAAAACTCTGAAAGGCTGTACAAGGGGATTTTGGTGGTCGCTAATTTCGAAGTTGATATCATAAATGAAAAATTCAAAATGGCGGATCCAATACGGCGGTCAAAATTTGAAAATGTCATTGTATCTGTATGAAATGTTGTGAAAGGGGGTTTTCGAGGTCGCTGATTACGAATTTAATGTCAAAAGTTAAAAAATTTAAATCAATATGGTATCCGGTATTTTAAGTCCATTTTCGATAAACTATTTCAAGATTTCGGAATTTGGTATTAAAATCGAAATCAGAGACCACTTCCTTATACCAAATGTCTTAGACTTGCTTTCAAATGAAATTATATTTGCTAAAATTTAGATGAACACCTTAACCCATTCAACCCTTCTGATGAGAAAAATTAATTTTATAAAATGGATTTTTTTAATTTATCAAGGTATGAAATTTAGTCATATTAATTCATTGGAAATCTTAATTCTTGGGAATTTTTCTCAAATACCAAAGTTTTTAACTTATGTATATCATAATTCAAAACTTTGAAGAAGTTTCACCACTTTAACACTTATGATTCATTGTATAATATCCAATTCACTGTCCAAAATTAAATTTTCCTCTTCAAAATCTTCTTCGTCGTCGTCATCTGTACTTTCATTTTGGTCTTCGTGCTGTTCAAGCAAATGTGCTTCAGTAGGACCCTGACAGCTTAATAAATCCTTTAGATGCCGAACGTTCCGCTACATCTTTTCTCTTACCTAGACCTGAATTTTCAGGATATAACCGTCGTGGACGCCCACTTCCTGACGAAGTTGCTTCTACCTGGTTTTCTCCCTTCTTTCGACATTTGTTGATTTTCAAACAATGTAATAAATTTTTCGGAAATACATAACGAATGTTTTCATCCCTAATTTTTTGCGACAGATAGTCGATAACACAAAACAAGAGTTCGGAATTTTCGAAGCAGAAGTTGTCAGGAATAAAATTATTTTTCTTAAAAATCGCAAAAAATCGTAGCACAAAACATGACAAAATCATCACATTCCAATTATTAATTTTTTTTTGTTTTAGTCTGGGTAACATTTTGCAAGTCAAGACAAACTAAAGAATTAAAAATTTACAATAATTTTATAGCCTGCATTAAACAACTGATTTTTTCACGGCAGCAGACCATTTTTAAAAATCTTATTAATAAACATTAAAGTACTTACTATTACCTTTATTTTCCATATTTTGCTTTTTTTATCTTTTGTTTTTAAAGCAAGAATAATATTTCAATTATAAAAGCTAAACTTTGATGCTTTGTAGTTAAACTGTAAATTAGTATTTGCAAAAACTATGTGCATTTTTGTTTGAGTTGAAGTATTTTCTCTTAGATTACAACAACAGCAAAATAATAACAGAGTGCGAAAAAGGTAGGCTTTGGCCAGCAAAAGTGGTCAGCGAGCCCATAGTGCATTGCCAAGGAAATTTTGGCTTTCTCATATCCGTGATATTGAAAACAAACTTGTTTCTCAGCCCATCGTTCGTACACTGTAAAGATCAGTTTGTTCCATTGAGATCATTATAGGAACTGGAAAGTTGTGGAAGAATTATAATCGTAACAGCATCTCCCATACAAATGCCCTCAAACTTATCGCCATCGCTAACCTGTAGCGTACTTAGGCTGAGGCAAGGGCTGGCACGAATTCGCAGTAATGCGAACAGTTACTTAGAAAACTTTATTTCTGCTCAGCAGCCTGTAGCAAATTGCTGATAGTGCATCGAGATTGTAGAATGTTCATATGTGTGTGTGTACACTCATCCTAAATTTTTCATTACTGCAAGAATGTATTTCCAGATATTTGGAAATTTTATGCACACAATAATTTTTTGGTTAAATACTAACAACATACGTACGAGTATGTGTGACTATTATATATCATACAAGTACGTCAGACCATACCCAGTAGGCATGGGGAGAAGCTGGCAGGCCTTCCTTGGTAAGATTAAGGCCTTGCCAGTTCTTTTCAAACTTACTTTCTTTTTTATATGAAACGTCCCGATAAAACAGGCCTTCTTTAGCAGGCCTGATAGAAATACTCTTCAAGCAGGTCTTCTTTCATCGCTTGCGTCAAGAGCACTTCTAAGACCGCTTACCGTAGAAAAGGTCACAGAAGTACTTTGAAAAAATGAAATCTTAATACGTCGTGAGACCTTTAGTTAAATGTTTTTTTTTATCTGCGTCAACCTCCCTTGCGTTGATATTTTTTTTTAATTTTTATTTTTTGTGAGGTTTTCTTAATTTATAATTTCACATTGAATACACAACACTCTACTACTTTATCATAATATGACACATAAGACCAGTCTGGCAAGATGCACACCATTCCTTGCTTCTAACCATTTATCTACTTTTGATGTCGTATAAGTATTACAATCCAATGACAAAAATGTAATGTCGAATCATAAAACATTGCAATACATGAAATAAAAAAATACATAAAGTCCTTCTCTTTTGCCTTCTATTATGAGGCCTTATAGCACTGTTGCTGTGGGAAGGCCTTATAGCACTGCTGCTGTGGGAAGGCATAATAGCACGCCTGCCGTGGTAAGGCATAATAGCATTTCATGAGTATACACTGCATGAAAATTTAGTTTTGAGAAGGCCTCTTACAATCGCAGTAGTGCTAGCAGGCCTTCTCCGGGGAAGGCCTTGTTCAATTGCCTGCTGGGATAATAGAGATGGGTGATAACTGTAAATGTGTATCAATTAGGTAAAAGTAGCTGTTAAGCTCATCTCTAGAACAAACGTCTGTTTTACGTGAGCAAAGTAAATATCAGATTTAATTAGGGGCGTCTCACGATAATTTTTGAAATAAGTCACAGTTATGATAATTTTTTCAAAGTGAATTCTTGAGATGTGAATAGTTACAAGTCTACTTGCGTTGCTTTCTTTCAAATCTGCGCTTTTTTAAAAGAGTGACACTTCTCATGTGTACTTATCATTGAAAAGTCTTTAACATATTTCAAATATAACAAAAAATATTCTTTAGTGGGGCATACAACCGATATTAGAGTAAGGGGGTCATCCAAAAAGACGTCCGCTAAGACTCTAAAATTTTTGCTCTTCCCCGTGGTTGTCTGCTTTTGTCCGATTCCATTACCCCCGCTCCCTTAAATAACGCACACAAAGAATTATGCGAACTCCCCTTTAGACTTTTTTTTCGTTTCTTATGAACGATTTTTAAAAAAATGCCGAAACAGTTTCGATCTTTCCCCTGCTTGATCTCTTGTGTCCGCTTTTCGATCCTCGCCCTGCTGCGAACGTTTTTTATGGACGACCCTAAAGAGAGTTACATGAAATATACCGGTTATATGGTCCATACGAATATTTTCCATTGTATGTATGAGATTTTTCGGTTTTTATTTCTAATATCATCGTATTCAGATGAAGCGCATATTTGTGGGAGAGTGTTTTATCGTAACCATTGATAGTTTTGGGACGTGAGTTATTTTCCAACTCACCAACCATCTTGTTTTGAAATAATTAAAAAATAATATAAGAATAAGTGTTTTTAAAGAACAATTAGTTTTTTCACTAATCACACTTACGGCAATATGAAATACTACGCTTGTTTGTCCCATAAATAAGTAAGCTATGGTGAAATAATTTTTTTTCAGTGTTTTTTTTTCTTATTCTCATGAAATGATAAACAGAAAAACTGAGGACATATTTTCTGTAGGATTGAGTTTTTTTGGTTTTTTCGGTCGTGCATTTACTTTTACAGGTGCTTTCGTATAAATAAAAGCTTAAATGGCGCACCATAAAATTGTTTATCAATTTATAAAAAAATGAATTTTTATTAACCCTTTCATTCCATAATTTTGCTTTTATCTTAGAAAAAGGAAAATTAATTTTCTCGAAAGCGCCAATTTTTTTGCTGATAAATGATAGTGAAAATCATTCTCTTCCTTGCAGCAATTACGATTTTTACAGATTTTTAGGTTAATTACTTAAAAAATGCCTTATTGTATACTTCGAGCTTAGGTATAATGGTTAAGTACCATATTCCCTCTTTAAAAAGAGCTTTCAAGGGTCTAATGTTTACATAATATGATGATTAGTGTGCATTTAATTTAAGTAAACTACAAAGTATACCTTCAGGTAAACATATATATAAAAAAATACAAAAAGTCTAAGTGTTCAAAAAATCATATATTCAAATAAGAATTCATTCCATTAATGCTTTCAACCTAAAACTTTTCAATTTTGCACACAATTAAGTTTACAGACAAATATAATAAGGGTATTCATCTAAGCGCGCAAGATTCTGATTTGTGCAATTATTCATGAGCGCGCCTTCAAATATCTTGTACAATGACGTTTTGTGACAGTTGACGAGCATTTAAAAAATGTCTCAATTTAAAAATTAAAACAAAGAAAAAAGCGGGAAAAATAAATTTTATTTACATAGTCAAAGGTGACATTTCGTTTAGTGATGTGACCATAATGACAACTTAATGCCAAAAATAAAAAATAATATAATTATTACAGTGTTGCACAATTAGCAGCGTTACTTTTCTAGTAGACTCGTTTTGTAAAAATTTTCCGGCACGACTAAGACATCCGGGGCGACACGATTTGACGATGTTTTTCGATAAAACACATCAAAATAAATTGAAAATTTAAAAAAAAAACTCGATATCTCGTTTGGCTTTCGAAATATCGATATTAAAACATCACATTATTACATTGATAATACCACTAGCATAACGATTTCAATGGCGCAGAAATTAAAGGAACTCGAAATAAATCGAAAATGTTAAATTAAAAAAATCGATAGCTCACTTGGTTTTCGAAATATCGATACTAAAAAATGGTTACATCCTATAATGTGTCCAACACCGGCTTCACTAGCCACAGTAATAAATACATAAAAACTAGAGTCTAGGGTGAGCGGTCTTCGGCCGCAATTTAAAAGAATTTAAAACTCCCAAAAATTCAACTCCGACCTCGAGGCGACCTTCGGTCGCGAATCATTTCATAATGTATCAAACGCATAATTTACTAGCCACAGTTATTTTACATAAGAATAATTCGAAAACTAAACGAGATATCGATTTTTTTTTAATATTTTCGATTTATTTTGACGTGTTTTGTCGAAAAACATCACCAAATCGCGGCGCCACGAATATCGTTATCTCGCCAATTTTCAATATGATTTTTGATAATTCGTTTTGCGCGTTTAGATGAATACCCATAATAATTATTTTACTTAGGTTGGTATTTTAATAGACATTCTATATATTGCACAGTTTGGATGTTGAATAATAATGCAGAAAATAACAAAATGTCCAAGCAGACATAGAAAAATTACCTAAAAATTGTTTTAATCAAACAAAACATGAGAAGGTATGACAGCACGAATGCAATTAAAATAAACATTTGCAGCGCAATAATTCACGATGCGAGACAAACAAAAAAACTAATTACAAATTCGACCAACAATCTTATAAATATGAACACAGCATTTAATAAAACTTTGGTATATCTTGCACTTTTTTTTAAATGAAAAACTGCACGAAATTAATACAATCGCTTTTACAGAAATAGGCACACGTGTGCTTAGCGAATGATTCCTTCACAAAGTGTAGCGAGTTGACATTACGAGTATTGCAATAAAGCAAATCAATTTTGAATTTTTGAAATCAATGTACTTAAATTTATATTATTAAATACGTTGGGGACGAAAAGATATAGAGCGACTACTTTGTTATCAATATTGCAAACAAAAACGACCCCAAAACTTGCCTCAAACTGCGCTCAATTCATTGCTGTTCATTACTCGCTCTGGTTTATTAATATTTTTTTTTTTACTAAAAGTCTCTCTTTTCATTATTTTTAAGCTGAGTATTAAAGTCCCATTGTTAGTAATATAAAAATCTTTCTTTGTTTAATTTTTCCTGGATTTGTTTTGCTTTTACAATTCGTAGCGTAGCGTTATTACTGATAAGCGGGAATTTGAGATATGTATGAATTTTGTTTTTAAATCAGTTGTTTTTATACCCTACTCAGGTATCCTCACTTTGTCATTCCGTTTGTGACACATAGAAGGGGCGTGGAAGATATAGGCAAAATTATTATTCTTGTTCAACGTCACCACCATCTAACCTGATCTTATATTCTTGGCAAATTCATAAGCCATTTTTTCCTCTGTTCAGATACAAATTGAATGATGCCTGGTAGTAAATTAACTTTTGATGTTGCTATTTGAAGAAACATCGCGACATTTGTTATTATTAAATGAGGGGATATTATAAGAAATATTTCTCTTTCATTGCGAATATGCAAATAATGATCAGATAGTCGTTATAACAATTAATATATGATTGTCATAAGAAAAAAGTTTCAAATAACGATCTGATACAATTCACTGCTAAAAAATTGTGAATCACACAAAATACGAAATTCGAAAGTGTAAATAAATCAATCAAGCTTGGAGATATAACAGGTTTAAAATTTTGCTTAAAATCAAAAGATATCATCTATCCGTGATTCACTGATAACGTGACCTGGCAAATGCAAAAATACAGAAAAATTAATTTAGGAGTTTTATCGGAAACATTAAATGCAAATTTAACACTCAAAATAATTAATGATTTGGCAAAAATACCAGAAAAAATTTAGAGTTTGTGTAGGTTTAAAATAAAAACACAGACCAATAGATAAATTATATCTATATTCAATCAATTTATACAGTTAAAATTTACTAAAGCTTTCATAGATACTTTAGCTGGTATAGATATATTCACCACTGAAGCTGCAATTGAAACCATGATCAAGAAATGGTAGCTACTCCCGTTGAAGGGTAGGATGTAAGGAAAAAGGAACGGTTGGAGCTTTCGTGAAAGCAAATTAAGAAAAATATTGAGTTAAACCTACGTGGTATAAGGAAGAAGTCTGGAAACTAAGAGAAAAACACTTGAAACGTGAAGGCACCAAGAAAAGCTAGAAGAAAAAGTACGAGAGCTTGAACTTATACAAATATGTACATCGGTCTTTCTTTTAATAACTGCACACTTAGTGTTTTTCTTATCTTTTTGAGCATTTTTCGAAACGAGATATCTCAAAAACTATAGGAGATAGGATAAAAAATGTTGAAAACTTTTTTGTTAAGAAATACTATAGCATTGTAAAAAACATGTGTGTCAGCTCCGACGCGCGACTGGAGCTTACTCCTTCAGAATAATTATCTTGGAATATATACAATAGGGGGTTGGGAGGGTAAATGAACTGAAATCCATGAAAGTATATACTTTAATCCATATTTATTTACATTTATTCCCTTTACTATTAACATTAACATTATCAATTTTCTAAATATTATCATCATTATTACATACTGTGAAAATCGTTTTGTGAAATCTAAAATACGATACGTGAACATCGGAAGCTACATGAGTTACGAATCGTGAAAATACCGCATCGATGGTTGTACCATATCTTTCTCTGACAGAGTGATAGAAGGCATTAATTTCTAACTATTTAAAAAAAAAAAGTGCGTAATAAAGACACGACAGAAGTGAAACTTATGCAGTACATTTTTATTATAAACTTTTTTATTTCACACTTTTTTTTAAACAGTCAGAAATTAGTGACGCAGAAATGTATCAGCATTCAAATTGAAATTCTCGACATAACTTTGGAAAATATCATACAATTCATACTAATGGACTGATGTACACCTTCATAAAAAACTCATATTTTCCAAAGTTATAATGAGAATTTCAGATTACATTCTCAGGATTGTTTGAAGAATAACATATAAAAAAATAATAAAAAAAACAGAGCTTGTAACATCAAATATATTTTGAGAAACATTTTTATGAATAGTAAAATTAATGTTTAATTATATTTATTTGGGATTGCTTATTTTTTTTAATGAAACTAAAGCATTTTTAAACAAAATATAATCCTTGCTTTTTTTTCTATTCCCAACAGCTTTTGAGAAATATCGTTTCAAAAAATATTTAAAAACGTCAAAATCGTTATTAAACGAATGACCAATACATTAAATGAAATGTTATGTCACTATATTTGACTTTTATAGTATTTCTTATAATTTTTGTTTTTAATATTATTACCAATATTTTTTGAATATTTTTCCTTTTTTATCCAACTAAATTTAAGTAAAACTGATTTTTTGTTTGATGACCCAATCCGAAACCATTTTCTTTAAGTTTACTGACAAAAATACATTTTCAACTTTGATGACATGCATTCATTTTTGACTTTCCCCATCGATTGATACAATAAAAATAATTTTCCGAGAAATGGCTCAATTGGGTTCTTTCCTGGACCCGCAGCTACCTTTTGTGATTGTCAAAACCCATTTACGAAATTTCGCATGAATTAAATAAAATAATGTTAATGGAAATATGCTGAAAATGATATGTTCCTGGGACCGGAAACATTTCCTGTAATATTCATAATCAAATTTCTACGTTTCTCTCTTACTAGCACTACTCTGCAAATTTACAAAAACTTTTACCACAACGACTGGATAGCATTTTTTACAGTGAAATTTTCCTTAGAATCCGAATATGCTAATGATTTTTGTCGATTGGCCCAATATTTCCATATAAATGCCAAAATTCAAAAAATTGCACTGTTGAGAGCACATAATTCACATAAATGCTTCTTAAAAAGTTCAATTGTCAGTTAATAATTTTTAAATTATTCTGTACTGTAGAAAAAAGTTTGACAAAAAAAAATGTGACAATATTTTTAAGGATAGGGCTGTTGTGATCAAAAATAGTTTAAAAAAATCCTTTTTTTAAATCAATTTCGAATTTGAAGTCCTATATTTGGAATTAATTATCAATATGAAATTGCAAATATTATATATATTATACGAAACTATATTACACGAAATTATAGCATTTTATTAACACCAATGCAAAATCTATTTTTTCTTATAATGACACATTATTTTTCAAATCGATTAAGGCAGATCACATCATTGTCATCGATTTGCTCAATTCTAAGAGACCCATATTTTTTTTACTTTGCTGAAAAACCACATTTATCAAATCTTAATATCTCCTTAATAAACAATGACTCTTCTATTTGAAATTCTTCGTTATTTTATGGGTTTTATGAAGAGATAACAATTAGTGCAAAATAATTTTTGCAATTTTTTTAATTTGAAGGAAATGTCTCTCGTTTACGATATGAACACTATCTTCTGCAAAACAATTTATTTTGCACTAAACGTCACTCTTTCATAAGATTCATCAAATTTTGAGGAGTTCAAACAAAAAACTATGAAAACGCATTATTTATAAAGGAAATACAGAAAATTTGAAAAAAAGTCCTTTTAAAAATATTTTACTTTTTGTAATTTTTACATACAATCTTGTCGATTGGTGTAATTATTGCTGCAAAAAAAAATTTTCAAGAAGTTGACTTAAAATCGTACACGTGCAAAGCGTGAAGTCTACTTTAAACCTTTCCCCATCGATTGCTGCAGAAAATAAAAAAGCAGAACTTCTCTGATGATGTCCGAAATTTATTTCCGACCTTACCCTTTTATGTCATTACAAATGGGTAAGGTCATATAAGTCATTTTAATAAATGAACATAAAGAAGATTTTTTTAAAATCCACTTAAAAAATGTAAGTGCATTCAAAAGCTTGCGTGTATTGCTTCATATTTCAAGCTTTGTCGATCATCTTTCTTCGTTGTTGCAAGTCGACAATACATTCATTATTCACATGGACAAGCTTGCATATGAGCTGAAAATTACGAGTTTCGGATAGGCTTTCTACCACTTTATATTGCGAATTGCACGAAATCGAAAATTAGTGGATTCATCACATCACTGTTTCAGACTCATTGTGTAATTTAAAGGGAGAACAACTATGGTACAGAAAAACAGTAGTGTCAATTTGTGTCCCATACATATTGAATTTCATAATCACAGGCTCCATTTCCAAAAGCAAATTGAAAACCCATTTTTTTTTATCTAATGATAAGATTCGAGGTACCAAATCAATAGCTACACATAATCACTTTATCGATTTTCAAGCCAATTTATGTCTAACCAAGTAGACATACCTACCTGTCTTAGTCGTTCCAACTCTGCCCAGGTTTTCATGTGGTAATGCACTGCTATAAGTGCTGAGGCAGTATTTTCAACTAATCCGTCTGGCTATATGAGTGATATTGGGAAAAGAGCTGCTTCCAAGCCAGCTATTTTCGAAAGTTAATACAAAATTAGACGGTATATAAATCATTGAATCATTTATGAAAGTTAAATATTATTGAAGTAACAAATTAAAATTATTTCACATTATACTCCAAAGCAAAGCTCTTAAATGAAGGAATGAACTCGAAAATAACAAGGTACTAATAAGAACACATAATCAATGATTCTTTACTACTTGAACTCATTAAATTTACAAAGAAGCAAAGGTAATTTTTTAGGCATGTTAGGTCATTGAATTTACATATAATAATGATAATTTGAATAAACTTTAATGCGAACTTTTGAAAAAAATTAAACTCAAAAATAAACTCCATAAAAAAGTAACAAAAAACTCTAGTAATACAACTTTAAAAGCTCAATACAAAGCCGTCTGTAAACAAATTCAGAAAGACTCTATTTATTGCAAAAAATAAATTCTATATCAACGAGTTTACCCAAGTCAAGGGTGATGAAAGAAAAGAATGAAAAATTGTTAATAACTTACTTAACAGATCTAATAAAAAAGAAGATATAGCAAGTTTAACAGTAGATGGAGAAACTTTAATAAATGACGCCGATAAAGCAAATGCATCTTGTAAATATTGTAAAAAACTCGTATCCTAATAAGGCCACCAGCTGTAGATGTTTAGAAAAAGAAACTTTTCAAGAAATGAGCATCTTCATTGAGCCCATCTCTTCTACAGAAATATATAAAACTATTAAAAAATACGAATTCGAAAACAGAAAATAATTTTTCAAACACTTTTATAAAAAAGGTAGTGCACAATATTGTTGACGTACTTTGTCATATGATTAATAAAAGTATTGATTGTGGGATCTTCCAAGAAAGCCTCAAAAAAGCGGAAGTTATTCCATTGTTCAAAAAAGGAGATTGTCGGTTACCGAACAATTATCGTCCTATTTCTATTTTACCTTCATTTTCTAAGGTGTATGAAAAAAATTATAAAAACCCGAATAATAAGTTTTCTTAATTTAGAGCGAATTTATCGAGTGAAGATGCTCTACTTCAATTTTGCAATGATGTTTATAGCGCTCTAAATAGCAAAAAACAGACTGCAGCAGCTTTTATAGACATCACCAAAGCCTTTGAAACAGTAGACCATAGGATTCTCTTAAACAAAATTTACAAATGTGGACGTCGGGGTTCTGGCTTTGCTTTTATTTGCAAAACAGGCTGCAAAGAGTAAAAGTAAAAGATAAGTTCAGTTCTTTCGTCCCAATTGAAACAGGTGTACCTCAAGGCTCGGTACTAGGACCAGTGCTGTTCTTAATATAAATAAATTCAATTTTTAATCTTAACTTTAAAGGCAAATCAGTCGCTTTTGCTGATGATATGGCTCTAACGTATTCAAGTGGCTCCATGCTTGACTTGACAGCAAACATAAATCACGACCTTTGTCTTATGAGACATTGGTTCACAATGCATAAATTGGTCCTAAGTGACAAAACAAAAATTATGTTTTTTAACGCTTCTGGCAAAGAATTTCAATGTAATAAATTTATATTTCATCACGAAAACTGTGATAAGTTTTTATTGGATAAGTACATTTGTAGCACAAGAAATTCAACGTTTACTTACAACGATCATGTAGTTTGCCACTCTAAATGTTTTGATATTTATTCATTTCATTTATTCATTTAAAAATAATATTCACTAAATGCTACAAGATATTATATCTTATAAATAAGCATTAAAAGCATTTAACAATTTAAGTTGTAACAATGAAAAGCAGGAATCATCCAAAGTAAAGAAAATATTTTATAAGAATTAAATATATAAAGTAAAAAAAATAATCTTAAAATGAGGGAATTAAAATATTAAAAATTGAATGCGTGAAAACTTTTAAATACTTAGGTATATTGTTGGATTCAAAAATGTCTATAAGGCAAATATACCTCTAGAAAAATTTTTGTTCTCAAAAATGCTGACAAGCGTCTATTATGGCATATATCACTCAAAGCTTGAATATGGGCTGGCATGCTGGGGTGGTGCACATCACAACAAGATCAACCCATTGCTTATTACTCAGAAACACATTATCCGCATTATCTTGAGCATAGCTTTGATCTTTTTAAAAACCTTGGGATACTACCAATAAAACATTTGTATTTTAATAAAACTCGGAAGATGTTTTTTCACAACAGCGGTCATTTACTTAAAAATACTAACCCAAACTACAATCTAAGAACTAACAAACACCATAAAACAGTAGTTCCTTCGCATAATATTTAACACTTTTTGCACTCATATACTGCAATATCACCAAGACTATATACAGCTTGCCAAATGAAATTCGTTGCATACGTAACAAACATACTTTTCTTACTGAAGTGAAATCATGGCTTTTCAAATTTAATTTCGACGAAATTAATGCGATACCGCTCCTAATGTTTTTGTTTCCATTTGATTATTTTACTTTTAATAAATATGTTTATCTATTATCGATTTATTTACGAATTCTAAATCATACTTATATTTTGTAATCAATTTATCTTTATAAGACCCCATGTACGATCTGTTTTATTTATAAAAATTATGTGCCTACGTACCCTGCATTCGCCACAAGTTCTCTGAGCTACAGAATGTAGGTTTATGAAACATTGTCAAGTTTGTATCTTAACATATATGTATAAGAAATTTATTGTAATAATGTTTAAGCTTGTCAAGCTTCATAATAAAATCAAATATATCATCAATGAGCATTTAATACTTTTCATTTCAAAATGGACGTCTATAAAGTCATGTAATTAAAAACTTTATGATCGACACTAAGCGAATTCTAGTGGACGAAGTTTTGGTAATTTTTTTAGGTAATTGGGGCCTTATTTTAGCTATGTTTGCTTCTAAAGCGGCAATCATTGTTAGTGTATCTGCTTAAGTTAGAAACTTCCCATATTCCCAAAATAGATAATACTGTAGTGTTAAATAGCACAAATTGGGCCATCCACTGATCATTTTAAGAAATCAAATAAATTTTTATATTTTTGAACATGTTTAATCGGGGGCTGACGCAAAAGTTGAAACACTAAAATCTGTTTTGGGGGTTTATTATAATGTAAAATATTATAACTACAAATTAAATACAATATACAAATTTACTGTATACAATACGTGTTGTTATTGTGTTCTTGTTGTCCAACGTTGAGTTGCTGTGTTGAGATGATGGTGGTTGTTTTTGTATTGATGAATTTGATGTTGATTGTAGAATCTCGTTGTGTTTCACTGTTGTTTGTTGTGTGATTTATGTTAAACTGTTGATGAATTGTTCACTGTTGTTTTCTCTATGTTGTAAACAAACTTGTGTTGTAAAGGGTGTTTTTTTTAGAGGTATAGAGCTTCGAATTGAAATAAAACACAAGAAAATCGTTTTAATGTCCATCAATTTGGCTTTATTGGAAGGATAATTTTATGCCATTAATGTTTAAATATGATTTCGGGCATGTGGCCGCCGCGGCTGGCTCGAATAAAGCCAATTCTACAGGTCCAATTTTGAACCACTTTTTCGAGCATATGGGGCCGTATGTCTGCAATAACGCCACGAATGTTGGCTTCCAAGTCCCCTAACGTTTCTGGTTTGTTGGCGTAGACGAGCGACTTCACATATCCCCAAAGAAAATAATCCAATGGTGTCAAATCACACGATCTTGGTGGCCAATTGACAGGTCCATTCCGCGAAATTATGCGCTCATCGAATGTTTCCTTCAATAAATCGATTGTGACGTGCGCTGTGTGGCATGTAGCGCCGTCTTGTTGGAACCACAACTCATCCACATTCATGCCATCCAATTCGGGAACAAAATAGTCGGTTATCATGGCTCTATACCGGTCTCCATTAACGGTAACTGACTCTCCAGCATTATTTCGGAAGAAGTATGGCCCAATGACTCCACCAGCCCATAGAGCACACCAGACAGTCAGTTTTTGTGGATGTAATGGCGTCTCAAGGGTTTCATGTGGATTCTCTTCACTCCAAATGCGGCAATTTTGCTTGTTGACGTAGCCATTCAACCAAAAATGAGCCTCATCACTGAACAAAATTTTGCGATGAAAATCAGCATCGAGATCAATCTCATTTTCGGCCCATACACCAAAATCACGACGCATTGCATGGTCTCGCGGCTTTAATTCTTGCACAAGCTGGATCTTGTAAGGTCGCAAGCCAAGATCTTTGCGCAAAATCTTCCATAAAGTTGATGGACAAAGCTCCAATTGCTGTGCACGGTGGCGAATCGATTCATTCGGGTCCTCTTCAACATTTTGCTCTACAGCGGCAATTGTTTCTTCGGTGCGCACTGTTCGACGTCTCTGTGGATGCGTATTATCACATAGAGTAAACGTAGTGCGAAAACGATCCATGGTTAACCGAATTAATTGCTCTGATGGACGATTATGTCGACCATAAAATGGACGGAGCTTGCGGTAAACTTCGCGAACTGAACCATTATTTTCGAAATAAATTTTGCACGATTTGCAAGCGTTGTTCTTTTGTCAACCTGTTCGTGATAAAATGGCAAAGCAAATTGAACATAAATGACATTAGAGTTGCCAGATTTGACCATAAAATGCCAGTTTCATCTCTATTCGAAAAACAAACCTCTAAAAAAAACACCCTTATATAATTTTATGTTAAATGTTTTTTGTGTTCGCGGGAGGGTTCGCTGACTTCGGGATGATCTTCTTCTCGATGACGAATAATTATTTGCGCGTTTTACTCGTTGGTGTTGTAGCCGATCGGCTTGGGGCATTCGTTGCAGTCACAACGAGTAAACGGCAGCGCTTTGCAGTGGATAGCAAAGACGAGCAGATATGTAGGCTACACACTAGTTTACGTTGTGCGTAAACAGAACATTTAGTACACTTTCACGATTCAATGTGCATGATACAGCTTCAAAACTTACTAAATCTGACGGACCTCGAACCAGAGGGATACAAGTGAATCAAAAGTACTTCTCAGTAAAATAAGAATAAAGTAATTTGTTCAGTAGTAGTGGGAGTACTAGTGAATGAGTTAGTTTTTTTCTACAGATTTAGCATCAATAGTACATTCAATTGGTCTAGTGTTGTTGAGAATTTGTTGGTGATGTTTATACCCTGCACAGAGTGTATATTCACTTTGTCATTCCGTTTGTAACGCATAGAAGGGGGCGTGGCAGGTATCGAAAAGTATATATATTCTTGATCAGCGTCACCACCTGAGTTGATATAGCTATGTCCGTCTGTCTGTCTGTCTGTCTGTCTGTCTGTCTGTCTGTCTGTCTGTCTGTCTGTCTGTCTGTCTGTCTGTCTGTCTGTCTGTCTGTCTGTCTGTCTGTCTGTCTGTCTGTCTGTCTGTCTGTGTGTCTGTGTGTCTGTCTATCTGTCTGTCTGTTGAAATCAAGTTTACGAAAAAACTAAGAAAGCTACTTCATTGAAATTTGGCACACAGGTCCCACCTTCTTGCAAGCTGCTAGCATATCAAAATGGGTGAAATCGGATAATGGCCACGCCTTCCGCCCATACTCTTTGTAAATATACCCAAGTCCATTTTGAAAAAAAGTTGCTGCGATTTTGCTGAAAATTGGTGATTTGGTGAAGATGAGCACAAAATTAAGGTCAGGCTAGGTTTTAAGTTTCCAAGGGCTCTTAAAGAGGCGTGGCACAGCCCTAAATTTTAATTTTTATAACGCCATAGCACATAAACCGTGCAATATATTGTAATAAAATTTGATACACGAATACAGATCTTATAAGTCTTGAATTGCGCATAAAGTGGACGGAATTGTAAAAGTGGGTGTGACACTTTTTAGCAATTGAAAATTTGATTTCGTATATCTTCAAATTGGCACATACGATTTTCATAAAAATTTTGGGGATGATACCACTGAAAGTAGTCATCAATACAAATTTCGTCAATATTCTGGAAAATTTCGTTGAAGGGTGTGGCACAGCCTACAATATTTATAACGTTATAAAAAGAGAACTAACAACGCTATCGTTATGAAATTTAATAAGTCGGATATATTTGCTAAAAGGTGTCTTCTTGCAAAATTTTGGCACAATAGTGCCGGTGGGTGTGGCACCTCTCATATAAGCGAAATACGTATAATGCTATAGATGGTGTGCTATGAGAGTAATCTTCATAAAATTTTGTGTAGAGCTGTCGGTTACTATAAGGTTTTAAATTCAATGAAACTTAACAAGATATCATCAGTGGACGTGGCACCTCCCTCTATAACATAAAGCTGTTGCTATTTTAAGTGAACTATTGGAGCAATTGATCTGAAATTTGATGTAAGTAGTTTACTGGGTATTAGGTACAAATGAATCAAAAGCTTTTGAAATAGCAACACTGGGCGTGGCACCTCCCTTACAATTAAAATACCTGAAGTGGAATAACTATCGAAATATATTAGCAATCATACTGACATTTGGTGTGAGAGGTTTGTTTATGAAAGGCTATTTTTGGATCAAAATCAGACTGGATTGTATCAGTGGGTGTGTCACCGCCCTAAATTTTTAGAATAATTACGGCACATATCGCAAACTATACAAGCTATTGTGCTAAAATTTGGTTTGTGCATATCAATCACGAGTATCATTTATTGAAACAAAAGTGGGCGGAATTGGAGAAGTGGGCATGATATATTTCGTGTTTTTCATTTCTATTCTATTTTCTTCAACATTTCCCATATTCTTTTCATATTTTCAACCTTTTACCTTTTCCCATTCAATTTCATTCGACATTTTCTGTTTTCTTCGACTCTTTCATTAATTTTTTATATTTTTCGACTTATTCAATTTCTTTCAACTTTCTTCAATGGTGTTCATATTTTTTCAATATTTTCAGTTTTTTTCCAACACTTTTCAACATTTTTGAACCTTTTTACATTATTTTCGACTTATTCAACCTCTTCAACATTTTTTAACATTTATTTAAAAAGTGCTTTGAATGCAGTGTAGGGTATGGGAGTTTCGGCCTGGCCGAAGATAATACCTTTACTAGTTTTAATTTAAAATTTAACCAGTTTTTAGTAAAAATTTTAATTTTACATTTGTGCCCGTCTATTTCTAGGTACGTCATTTGCAATCAGTTAACTGGTTCGATAGCTATATAACATTGGAAGCCTTATCAACTTAAAAAAAAACCCTTTATTTAATGCAATAAGTTTTGATTTGCTATCAAACAGTTGCGTGTTCATACCGGCCGGTCAAATACTAACATATACAAACGTAAATAAGTGTATATGCAGTAATATTTAACCGTTAAGCAAGCCTGGTCAACGATCTATTACCGGACTTTATGAAGTAAAGTAAGGTGCAAATTAAACGCTTGTTTGCAGCAAATGTCGTAATTAAATAATTAGCTACGGTTCGTTGAATTGCATTTGATTTCCATTTTTCTTCTCCTCTTTATTGTTGTTAACAGGTTAGGCGCAAACTAATCAAATTTAATTAATATATTTCAAATGCGCGATAATGCTAATAAAATCGTCAGCTGATTTTTTGTTTTAATTTGATTGTGTGCTGTAGATACATTTCGGGTTTTTTTCGCGGCTGGTCACATTGTTGTTGCTGCTTACAAGCACAGCAGCTGCTCAAAATGAAAACAGCCAAAAATGTACATTTCTTTCGAATATTTTAAAATTGTAAATATTTTATTACAGCGAATAAAACATATTCTTTGTAACTATAGTATATGTATCTTAAAATAAATACAGAAAATTGCACAGCATGTGTCTCAAATATAATTACAGTTAAAATATTAAAGTCACGCATGACAACAATGAATAAAACTCAAGTGGGAGTCTGGTTGCCGTTGCATTATAGAGAAAAAACAAAATTTCTTTTTCCAAAAGCAATGTATCTTAGAGGTAACACGTCTTCACATAAGCTTACATTTTGGAAGAAAAAAAAAAAAAAAGATTTCGAAAATAGCAAGCACACCGTTGCACATAGGGGTATTTGAGCTCAAAATGCGGTCAAAATTAAACTTTTGTTATTTTTCACTGAAAATAACCGATAAGTGATTTTAAAGAAATTTTGATTAACATAAGGACTGTCCCAGAAAAAACTTACGTTTTGCTTTTTGGTTATAAAAAAATACCCATTAATATTTATGGTATTTTTTCGTTTTTTATCAATAATGGCTAGTGTTCAGAATATAAATAGCTAGAAACTAAGTAACAATTTTTTTTTTATAAAAATTTCTTAATTTTTTCGTAAGGACCTTCATTAAATTTTGTCCAGTCGTTTCATCGACAGTATGGTACGATTTTTTCCACTTAAGTCTGAAGTCTTGTGAATTTTTTGCATTCTTACCACTCCTTCGAAAATCTCTTTTATTTAGAGCCCGATATCTTTCAATTGGGCGAAGCTCTGGGCAATTGGGCGGATTAGCTATTTTTGGTACGTAATTGATATTTTTACTTGCATACCATTCCATTGTAGCTTTAGAGTAATGAGAGGTTGCTAAATCTGGCCAGAACATCACGGTACCCTCATGTGCACGAATAAATGGACGTTTTTCGAGGCACTCGTCCATATAAACTTTGGAATTGATTGTGCCTTGCGTAACAAAAAGTCTGCTTCTGAGCCTGCTAAACCGTATATTGCTTCGGAAATTTCGAAATTTTTTTTTCTGTAAATATACTAGACACAAGCCCCTTTTTTGGTAATGCATAGTATTTGTGCCCAGGTAGCTGCTTAAAATGTGCTTTAGCTTAAGTTTCGTCGTTCATAACACAGCCATAAAATTTGGTTAGGTACCTTTCACACAATTTTCGGGCTCGCATCTGAGCCATTACCTGCTTTTCATCAGAACGGTCTCGTACTTTTTGAACTCTATAAGTCTTTAGCTTACTTTTCTCCTTTATTCTTTGTATTGTAGATTTTGATGTATCTGCTCTAGCCGCCATATCTCGCACTGAGGTGTTGGGATTTTGCTTAAAAAGGCCCTTCACGTTCGTCGTTACCTTTGGGTTAGAAAATTCTGGTTTTCTGCCTGAACGTTTTTTTCGTGAAACAGGTAGACCCTTCTTACAATTAGAAATAACCGTAAAGACAGTTTTTTTTTTTGATGCACCAACTATTTTTGCTATAGCTGAATATTTTAGTTTTGGATTTTGCAGATATGTGGACAAAATCAGTTTGCGGACTTTTTGTTGCTTGTTAGATATCTTTGTCGTTAAAAGTACTATCTTCAAGTGTTATACATCATATTAAACGTCACTTTATATAGAACAAATATTGTGTCTTTTTAGAACTATAAGATTATCAGGTAGAGCATAATACAATAAATAAAAAACGTAAGTTTTTTCTAGGACAGTCCTTAATTTATTATTTATATTTTACAGTACAGGTTGCGTGAAAATTCACTGGTTTTTAATACATCACTTTAAAGATTAGATATAGCTTCGAAATATAAGTTCAGAATGAAACAAAAAGACACATAGAAGTTAATAGCAGTACATCAAGGTTGCATGATATTCTAAAATAATTTCTTTCAAAATACTGCCTACACTGACGAAATTGATTATTGCGGGCCAAGTCGCTTCTTCGGATAACTGGTACTAACGCATGATTGATAATTATAAGTGCATAAATCAATATTTTGTGCATTGCTGGGATGCCATCCATATTAAATCAGGTAAAGCTTTGCAGTTCTTGCGCCAAAATCTCCATTTTTCTAGTATTTGTCTTATGCCTTCTTGAAATGACTTCAAGAATTATTTTAATCTCTTTATGTTATTAAGTAAATATATATCCCAGTAATTTTGGATACAGCCTCAGGATTAGCAAAAAATATTCTTGAAGTGTTGCCATCGTTGGTGTTGCTAAATCCAGCTTTGGTAACATCGATCAACAACTTGTTATTTTTCAGAAAGGGTTTTCCAAATAATTTACAGTTCCTCCAATCGAACGATCTGCATATTCCTTTATGTAGCTAAAGAGTTGACTTTTAGTCATTATGTTGACGTTTTTATCCTGCTCTGTGAAGAAAATTCGGCATTAGGTAAACTTCAAAAAAATCCAAAACTCACAGTTAGACCAAAGAAATGTGTCGTAATTATAAAAGGCGAAAATTGGCGCAAATTATATTTTTTTTTTATATGTGTAAATAGTAGACATCTGGGGCTTAATGTCAGAACAAAAATTTTCTTTTGACAGATAATGACAACATACCGAAAATATGTTTTTGTTTAAAGCTAATTTTTTTTATTTCAATTTGTTTTATAGTGCGCATATATGAATGCATAGCAAATATTTTTCCTTAAGATGCAATGCACACCCTAGACGTCCATGATCATAATGCAAAATACAAAACAAAAGCTCATAGCGCTTAATAATTGCCGAAGCAAAAGCGCTTGGAAAGTCACAATACACGTTAAGTATCGACTCGAATGGGCGTAACGTGTCACACGATGACACGAGGGCCGTAGGATTACTGGCATCTGATGTCTAAACTATTCTGCTTCAGTATAATATGCTTAAGTTTATGGCATTTGAATAACAAAAATATCTACTTTTGGCCGCATTTTGTTCTCAATACTCCTCTGTGCGTTGTAAAAAATCTTTATACACATGCATATCGTCACCTACCGGTAAGGGCAGAACACCGGCTGACAGGTATACTAGTGTTTTTATAAATTTTAGATTTGGGTCAGAGTACGTGTAATTTATAAAAATAAAATGACCATTCTAATTTTATCGAAAAATGAATTTTCGAAATACTTTGTTAGTTCTTAAAAAACTTATTGCAAAATTAACTGTAGGTAACTTATAAATAAAGGCTTGCTGCTCTTAAACAAATGAACCGATCTAAATAAAATTTTGAAATATTAAAGGAAATGAATTGAAATTTAATTGAACGTTTGCAAAATTAAAAAAAAAAAACATTTTTCATAGTTAATTGCTTAAAAAGTCTTCTAGGGCTTTTCAATATCTGATTGAATTGCTAATGCTTTTAATGTTTTTGTATAGTGACATTTTTTCTTCAAATTTTTGAACAATTAATTAAAAATTCTTAGTTGTAAATAATTTATTGCCGGAAGATTAATAAAAGTTCAATTAATTCCCTTTAAAATGCCATACAATTCGGTTGATTTGTTCAAGTACAACAAGCTTTTGTTAACAAAGTTGCCGACAAATTTAATTTTGCAATAATTTTGTTAAAAAAACCTCTGAATGTGAGCATGACCGCAGCATCAGCCAAAGCCAGTTTAGGTGACACGCATAAGTCACCTCCATTATCAACTTTCATAGATATATGTACATATGTAGGTATAAGCTGGTTATTTATAATTCAAGATATCTAGGTATGCTGAACATGCAAATATATCGACACTTAAGCTTTAAATATTTTCCAAGAAAAAACTGTTTGTTTTTATCGTCATTTAAGCTCTCTTTCGCATAAAAATATTTAGCTTCAAAGCTTTAGTACAGCAACAATATAATTCTGTTTTTTTATGTACTTACTTCGCAATAAAATAATTTTTTTTCACAGAAATTGCCATAGTATATTTATGAAGCACAACGACTTCATGTCTAGCCAGAGGCGTTTTACACGCTCCCCTCGAAGTCTGATAAAAATCAATGATAACAAAATATATATGACTCATAGTTTTCACACATTAACTGTTTCTTGGCCATCGTTCAATTTATTAAAAATTTAAAATTGGCTAGAAATATTTAAACGAATTCATGTCGCAAATTATCGAAATGATGCCATTAGGGTTACATTTAGTAAAGCAAGAAAGTTTGAAATTTTTAAAGTTATTTTTCAATAATTAACATAACTTGTTTTATTATATGCATATTTTATATTTATTTTATGTAAAAACTTAATTAGTGTTTGCAGTTCATAACTCGAAAGAATTCATTGACGAGTATTTGAAAGTTTTAGAAAAGTTACATAAACTTAAATTTTCTTTATGATATCTCCTCTCAACCCCTAACAAATTATTTAATACTTTTGGCCGAATTATGTAGTAAAGCTGTAGGATGAGGCATAGCGACTAATAAAACATACCGCGATTTCTATCGCATTCCATTTTGCATCTTTACTTTTTGAAATTATACAGTTTAATTTGAGTTTAATTATTTAATAATCCTCGACTTAATTGACAGCACATTTAGATACGTTTTTTTTTATTTTGTTGATACCAAATACTTGGTACATTAAGTGCATACGTTAGGGTAGCTTATAAAAATAAATGTTTTTGAACTATAAGGCAAGCGTCTCAATGTTTCCCTGTGTTCTTAAGAGACTTAACTCATATGACTGAAGATCTTGCGAATAAAAAGGTCACAGAAATAATATTTTTAACTTTTAAACAGTTTTCTTATGACTTAGCTTAAAAAAAAAATTTAAATGCAATTTTCGTACAAATAAACACTTTATTTTAACAGAAGACCTTAATATAGTTAATTCTGCTTTATTATTATTAGAGCTACAAAAATTACCCATATATAAAAACCTCTAGTTCGAAAAATCGTGAATAGCAACATGTATTGTGTTTGTTCCAGAAAGGATATTTTTGTCTTCAAAAAATTTCTTAACACTTTTGTATTTGTAAAAGTTATATATGCTCGTATATTTGAAAAAAGTGCATTTCTGTCAGATTAGTAGAGGCTACTTAGACGACTCACTGTCCGTCATTATAATGAGCGTAGTTTTGGTATTTTAAATCTAAGTCTGGCAGCTCCATTGTCTCATCACATTCGGATTTTAAGATCCTTAATCATAAGCCTGATCTGCAAGGGATTCTCCAATTTTAGGTAATATCAAAATTCAAAGAGACGTTACCTTAAGGTTTAAGAAACCATTTTATAGCCTCTATGATAAAATAGTAGAGGCTACTCATACCCGTAATTATAACATGCGGATACCCATAAATCCTGAAACTAACTTTTTCCTATGATTTGTAA
Source organism: Meiosimyza decipiens (assembly GCA_963680825.1). Classification (NCBI taxonomy): domain Eukaryota; kingdom Metazoa; phylum Arthropoda; class Insecta; order Diptera; family Lauxaniidae; genus Meiosimyza; species Meiosimyza decipiens. Next base: position 35,449,502 of record OY804259.1, read on the forward strand.
ATTATATAACTCTGACACAAAATATGATAAAATTGCTATTTTTATTTAGCGAACCTTCCAGCTTAACTGTCCACTTTTCGAAAAATAGAAATTGTAGACACATAAAGAATTTTGTAAATTAATGGATGCATTGCTTGTAGCGAAGCAGCTTCAAAGGTAGTAATAGATACAAAATCTTCATCGTATATTGAATGTCCGTTTTTTTTTAAATTTTTTTTGCTTTATATTTTACTATAAAATTTTATAATGACACACCGTTACTTTTGGATGTCACACCCGTTACATTTTTGGATCTACTTTTTATCTATTATTTAAAAATTTATGTTGAAAGTTACTCATGATTCTAATATGGAGCATATGAAGTATTTCTAAAATGATATCAATTTATCACTCATTCCTGCAAAATTTTTGGCTACTTTAAACTCAAACTCAAAATATTTAAGAAAGAGCTTTTTTCTAGGTCACACCTGTTACGCACTTTTTGTCAAATTTTATATTTTTAAAAAATATCGGAAGGTACCTTGTGGCATTCTCACACTTGTCTGAAAAGATATGAATGGAAATAAGTCTTAAAATGTCACACACGTTCCGCTGGGGGTGTCCTTAGGATAACATTTATTTTACTATCAAACGGTACCCCTTTGGGAAATAGCTAATACTTTTACAAATATTAAGATATTAAAAGCGGGGTTTTAAAGTTCGCTTTTATGATTTTCTCATTTCGAAATTTTTTTGGAGTAGAGGTATTGGGAAATGTAAGCTTCCTTGCTAAGGTGTAATCGAAAGCTACGCCGCTTGCTTACACTTCAGCACGTTCGCGTTCAAAAAGAGCTGACCGTCTAGCTATTACAAATAGTTTTGAATAAGAGATGGACTCCTGAACAAAATCACACATTTTTGCGCTATAGAAAAAATTATTATTATATTTTGTTCATATGAACTATCTAGTATATTAGTAGCATATAAGCAAAAATAAAGACTGTAAAAATAGTCTCTAAATAAGAGAAGTTTTAATAAATATTCAAAGTATAATAAACTGACATTGAAAGCTACGATTCAGTTACGATCTTACGATGTATTTCCTCTATTCTATTTCCTGGATTCTTTTCAATTTCCTCAGATGAACTCAAATATCAAAATACCAAAATATCCATTCTCACACTTTTTAAATAATACTATACGTAATGTGAAAATCGATAACAAAATCTTTTATTAACCTCACAAACTACGTCCAGTGGCCTATTCTAGTCCCATTCCGTTTGTAAGATTAACGTGTTATGCGTTAAACAGAATTTCGGCGGATGATTTAAATACCACCAGCGGTGATACGCTGTCAAAATTGCAACCCACTTGACTGAATGAAATTGAACAGAATTTTGGCGCACGACGTAAATGCTGCTTCCGCTGATGGACGAAGATTTAATTTTAATTTTACCGTCGTGGAAGACTTATCAGTGTTGGATTTCTAATCATCTTCAATTTATTAAATCAAATTTGTAGTGTCAATTTGAAGTGAGTCAATTCGAACGGATCTTTTGACGGTTTTACCTTTCAACGTATTTTGCGCTGACGTTTTTTACACCAACCGCCGGAATTCTGCATAACGCATTATGTTTATTTTTTTTCATAAGATTGCCGTTCCATTCACAAAAGCGGCGATTCGACCACTGGACTCATACGGCTCAAATAGCTGTAACTTTCACAAATATAAAGGTACATATTGATATACACAACCATATGCACGTACCTATGTTGAACAGTTTTTAAAACCAAAACATATACATATGTATTATCTCAAAGACCCCCAGTAGGCATGGGCAGGAGCTTGCAGGCCTTCTAGCAGGCCTTCTTCAGCAGGCCTGTTAGAAGTACTCTTCAAGCAGGTCTTCCTACATCGATTGCGTCAAGAGCCCTTCTAAGAGCGCTTACCGTAGAAGGGGTCACAGAAGTACTTTGAAAAAATTAAATCTTAATACGTCGTGAGACTCTTAGTTAAATATTTTTTTTTATCTGCGTCAACCTTCCTTGCGTTGATATTTTTAATGTTTATTTTTTGTGACGTTTTCTTAATTTATAATTTCACATTGAATACACAACACTCTACCACTTTAACATACCATGAAACAGAAGACCAGCCTAGCAACATGCACACCGTTCTTTACTTCTAATCATTTATCAACTTTTGATGTCGTATAAGTACAATCCAATGACAAAAAAGTAATGTCGAATCATAAAACATTGCAATACATGAAATAAAAAAATACATGAAGTCCTTCTTTTTAGCCTTCTATTATGAGGCCTTATAGCACTGCTGCTGTTGGAAGACCTTATAACACTGCTGCTATAGGAAGGCCTTATAGCACTACTGCTGTGGGAAGGCATAATAGCACGCCTGCCGTGGTAAGGCATAATAGCGTTTCATGAGTATACACTCAATGGAGTGTAACTAATCTGCAAAAATCATAGTTAAAAAAAAAAAATTTTTTTGTTATATACATGAAAATTTAGTTTTGAGAAGGCTTTTACAATCGGAGCAGTGCTAGCAGGCCTTTTCCGGGAAAGGCCTTCCTCAATTGCCTGCTGGGCCATTTCAATCAGAAAAAAAAAATGATGCATGTAACAATACAATCAGCTGAGTTGTAGGACTTCAAACTAACATTTTAATTTTCTTCACAAAATCTCATGTTTTACCCTCATTGGGGCGTGTGTTGAAATTGAGATACCAAACTCAATACTTGTAGGGTACTTTTCTGTTTCTTTTTTGTTTTTTAACGTTCTGGCGTATGTTTTCACTCGCATACACATTCTATATCAAATCATCAAAGCAACTTTAGGTTGATGTCAGAGTGGGCACTACTTTGTGCTGCAAACCTCAAAGTGTGTAATTTTAATGTGAGTACAAAAAACAACAAAGTGAGAACGAAGCGAGAAATGAAGATACCTAATCTTGGCACCTAAGGCAGACTTTCTCTACGTTTTAGTAAGACGGTCATTTCGGAAAATTGCAACGAAATCGGCCACAAACTTTGCCCGCGCCGCTTACAGGTTTAAGCTAGTAGCTCAAATTTTGTGACAATTATATTTAAACTCCATGCTAAGCCATAGGCAAAAAAAAATCCACAAAATTTTCAAAACAAACACCATAATGCATACATTTTCGCACCAGAGAGGTAGTGTACTTGGCAAACAAAAGGAGCATGTGACTTGCATACAAAATCACGCAGAGACAAATCATGCAGCAAATGAGAGCCGAAATTGTTGTTGTTGAGCGGATCCATTCGGATCTGCATATGAAGTCTGATCGGAGTTCGAAACGGATTCGACAAAGCGGACCGTTTTTTCCAGAAGAGTTTCATACGAAAACGAGTTCGAGACGAATCAAAAACGGAATCATTTCGGATAAATAATACTAAGAAGAGAATCTGTTTGGCACACTGGGGAGAAACGGAAAGAGCTGAACGAACCGAAGCGTTGGACACAAAAATTATACTTACAAAACGCACGCGGCGAGAGCTAACCGAAATGGTTTAATTTGGGCAAGTAAGTGCCTTAAGACTAAATTACACAAACAAAATGAATGCGTTGGTTGGAAGTCGTAATGATTTTGCCCGAATAACAGAAAGAACTTGCGAAGATTTTGTTATTGTTGTAAGAGCTTAAAGAGCCAAACTAACATCGAGCTTGCTACTTCTTGCATGAAGTAGCAAGCATCATATCGCATATAGCTCCCACTCTGACATCAGTCTTAATTAATAGTTGACACATTTACATATGTACATACATACTTCAGACATTCTTCACGCCAGGTTTGCTCGCTTGAATGCGTTGCCCGGAAGACAATCATGGACAAACGACTGAGGCTGCGTTTAATTACAGGCATATTGTTGATCACATGTATGGATGTACGATATTATCGTATTTTAAATTAAAGCTGCTTGGTTTTATCCACTTTGTTTTAAATACAATTGAAAAATAAGCTTCTCACTTTGCTTCCAACAGATAATCGTAACAATTTTGAATTGGACTTTTTTTCATATATACCAAATCCATTTTTCAAAAGCACACATTTTTTAAATTTGCATTTTTCATCGTAAATTTTTTTATTGTTTCGCATAGCCAAATTCAGTATTCTTTTTATGGTGTAAAATAAATTCAAAAACTAGTGCAGGTAAAATTTATCTCTATACACTTGTATCTTTTTTACTACTGATCGTATATATTTTCGAAAATTTATGTTTACGCAATACATCTGAGAGAAAAGATCTAGTGTTTAAAAAAAGAAATAAATTTTAGTCACAATGAAGCAAATTAGAAAATAAAAATCGAAAACAAAATCATTCGTGTTTTGCTTACATCTGTATATACGTACAAATGTATCTACAAGCAAACTTCACAAGTAAAATGCGATACACTGCTGTTATTGTCACACGATGGGATTGTTGAGAAAGGTGGAGAGAAACGAAGGAACAGTTTCGTACAAAATTACAACAATGCTCACATTATGGTATATGTAAACTAAATTGGTATTCCCTATAAATTTTATACATAAGCTGCGTTTTATTCGCCAAGTTGCCAACTATGAGCCAATAAAACGAGACAGTTGCTAAGTTTCCTACTCGCTGTTTATAGGAGTACTCGTTGTTGTTCTTTCTAATTTTTTTTAAAATCAAATTTCCTTTTTATACCCTACACCAAGGGTATATTCACTTTGTCATTCCGTCTGTAACGCATAGAAGTGGACGTGGCAGGTATGGAAAAGTATATAAATTCTTGATCAGCGTCACCACCTGAGTCGATATAGCTATGTTCGTCTGTCTGTCTGTCTGTCTGGCTGTGTGTGTGTCTGTTGAAATCACGTTTACGTCTGTCTGTGTGTCTGTCTGTTTGTCTGTGTCTCTGTCTGTTGAAATCAGGCTTACGTGAAAACTAAGCAAGCAAATTAAATGAAATTTGGCGCACAGGTCAAACCTTCTTGCAAGCTGCTAGCATATAAAAATTGGCGAAATCAGTTCACGGCCACGCCTTCCGTCCATACTCTATGTAAATATACCCAAGTCCATTTTGAAAAAAGTTGCTGCGATTTTGATGAAACTTGATGATTTAGTGAAGATAAGAACAAAATTAAGATCAGGCTAGGTTCTAAGTTTGCAAAGGCTCTTAAAGGGGCGTGGAACAGCCTTAATTTTAACTTTTATAGCGCCATAGTTCGTAAACCGTGCAAAATATTGTGATGAAATTTGGTACACGAATACTGACCTTATAAATCTTGAATTGCGCATTAAGTGGCCGGAATTGTAAAAGTGGGCGTGGCACTTTTTAACAATTAAAAATTTGGATTTCGTAAATCTCCAAATTGGCATATACGATTTTCATAAAAATTTTAGGGATGATACCACTGAAAGTTGTCATCAATACCAGTTTCGTTAATATTCTGGAAAATTTCGTTGAAGGGCGTGGCTCAGCCTACAATATTTATAAACGTTATAAAAAGAGTAGCAACAACGCAATCGATATGAAATTTAATATGGCAGATATACTCGCTAAAAGATGTCTTCTTGCAAAATTTTCGCACAATAGTGCCGGTGGGTGTGGCACCTCCCATATAAGCGAAATACGTTTAATGCTATAAATAGTGTGCTATGAGAGTAATCTTCATAAAATTTTGTGTAGAGGTGTCGGCTACTATAAGCTTCGGAATTAAATGAAACGTGATAAGATTGCATCAGTGGGCGTGGCACCTCCCTCATTAACATAAAGTTGTAAGTTCTTTTTTTAGTGAACTATTGGAGCAATTGATCTGAAATTTGATGTAAGTGGCTTACTGGGTACTAGGTACATATGAATCAAAAGCTTTTCAAACAGCAACAGTGGGCGTGGCACCTCCCATATAATTAAAATACCTTAAGTGGCATAACTATCGAAATATATGAGCAATCATACTGAAATTTGGTGTAAGAGGTTTTTTTATGGAAGGCTATTTTTAGATCAAAATCTGAGTGGATTGTACCAGTGGGTGTGTCACCGCCCTAAATTTTAAGAAGAATTACGGCACATATCGCAAACTATAGAAACTATTATGCTAAAATTTGGTTTGTGCATGTCAATCACGAATGTCATTTATTGAAACAAAAGTGGGCGGAATTGGAGAAGTGGGCGTGTTATATTTCGTGTTTTTCATTTCTATTCTATTTTTTTCAACATTTCTTATATTCTTTTGACAGTTACAGTTTTTTCCAACACTTTTCAACATTTTTGAACCTTTTTACATTATTTTCGACTTATTCGACCTCTTCAACATTTTTTAACATCTATTTAAAAAGTACTTTCAATGCAGTGTAGGGTATGTGAGTTTCGGCCTGGCCGAAGGTAACACCTTTACTAGTTTTTTATTGTTTTTGAACTAAAAGTACTGAACATTAAGTTCTGCAAAGTACATATTAAATGTTGCTTTCTTCCAGAAACACAAATAAGGAAATTACTTCTCGGTTAGCTCGCCGATATTTACATATAGCACTTGCAACTTCGTTCGTATCGCTAAAAAATGCTTTCAACGGAGCGCTCGTCAAAAAATGTGTAACATCAAAAGAGTTGCATATGGAATTGCATGTGAAGGGGGAAAGAATGTAGTTTTGTCGCACTATGTTTGTGTTTTTTGCTATGATTCTAAACTGGTTAATGCGAAAAATTAAATATAGTGTGTTTGCAGACTCTTAAACATTGGTTAACAAAGCTTACTGAAGATATGACGTAGCTGTCATTGAAACTAGTATAGGCAGCTGGTTGCCCATTTTTTGTTCCTTTAAAGTTATTCTCTAACAGTTTGTGTATTTTGCGCTTGTAATTTTTTTGTTGTTTTTTCACTAAACGTACTGAACATAAAGCTCTGCAAAGTACATATCAAATTTCCCTTTATCGCAGGCTGAACTTTTAAACGATTGATCTTCCACAAAATGCAAATATGCTGGCAACAGTAGCTTTGGCACTAGATCAACTTGCTATGTATACATAGCGCCTATAATTTTACGATGTTTTATACTATCTCATACAATTATCGATGCTAGCTAGAAATAGCTAGCAAAAATTGACGAATAAAACGCAGCTATTCACAAAAAATGTTTATTGGAAGCATTTTTAAAAGAGGGACTGATATCGTCCATACAAGTAGAGTAGATGTCCAATATAACGAACTAATTAATGCACAGCTCAGTCATAATATTTAAAAATTCGATCTATCGAAGTGCTTTTTTACTAAATTAAAAGTTTTATTTACGCATCAACTCCCATAGAAGTGAAGTTAGCTTTTGGAAGGCCATATTAATTTGCGATCACTTTTACTGGTATACCTTTTTTCAACACAACAATCAATTTTCTAATACTGACGAAGTAAACAAAACCGACGCCAAAAAAAGGGGTCGATAGACTAACGTTAAAAATCTAAACCGCGTGCGGTATTCAGAATAGTGAAATCTTTTAGCGTTTGTAATTTAGAGAAATGAATAAAAAAAAAATGCAATTTGAAAATCTGTTCTTTAAAATGGAAATACGTTATTTCGTTATACGTTACATTGAACGTTAAAAAAGTTCGTTTCAAACATACAAAAATTGAAAAATGCAACAGACAGCCGAGTTTTTTGAACTAACTGCGTATATTCGTATGTATATCAACAAAATGAACACGTTAAACATTTCTGAAGCCGATAATTTTCGGATCCGATCCGGAAACCAGTTTCGGAAAAAATTAACTTAGAACCAAGTCCATCTTGAACTCAAAACGGACTCGTATGGCTTACTGGGTACTGACAAAAATAACGGAAGGAGAGCATGGCGCCTCCCATTCAATCAATATTTTCAACTTGTCGAATAAATGATGTTAGAGGGGTCAACTAAATATTATTTTTTTAAGTTAAATAGTTTATGTACCAGTGGCGTCACTTCCACAATTCGGGGGAGGAGAACGAGAGTTATAATTCCACCACTATTAGATGGGTTTATTGAATTAATGTACTGAAAAATAACTAGTAGGGGCCAAAGCCCTCCCCAGCCCTACTGAATTGACGCCACTGTTATGTCTATATCATTATACTCAAATAATATTTTTTCAATATCCAGAGTAATTCTAATAGAACTCAAAAATTAAAGGAGTGCCTAGGTATTTTAATCACGACTTTATATCGAAGTTTCACGTGTGATTTCAAACAGGATACAAAAACATTAAATGTAAATTAAATTGATTAAATTGCTACTAAAATCTTTCATGGCCCTCAACAAATGGATCAGGCCGAAATTCAAAATAGAAAAAAAATTACACATACCGATTTTTGTGGGTTTGTATGGGACGGCGGCCATAACAAGCAACAAAAGCGGTAGACTCTTGAAATTCGGTATAGATGCTTTTTAGACACGGAAACGCTTACCTCCCATGCATAGGTGGGATGTGGCTGAAGCATTTCCTTAAAAATGGGTATCAAATTCAATTAACTAAGCAATGCTCATTTCAAAAATGTTAAAAATTGTGCGATATCTTTTATAGTTTTCAAGTTATTTGGGGGATAAAAATGGTTGCCGAAAATAGTAATATAATATCGCTGGACTCTTAAATTTAGGTACATGTGTTCCTTAGGCTAGAACAAAAAAAATATGTGAATATGGAAAAAACGGTCTCTAAGCACGCCAACTTCCTACACAAAAGTTGGATGTGGTTAAGGAATTTACTTTAAATTGGGTACCAATTTCCCTCAACTTGTCAATGGTTCTTTCAAAAAAGAAGTTGTAGCTCAAAAAGTTTTCATTCAATTTTAATAAAAATTGGCTCATTTTGCTTATCGTTAATCCCATTCTGCAACCCCCACGGACCTGGTGATTTTTTTCCCCCTGGTTAGAGATTTTAAACCGTGAGAAAATTAAGCTGTTTCTAAAACTTTCTTTCTGAATCTGCACCATTTTTCAAAATAACGCTTTAGGTTTGGACTCTTTTTTTTACGTAACTTCAATGCTCCTATACTAGTGAAAAAAGACATAATAAAAAATAAGGTTTTTTTTGTAAACTATCGACCTTAAGTTATCATATGCAGCAAAATTTAGCTCCAAAAATTAAATATTTCACTTAAAAAATATACTTCAAACGGTATTTTTTTAACTTCACTCCTTAATAGTACCTTAATAGTACATGTTTCGACCTCATTCCTTAGCTTGGCTTAATGTATTCCAGAGCTGTGTGATAGCGAAATTGAAGAACAAAGTTTTCGAGATTTAATAAACTGTTCTCATTTAATCAATTCTTAATTGAAATTACTGTATCAAAATCTAAGTACATTTTCAAATATTTGTCTCGTTTAGTCGTTATAAGTTCCACTGTGTGGTAATGAAGCCGGCGAAAAACTTTGTAAGAATGGGAAATTTCAAAATAAAGGGCAATGTTAGTAATTCTTTATTGGAAAGCTTTTGCGATAGTGTCATTATTTGTTAAAGTTTCATGTCGTAGCGCTTAAATCAAAAGCTAAACATGCTTGGCTCAGAAGTCAACATATAATCTGGATCCTTTTGGTTAAATTTCAAATATTTCATCACAGGTGCAGTTGTTTTCTATAGACAATCGTACAGGGTAAGCAAACGTTTGTAAGAAAGGGACATATTCCTCTAGCGAGAAATCAAAAAATATAAAATCTGATTCTGCGGTTTCTTTAAGAATATTAATGCTCCCAAAACTATGATAATCAAATTTGACTTATTAAAAACCTAAAAAACTTAGTAGAAAATATCCAAATCGTTCTTCTGAAGAACCAATTTAAATAGTGTGCGCACAGCACTGGCCATTCAGCGCACGCCCAACAGAGGAACAACTTTTAAAGTTATCGACAGCGTCGTCTGGTGATGCCAACAACTTAAAACAAAATTTATGTTTTTAGAAAAGTTTTGTTGGTCAACGCTTATTCCGAAAATTATTTCAACAACAAATAAAAATAGTAAACAAAAAAATCTTTTGTTGTTTAACTAACAAAACAAACAAAAAATAATAACAAATAATTTTAATAATGACATCACTTAAGTGACGAATGAACATTTTTTTTATTTACGGGCCTTGGGGCGAATGAAGAAAAGCAGAGGTTGACACTTTTCAATGGATTAATGATTGGCAAACATATAATTCATCACGCGCGATTACTCTTTAGATCCGCAGGTTATTCTGCCTGCTGGCACGTCTTCCCTAACCCTTCGTGGCGGGCCTGTTTGCACCCTACTAACGATGGTATAAAGTATATATATATATACATATATGCGCGCCCATAATTCACAAACTCACAAAAATGTTACAAACACACATTTTTAATTTAAATATAGTGTTGACCGAAAGCAGATCGCTCCTTGTGTGGAAGAATACATAGCTCAAAAAAAAAAAAATTCGATTTAAATATGCAGTAATATCCGCCATTTCAGGTTTTATTTTGTGTCAAAAAATCAGAAAGGTGTCAAAGCTTATGTAAACATACTTTTTAGAATTTTCATATAAAACAAAAAATTGTCATAGAAAACTTTAAATGCGTTTTTTTTTAACTTTAAATTTTTTGAGTTATGACATTCTAGCACGCAAGGAGCGATATGTACTTACATACAGTGGCGAGCACATGTGGATACATTCTCATCACTTTTGACTTTGGGTTAAATTCTTTATCTTTAAAATAAAAATTATAAGAACATCCTTCGAACTTGGAACCAAAACATTACTTTTAATTCATATAATGAAAAAACTCAATGTTTCCACTTTGCACGTTCAAAAATTAAAAGTTCAAAATAATATTTTTAATATTTAGACATTGTTGACTCCTCTGGGGATGTTTTCAACCAGTTTCTCGATGGTTTAGTGCGAAATAATGACCCAAATAGTTTGAACCTGGGACCAAAACCAAAGCTCGTCTCAGTCCTTTGATGGATTTTAGTACCGTGTCAGTCGTTTTTTTTAACAAAGACCCAAATTTTCGTTCAGATCTGGGCGTTGAGCTGAGCTGGTTGAGTTTTTAGCCGTGTGTTTAGGTTCCGTCCACGAAGTCTGCATTAATTTTTACCAACAGCCCAACTTCCACCAAAAAGAGCAGCCCCACATCATCCATGTTTCATTCATCTCCACTTGGCACTTTTGCAATGTTTCATATAGGAGGTGCCTGGAGAATTGCTCACCATATGGCCGAAAACGGATAATTTTGGTCTATTGCGACTATATTACCCCTATCATGAACAATCCCTCGAAATTTTTCTCCAATTCCCTGATTAGTAATTGTAAAAGACTTTTTGGGAATGAGAAAAATTGCCTGGAAAATGAGTAATCTGCAATAATTTTTGACGTTTCTTGCAAACACTTTTCGCCAACTTTGTAGTAAGGATTTTAAAGAGGATAAAGCAATGGAAGTGTTATTTTTTTTTATTTTATTCAATGATATTTTAAAATATTTAAAAATCTTACACTAATATGTTAAAGAGCAATTACACTAAATGGAGTACCAAGCTATGTATTTTACAATATTTTAAATCTGATTTTACAAATATAGACAAAATTACACAATTTTTAGCTCAGATCTTATACACTTATGTATTTGAATATATCTCTTGCACTTGACTTTATTTCATAAATGAAATCGACCAGTTTTTCACCACAGGTTCCATTTGAATTTGCTCTTTTCCACTTGACTTTATTTTGTATAATGTCAAATATGCGAAACAGCAGTTGCATTATTAATTGATTGGAATTCGGGCACTGCTCGAAAATATTTGTTCTCAAGAAAAAAATATATCCGAAGGAATGGTTTTGCTCCTAATATTTATGATAGAGGTGTGAATTTATAATTAACATTCAGCTCTACTTTACAAAGCATCAAACAGAGAATCATAAAACATTATTTGGATTTCATGATTTAAATTTCAGTAAACAACATATATTAAATGAAACATAATTTGAAAGGTTCAGGAAACATTGAATCTAGAATCTCTTTCAGAAACAGTTTAGAATGATTGAATGTAAAACATTACATTTGAAATACATAATAAAGATTTCTGTAGCATTTCGTTTGCAATATTTCAAATGGTGTATAATTATGTATTTAAAAATTATAGAGTAATTCTCACAAAATCTCATCAAGGAAGAGAGATAAGGGGTTCGAATTTCCAATACGTCTCGTAATAATGAATGGACGTCCCCTTACTTATGTAAGCACATCCATTATCGAATGAAACCTAATTCATCATTGAATAAATGTGACACTTTCAAATCATAGGATCTACGACTGCAATGGTATGTTGTGAATGCGAATATTGAGCATTACACTTGAGTGCAACGCGTTATCATTGCTAATAAAATGGAGAGCTTTCAGGGTGCAAGCGGACAATATGGAAACAAAAAAATTTCATAATTCTAACCCATCATATAGAAGATTTCAAAATAGCAGCTGAGTGGCACTTTTTCCCGACCTCACATGGTAAAGAACCATGGGACGGAATAGGTGGAACATTAAAACGACTTGCTGCTAAAGCTTGTCTTCAAAGGGTAAATAATCCTATCTGCACACAGGAAGGGTTGTTTAGATGGGCGACTGAAGCTCTACTAAACATAACATGTCGCTATTCCACTAATAATGAGTATGTGGAAGAAGAAAAATGATTGTCAACGCGTTTCCGAAAAGCTATGACAATAAAAGGCACGTTAAAGTATCATAAAAATTTTTAAATAAAAAGTACTAGTGTAAGATTGCACAATGTAATTGTATTGAAATCCTAATAAATAAGATTTATATTTCCTACAATAATGTTTTTATTTATTTTTCCGTTTAATTATGTAAAAAGTTGTATTGGCTAATAAATATCATGTAATTAAGAATTTTGAATAATAATTCGTATGACAGAGAAAAAAGACATGGAGCAAGAAAATAAGATGCGATAAGACGTGCCGAACTACATAAATTCATGTATTTCTAATAGTAATAATAGTTTCTCCGTTAAAAAAAATAAACGTTTTCGATAGGAAATTTGAGGTAAAATACGATGGCAATATTAAAAATATGACACAGGGTGGGGGCAATTGTTAAAAATGAATGGAAACATATAAACTGTTTATAAAAATTGTAATTTGTCAATAAATTTTTAAGAAATAATTTTTTTGTTTAATATAATTTTTTTAGCTTTAAAATTAAATTAAAATCAATTTTTTAGCTTTAACAGATCCAGAGTTATGAATTTTTGAAAGTGAGTATACAAGCCAAAAATCACTCTATTTTGAAAAAAAAAAAATTTTTTTAAAAAAATCCTCCAACACGTATCTTTTTTTTTTTCGATACAGAGCCCATAAAAAAAATTTCACCCAAATCAAAAGTGTGTCGATCAATTTAAGTCAAAATACGTACGGTTTGTAAAAGAACGTCCCATATACATAGCTAAAATCAAACCCAAACTGCAGCCCTGTAAAAAAATAGTGATGTATATGTAGTCGAATAAGAAAATCAGCTGACTAATTTCAACTTTTTCTAATTGCATTCATTTGTTGACTTAAGCGATTGCCGATGGCAAAAGAAATTAAGTAAGTTTGATAATATTAACCAATATTTGATTAATTTCTTAAAAATATCTTTGACTAAGGAAACAAATGAAAGTTCAGCAGAAAAAGATTGCTGTCGCATTGGAGTCTCAAAAATAAATATTCAGGCCAGCTGTTCTTAACAATTATGTGCAAAAATTGAACATTTTGATTATTCAAATAAATGCTTACGTCACTGTTGAGAGTCTTTAAAGCGAACACAGATAAGTGATCACACTTTCTTCTTTCGAAAGCGCTGTATTATTGATTACAAATTGCAGTTTTATTTCTGATGGAGCATCAAGAACAGTGATGGCATTTTCGGTACATTTGTACTTTTTTGGGTAAATTTGCTTCCTGAAAAATCTTCGTCAGTACATACGACGAGATTTCAGTACATTCGGTACATTTGCCGTATTCTTAATACATTTAGCGAATTTTAAGCAAATTTTCAGTACATTTTCGGTACACTTAGACAGTTTATAATAATGACCTTTTTATAACTTAATGAAAATATTAAAATAGCCGCAATGAGCAGATTTATAAAAATAATCTTTTTTTTTTTAAGTAAATGAAAAAATTAATATAATCGCTATATGTATATGTTTCAATTTGCAAGGGTTTCGGAGACCAAAAAAAAGGATCTTTTTTGTTAGTAATATGTTTTAAAAAATTTCGTACATTTTAGTAAAATTGGATGTTCAAGGCTAAAAAGTACATTCGACTTTTAAAAAGAACATTTCATTTGCACAAAACCCAAATGTCATCACTGATCAAGCCTACCATAATCCACAACATCACAGGACATATAAAGAGTCATTAAGGCGCTCACTTGTTTTAGCTGAATATCCTGGAGAATGTAGACAAACTTTTGCAATTGCAATTTAGTTTGAAGCCAAACCTTGTTATGTTAACATAATTAGAATATTATTTTATTATTAAATTATATATATAAATATATTTAATTAAAATACTCTTTTAACAAAAATTAATTTCCGCTATTAAAACATGATTAATATGATAAGAAACAAATCGTTTTTTCTTTTTGTTTTCTAGCCGCTCATGTGACGTAAAAGTGATTATGACTTGAAGTGCCTCTTGATAAGATTGTTCAAGAAATTCCCTCAAAAATTCAAAAAAAATGTGACTAAAACCAAGCGAAAAAACTGCGTAGGTGAATCAAACTGTCCTTCATAACGAAATTTTTGATTTCAATTGAATTTTGCCTGACTGTCGGGAAATCTATTTCGAGTTTCAACTAAATTTATAATATTCAAACATCGTTATCTTGTTGTACTTTTTTAACCAAATCAAAATTGCTGCAATAGTTATGATTACACATGAATTTTCAGCATTTTTTAGTTTGGGAGTGATAAACATACATATATGCCCTAGGGTTGTAACGGAGGTCGTCTATGCGTAGGCGGATGCGGAGGCAGAGTTTCAAAAATTGATCTTCGCGGGTGCGGAGTTTTAAGGGAAGCGGAGGTGGAAAAATAGTTTCAAATTTTTAAAATTGTAGATTTTACTAAAATTTCAGCTTAAAATAACATTTCTTACGAAACTAACTAAACAAAAAATAGCCACGTTAACTAAGTTTCTAGCTATGGTCGAGCTAATCTGGTTTTATCCACCTACCAACATTAACAAAACCATAAAATGTAACTTATCCTAAACAAACAACCTATCGCGATTCTGTTAGGCTTTACTTCTGCATTAAAAATAAATATTTTTTTTACATTTTATATATTCTTTTTAGTCTGTATTTGTAATTTATAAAAAAATACTATTAATTAGGGCTTTCTTGGTTAGCTTTTAATACTTGAAATTAATAAGTGTCAAATTATATTTAATAAATAATAGTTTTGCTTTTCTTTTTTCCTTCCAATCGATTCCTTAGTGGATAACAAAAATTCAAACTTAAGTACATATGAAATCACAAGTATATAATCAGCCTTCTTTACTCTTTCACATATAAAAATCATTCGTAATGGTGCTACTAAGTAATTTTAAGATTTGAAACAATGAGAAAGCTGAGTCAAAACAGTTTTTGCACCGACTTTTCCACTTCGTAAGCTCTTAAGTGGATTTCATAACTTCCGCTATGCCTCCGTTTTACAGCATTAAAATATGCGGAGGCGGAGGTACAATCTCAAGCGGAAGTTTGGTACAACCCTAGTGTTAACATTGAAAATTTTATAGTCGTATTTTTTTGCCTATGTTTTTGTATGAAGTTAAAAAATAATAATTGTCACAAAATTTGAGCTTCCTAGCTCCATCAGAATTGTTATAAAAATCAAACTATTTGCATAGGTATGAAATAAAAAACTGAAATTTTGAGAGAATTTTAACCTGGCATTACTAACGATGGGTGCAATCCACCCACACGCTGAAAAATCAGGCAAAATTTTTATAATACCCCGAATTCATTTTAGATTTGTATAATTTCACATATTTTAAGACTAGTTATAGTAGTATTTAATTGATTAAAACTCCTCATTTAAAAAAGTTTCCGGGTGGTTTACACCCACAAGTGTAATCGCGTTACACTTATTTTGGGTGTACTACACCTACGTCAGTTTACGGTTTTATTTATTCAGTATAAAAAGTTTTTGGTTAAAAAGAAGTGTCCTGCTATGAAAAAGATCAAGCCTGGTTGGCGATATTGATTCCAGACTTAATTCTGGATTACTAACGCCATTTGAGTAACGCCATTAATGTAATCCACCCATACTTTAAAATAAGGATACTACATATTTATAAAATTAGCTCCTTATTTCATAAAATCTTATTTATTTAAGTAAAAACACTAATTTAATTAAAAGTTTATTATTTAATTTAGATCATTTCAATTAAAAAAAAAAACTTAAATTAAATCATTAAATTTTTCACTGGCAATATACGAAAATTTGAATGTAAGACTATCGATAATGAAGATAAAAAACGTTCTTAAGCATCACTTGAATCATTTTCACGTTCAATAAAGAAGTTCAAGTATTAGCCGCAAAAGTAATGTGACAGCACGCGAGACCGACATATGTTAATTTGTTTGCTTCTGTTACAATGCCTGACCTTGTAAATTTAACCAATCACCATCGGCAACTTATTTTCAACTAAGTCAATATGATCACACTAACTCAAGAAACAACCAATTTTGACTACAAGAAATGCGGTGCAATTGACCTCATTTAACAATACTCCATTGTGGAGTATCCGCTGCCCGGGCAACTGCGGCAGAACTCAATCGAAGGCTGCATGTTCGCATACTCGTGCACGCTACGAAATGCAATTCGGCTCGATCGACTTCGTTTTTAAGATATTCCATTTCAGAAAGTGTTCAATAGGTAAAAAAAGAATGACCGATATCCATATTTTCCATTATTTTGCATTATAATTAAGTATAACTAAATATTATTTTAGCAAAATTACTCAATATATTCGTTAAAGTTTAAACTGTTTATGCGTACAACTGTTTTAAAATTTATTTTTCATTTAACTCTTTTGTATGTATGGGGTTTTAAGTTTAAGCAAATATTTATTATATGAGGTAATTACACTTAAGTCAACAACTCAGGTTTAATAATTCAATTGTATATATGTAAATAAAGTAACTAAAGTATTGGTGTTTTCATTAAAGTAACGTGATGCTCTTCTGAAACTGTCATTAAAATATTGAAGAAAACAAAATAAAATTAATAAAATAAATATCTTAATGAACAATGTCCCTTATTAAATTTAAAGGTAGAACACCTTTTGGGTTGGGTAGTGTAGTGTGGTGCCTAGTATATGTAGACTCTAGGCAATATTGTTTTTTTGTTTTTTCCAAATTACTTAGTAAATTTATGTTGAAGAATACATATTTTTTGCTCAGTATCATGAAAACAAGCTTTCAAACAAAACTGCATCTGCAGAAATTGTGGGTGCATGCAGAATTTTGTCGGCCACTGTATTCGCATATGCATATGTATGTATATGCAAAAAACTTGGAATTTTCAAAAGAATACGTAATATTTATAATCAACATCAGCAATAAAAGTGTACACATAATGTAATAATAAAGCCACATTTTGAGTATTGTTCTAATATTTTACACTCGTGTTCCAATAGTGGCTAAATCGAAGGACAAAAAATTGCAACATAATAAAAAATTTTAGTTACCCTAAAGTGACTTGTTATAAAAGAAAAAACTCTTATTTATAGATAAATTTAAAAATAGAAATTAAGCATCATATTTGTCAAAAAACATAAAATACGTAGAAAATGAACAACCATATCTGCCCAGAAATGCAGGAGATTTCCGGATAAAGCATCAATGCATTACCACGGCACAGATCTAACTTTTTATAAGAGTTTCTTGTTCAATCAGCTACCATACCACAAGCAATTCAAAGCAAATTTTCACGTCCTTAAAACATTATGTACTATCATTTATTAGCTTCAAATTTTAATGTAATAATATTATAATGATATTTGTAAATAGCATTAAAAATAGTAATAAAACAGTTTAATTCAATCAATCAATGATTGTGGAGCCGTGGGTTTCCGAATGCTTAGTATAACTATTCTCCGAACTATAATAACGGGTGATTTTTTAAGCGTTTGGTTTTTAAAAAAAAAGAGCAGAAAATTTGCAATAATGAATGAAGTATTTATTTGGAGCGATATATCAGTTCCTTCCATTTACTTTTTAAGGATTATTTCATGTAAATGTTGCCCGCGGCTAAGCCTAAGGTGGTTCAACCGTAAGCTCCAATTTTGGCATGCTTGTTCCACCATTTCGGCCGGTGTCTCACCAATGGCAGCTGTACTCTTGTCTTTCAAGGCTGCAATTGTAGCTGGCTTGTTCCTGTGCACGAGAGACATCACGTAGCCCCACGAAAAATAGTGTAGTGGGGTCAAATCGTATGATACTTGGCGGCCAATGGACGGCTGCAAAACGTGAGATTAGTTGCTCAACAATGTGGCACCGTCTTGTTGAAACCACATCCCAACAAAGCCCACTTCTTTGATTTTGGGCAAAAATAAGTCGGTAATAATCGCACGGTACCTTGCTCCATTGACTATGACGTTGCGATTTTCATTATTTTTTACAAAGTACGGTTCAATGATGCCGCCGGCCCACAAACCACACCAAACAGTGCATTTTTCAGTGTGCATTGGCAGTTCTTGAACTGCCATTGGCTGCTCTTCAGACCAAATTCGTCAGTTCTGTTTGTTGACGTACCCATTGAACCAAAAATGAGTTTCGTCACTGAAGAAAGTTTTTCGGTAAAAAAACGCATTTTCCACAGAGCAGAAAGTTTGATAATAAAATTCAACGATTTGTTAGCGCTGTTAATTTGTTAGCTATTTATGGTAAAATGGCAAACCTTACCGAGCATTTTTGACTGGGACACATGTTACGAATTACGCGTGAGATGTCAAAACATTTACACTGAAAAAAAAACAACTAGCGAAAAAAATCTCCCGTTACATACATACATATGTAAATGCACCCCGAATCCCAAGTTCAAAAAGCTATGGTGGTTGGGCAAAGTTCTGAATTTTTCGCTTACATACGAGAACTAGTCACACTAAAATATTAAACCGGAAAGTATCTACAAAGTTGTCTTCAAATCATATATGTATACTTTTTGAAAGTCGGCCTTTTTCCAAGTTCTATACTGCCCTCAGAAGCGGAAAGGGCGTATCTCAAAAGCAGTCATAAATATCTTAGTTCAAACCTATAAAGAATCTCCTAAGAAAATTTCCTCAACCTCAATTTTACATTTATTTCATTAAATTGACATTAGCAAAACATCAATTATCTCGAAACGCATTTCTTTGAAATACGCCCCTTCCGCTTCTAAGTGCAGCATGGGACTTTTAAATGAAAACAGATTCAAAATCTTGGGAGGGTAGTGGAGGTTGCCTTTGGAAACTGACGAACTTCTAGTTAGTAATAAACAACTAGAATGAGTTTCATTGAATCTCTTAAAACTGGTCTGTTGCTGTCATACACACAAAAATAAATTTCATACTCTCAAAACCTTCAAAATGACAATCCAAAAGGCAAAAACGGAACCCTGGAAAGATTTTTGTTAATTCATGGAACCTAGAGTATAGTCTGCAAGAAGAGTCCTTTCGACAGTTAGCTATTTCATCTATTCTAAAGCAACCAGATAATTCTTGAACAGATTCGGTCGCAGAGTCCTTAAAATACATTTTCTGTACGCATTTTTCGTGCTTTAGAAATTATTCCCTGGACCCTGGATGGTATTCAACCAGCAAGATATATGGCGTACAATTCTCGGCACATCATCATGTCTACTTTAAAGACAAATCCACAAGGAAAATTCTAAACGCAGAAATATTGAGAGACCAATTTACGAATCCATGTCGTAGCCAAAACCAATTAATTCAAGTAGTTTTATGTGACTACCGTATTACGAAATTTGTGAAGAAAATAACTCATCAGGGGTGATATATTCACTCATTATATTTGCAACCATTATACAATCGCCCTTCCTCTAGCAACAAGGGGCGTAAAAGTAGTGGCATAGGCTGATGTTGCCATACGAATGATGTTAGGGCTGTTCCTTCCATAATAAGTCGATTATGGACGGGCACCCAGAGAAAGCTAAATATATCCATGCACTAATCTAAGAGTAATCTTCTATCTATTAATAAAATATATTCATATAATCTTTCCACATTTTGCTCTTAAAACTTATTCAATACGCTGATATTATTGAGTCGCTTATTGGTAATATAACGTAACGTTGTAGCCAAAGTATTTCAGGAAACTTGTTAGCCATTAAAACTTAAGCTGGCGAAAAACTTAGAAAGATTGTAACTACATAAAAATTTAACTCACGTGATGACACTTTTGACTACGAATTTGTTGTATTGGAACTAGAAGATCACTATTTAAACATACATTAAATTAATCATTTAGGTTTATGATGTAGATTCTCTATGAAAGATCCACCATTTCTTTTCATACCAAATCTTTCACAATTGGTCCATATTTATGTCTTCATCGTTTACATTTCAAAAGCTAGACTGTATTTTCCGTCAATCATCTGTTACAACTGCTGTTGACAAGTTAAGCCTAAGCCAAAATAGAAGCGACCAGGCGATAGCAACTGAATGAATGTTTGACATTTAACCCAAAATGGTACGTCAGCTAGTTAGTTTAGTGCCGGCCAAACAGCTGTTATTACGAGCAGTGACGGTTTGAAGATAGTTTCTAACGGAATCAAGGTGTAACTAAACTATACATAGGCTACCTTAACCTACTTTCAAATTTGAAGGAAACGCCTGTCAGATGCTTAAGGATCTCAGAATAGACTTATTAAGGGGTATGTTGTACTCACATGAACTTAAGAAACAAATTAGCCACATATGCAAACTAATTTGATATTCCCACTACTACTAAGACACAACTCTTACAACTCTTAAGTCTCTTATTATTAAACAACTGTTATTTGAGATGATATGTTAGATCGTCGTGAATTGATGTGCAATTTTAAGTGCTGTATGAAATCAGAAAACAATAAAAGTTCCGTGGTGGTGGTTTCGATCTCATTGATTGATCATCTTCCGGGTTTCATAAGAAACGATTTCCCGTAATCAGAATTAGCAAAAGACCTAAAATTTGGAAGTACCAAAACCAGCAAATTGTTAAAAGATATAATTGACCTCTACTGCTCCGATCAAAAATTATGTTAATTTATATTCTCAATAATTTTAGATGAGTCTGCCGATAAAGCAAAGCATAATTGTATTGATATAGTCGGAAGATAATACAATGATGATGAAACAAAAAAAGTTGTAACAAATTTTTGTACATTTTGGATATCAGTGATTCATCAGCTCATGGCATTTTCAATGTTCGTGAAAATTACTTGGACAAGTTACAAATTCCATGCCACAATCTAATTAGCTTCGGGCCAGATGGAGCTAATGTAATGTAATGGGGCTAAGCCAACGCAATTGTGCTTAATTTGAATAAAAAAAATTTATTCCCCATTTTGCAATTTGGCCCGCAAAATGGCCACATATAAAATTATTTTTCTGGCAACGCTGTATACAATGCACAAGCAGCTGATTCCATGCAGAAAGTGCATTCAATTTTGTTCTTCAAGCAATCTACATCATATGAAACTCGACGATAATTTTTTGTTGGATTCATGGTTTAGTTAGGCCTTAACACATCTCGTAAAAATGTTTCGTTCGTTTCGATTCATTTTGGTCATCAACATTAGTTTACATATACAGTATGACCTCGCTCAACGCAACCCTCGATGAACGCAACTCCTCGATTACTGCAACACCTCAGTTATTTACATTGTAGACTCTGTTAACGCAACTTTAAAAAAGCAGTACTCAATTATCGCAACTTGTATGTTTTAACTTTTGGTATAGTTTACTTTGACTTCTTTTTTGATTTTGAAATGCTTCTTTAAATGTTACTGCTATTCCTCAGAACATATATATTAATGTATGTACAATATTTAAGAACTACGTGTACATTTATTTCGTGATTATTCAGTTTAATTAAATTTATTTTACGACCAGTTCCGTTCTGTGTGCTGCAAGATCAGGTGGAAGAAATTTGAAGCGCAGACGAAACCAATGTTTCACTCCACCTACATATATCGAAGATTAAGGCTAGCACTGTTTTTAGTTCATTCAGCACTTGTATTCAATGGGCTGGAGAAAATTCAATTTCAATTTTTTTTTTTTTTTTTTTTTCAATTTCAATTTCAATTTATTTTTAAACATTAGTGCTATAAGACTTAGTCTTTTGATGCACAAAAAAACATTGGTTACATGTAAAAGCAAAGGAAATAATTTTTAATATAAATACATACTTAAAATTAAAATTAATACTAATAAATAGATTAGATGAGAGTTATAGGAATCATGAGTTGGTTTTATAATAGTTCATTAATTCATTTCTAAATTTGCTCTGATTTGTTGTTAGTCCAAGCGATGCTGGCAAAGTGTTCCATACTCTAATGGTATTGATGAAAAAGAACCTTGTTGACTTTAAAAAATTGAATTTAGGGATAATAAAATTTATACACCTAGTCGATACGCTAAATTGAAGTTTATTGTATAAGTATGCTGGTGAACGATTTAAAATAAGTTTATGGAGAAACATACAATTTCTTGCATATAAATAATTTTCTAAATCACATCCAATCACATCGTTTTTCAGTAATGTGATCAAACCTTTTAAGGGAATAAACATATCGTGCAGCAAAGTTGAAAGCAACCAAAAGCTTATGTAGTGAAATTGAGTCGAGCTTGCAGAATATATTTTCAGAATAAGTTATTATAGGTAGTATTAGTTGTTTGACAAGCTTCATTTTAGTATCCTGAGGAGTGAAAGTTGAGGACTGACGGAGGTTTCTTAAAACATAATATATTTTGCTAACCACACTATTGATATGATCAAAGGCACTAAGATTTGAATTTAAGTAAAAGCCTAAACTTTTCACTTTTTTTACAAGTTCAAGCCTATTATTTGCAATTAATATAGGTTGATTATCAGAATTATTTACTGAACATTTGGAAATAGGTAAAACTTTAGATTTGGTAGGATTAAGCTGAAGATGATTTACTTTTGCCCAATTGTTAATATTTTCTAGGTCTTCATTTAAACAGTAGCACAAATCTTCAACGAGACCACTCCTACGTGAGATATAGAGCTGTACATCATCAGCGTATGCATGCACTTCTGAGTTTTTGCAGACTAAGAATAAATCATTTAAAAACATAGTAAAAAGTAAAGGACCAAGTATAGAACCTTGCGGTACCCCAGACACTACCGAGCAAAAACTTGAAAATTGATTTCCAACTTTAACCCTTTGCAGTCTGCCAGCCAGATAGCTATTAATCAGATTAATATCAGGTATTCCAAATCCAAACGATTCCAGTTTTCTACATAAAATATTATGATTAATGCTGTCAAACGCCTTTGTAAAATCTAATAGACATAAAAGGGTTATCTTATTTCGATCAAAGCTGATACGAATATCGTCCAAAACCTTCATCATTGCGGTCGCGCAACTATGTCCCTTGCGGAAACCAGATTGCATTGGGTGTAAAAGATTTTTATCATTAAGGTCACATTCACACATGTGTGTTAGTGGCCTCACAATGTATGGTAAAATAATTTTTATGAACTTTATTGGCAGTCCATCTTCACCTACTGCATTGGATCTAATTTGCCGTACCTTGATGTATACATCCATTTCAGTTACCGGTGAAAAGTGAAATTTGCACGCGTCAGGGGGACTGACTGAAGGAGGATCAGGATCCATCGGATGTATGTTTACATTCGTTTGACTGAAATAACTATTTAAAGCATTTGAATCAACATTACAAATCTGGTTTTTATTACAACAAACATTAAGTTTATTTAAATTGTTCCATAACCGCTTAGGAGGCAAAGATGCATCTAATTGCTTAAAGCAGAAAAGCTTTTTTGATTCACGTGTTATGGTAATAGCATCATTCCTAACCCTTTTAAATTTTGCATAGTTTTTCTCAGATTGGTTACGTTTCCATGCAGCATAGCATTTGGAGCGGTATTTCAACGCTTGTTTTACGCGAGAGGTATACCATGGGCAGGCAGGATTTTCCACTTTAAAGGTTCGAACAGATAATTGCTTATCCATTAATTTTTTAATTTGATTCGTAAAAGTAGTTAACTTGTCATTCACACTGCAACAAAAGAGACATTCATCCCAAGGAAGTAATAGAGCATCATTGAATAATTATGAATAATCAATGCTTTTAAAGTCATAAAACCAGCGCAATTCAGGGGGTGGAAAATTATGTAGCTGTATATCCAAAGTACAGAAACTCAAATCGTGGTCAGAAATAAAACTAAGCTGATCAAAAATTAAAACCTTAGAAAGGTCAGAAACTATAAAGTAATCCAACAAACTGGGATTAGCATTTTTTCCAAATCGGGTAGGCATAACACTGTTAACAACAGAAAGACCTGAAATTTGTACAAGATTTTGCATGTCGATTGCAGCTTTTTCATTACTTAAAATATTAACATTTAAGTCTCCACAAATAATCAAATTGCCGAAGCTTATTATGTAATCAGCAATACTATCAAAAAAAGATTGCAAGCTGGACTCTTTACTAGGATTATAGACACAAGATATTAAAGTCTTAGGGAGTTTACACCTTATTTCCACATTCAAAAATTCTACTTGACTGTCTTCCGACTTGCTCAAAATTTCAACAGCTAAATACTTTTTATAATAGATTGCCACTCCTCCTCCTTTTCTACCCACTCTATCGTTTCTTATTAAGTTGTAATCATTTAAATTAAAAATGGAATCGCACAGATCACAGTGTAGCCAAGTTTCAGTTACACATATTATATCAACTAACGATTTATCAAAGACATATTTAATATAATCTAATTTAGCTGAGTTCAAACTTCTTGCATTAAAGTGAACCACTGTTAGGCCACTATATTGCTTGCAAAGAATATTCAAAAGGATCTTAGCTTTGTCATCAACACCACCATTCACACCATTATCCATAAGCACACAGATATAGACAAAACATCAGAGCAATTTTAGAATCTTCATACTCATAAATGGCATAAAAAATATTTTGATTCTTCAAGATCTTGGCGAAAATGCAGTGCAGCTTATACTTAATGGCATATAATAAAATGGTGTCAAAAATTTCATATTTTTTTGAAAAATAATTTTACCAAAATTATATTCTACATTCTGCGTCAGAAATATTTATTTTAGTTTTTTTGGTTTTAAATAAAGAATGCTGTATTTTCAATAAAATACTTTTACTCTCATTCCAATGCGAGTTTATTTTAATGAATAATATGCATTATTATTCAAAATCAGCACCTTCGGGCGAAAAAATTTCTTGACTCGGTTTTTGCAACAACCTCAGTCATCGCAACTGACCGAATTTCTATTAGTTGCGTTGAGCAAGGTTGTACTGTACTTCAATTTACTCGTCACGTCTATTTTGGCTTAGGCTTTAACCTAAAATAAGAGCTTGTTAGAGAGAGGATGCACGCACAAGAGCTTAAAATATTTTACAGAATGCTTTGAAATTATATGAATAAAAATTGTAAAAAAAAAAATTATTTTCAAACTTAATGTGAGGCATATAACTAAAATTAAATTAAGTTTAAAAAAAAACATACATAAACATACTACTACAGTAGCGAAAACTGTGTTAGTTTAATCACTGAAAAATAAATATGTATGTATATCCATCGAGTTTATTGTAAACAGTCGAAAAAGAGCGGTTCAAATTAAAAACTTTCTATATCGAGGTAAATATCTTAGTGAGCTATAAAATATGAAAATTTATGCTACTTGAGCGCAATATACTTCAGCGTTTTTATGTTTATTTTCAAATAAAATTCATGTCAAACTGAATCGAGTTGCGAAATAATAACAGAAAACAAAGTTATTCATAACCTTTTTTATAAATTTAACATGATGTTTTTTTTTTCTTGAGTACGTAGTAAGTATCAACTTTTTTGTAACGAAAATTAAAAAGATAATTCGAGATCCAACAGCAAACCCATATCATACTCAGGAATTATGAATTTTTTCTCAAATGAAAAATTATTTTGTGATGGTGTAACGCGAAAATTACTTACTCGTACATGGCATCTACCAAGTCCCGTTCCCATGTCACAAGCCGCTTCATTGTTGCTATGTATATATTTCTTGTTGTTGGTTTTACAATATGTTTTGTTGCTGCGACAAATGTTTGATGCCAAAAATAGATAAACAAACAGAGTAAAAAAAACCGGCAACACTGGTTCGCTGAATGCAACGTGTTCTGCAACACTGAATGCAACCTTGACTTTTATGTTTTTGTTTATTATTTGTTTTGACGTGAGTTGATGCAAATTATGTAGAGAATAAGAAATTAAAATTTAACTTGCTGTTAATGTACTACAAATTATTTGAGATTAACTTTAATTTTTAATACTTTTCTTATTGGATTTCAAAGAGGAAAATTGCAAATTTGCAATTTTGTTACAAATGCGTTCTTTTTGTGGTAGGGAAGGCAAAAATTACCGTAATCTTCGAAAGCAAAAACATGGTTATATTTTTTGAGCAGCACTTTTATTTTGATATTAAAAAATGCTTAATAGAGCATTGACACACCAAAAATTTCTCGTTTAAATGTGGTTTTATGCGTAATATTTTAACTGAGCAGATTCGTTTGGAACTTGTTTACAAAATTATCTGTATATATTGCTGTCTGCTTTTCTTCATGACCACTTCACCGAGTATAGCAAAAGTTTACTTTAATTCAAGCTGAGTCAGTTGAGTTTAGTTATTTTTCGTTAATGAACTCGATCGCGTCAACTCAACCCAACGTTTCAAGAAGCACTGAAATTTTAAGTCTCTCTGACAGTATCTTTTATTGTTGACAGCGAAAGCACAAACAAGAAACAAATCAACAAACCAACACACACAAGCGAACCTTGCCGCTCACTGGCACACTGCACAGGCATGTTAATACCCTTGCAAACATCAATCGGCTAGAGCAGCAGCAACAAAAACTATAACACAACAAAAACATAAACTACAAATACACTTAATAAAATGAAATAGAAAAAAAAATGCACGGAATCAGAGAGTTTACTCTAAGGAGTAATAAATTAACACTACAGATTTTAAGAGCTGCTGCCAACTGTCATTTTACAACGGCAACACTTGTCAAACAAGCTAAGCAAATCACAATAATCGAAAACTAGATAGCTGGGGACAAATTGTGCTTACAAGCAAAGCCTGAAAATCAGCTTGCAAGCAATATCTAGTTGGGAAATTTTTTTTTCAAATTGGCTGATTTTTGTTTTGATAGGAAAAATCTGCAAATCGGTACATATTCAATTGGAAATCTTTTTAAAGCAATTTGTCTTCGAAGTCAATTACAGTAGAGCCCCGATAGTTGGTAATGGCAAGGGACCAATACTTTTTTTTTACAAATTACAGGGGTATTCGATTTAACGAGGTTGAACTACGATCAATTCGAATTAACAGGAGTTTTTTCATTCAAACACTCCCTTCTGCACATATCTCTGGTAAAGCAACGAACAAAATGACCACGAAAAACACAAGAAATTCCATCAAAAAAAGGGAACGATGTCTTAGCTGCCTACTATGATTTTTTTTTTTTAAACGCTAGTTCCATAGAATTTTGCTTCGACTACGAATGTTAAGAGGCTGTCAAATCCAATTACGATTTATAAGAGGTTAAGCAGACCTTATACCGAAAAAAAACAAATTAGCGAGGGGACCAAAATGTATGGAATTCTTACGACTTAAAGCGATTTTTTCAAGGGACCAACAGTTTGTTACGAATCATTGAGATATTCGAATTAACGGGGCACGAATTATCGGAATTTCACTGCGTAAGTAAATTTGCAGTATTTTTGATGGAGTAAAACGAGCTCCAACAAATAAAAACGCTCAAATAAAAGATATTAAGGAGGAGTGGACAAAATTTACAAAGGCTAATTGAGTCTATTCCAAGAAAGGTAGAGAAGCCGTGATTGGTGCTCTTGGTGGAAACAACAATTTTTCAACTTTTCGTTTTAGATTTTTAGTTTCTTCATATGTTCCTTGAATTTTGTAAAGAATTATTTGACACCATCAAATGGCCATTGTTTTCATTTATATTCCATTCTAATGAAGAATGAGTAAAACTTGAAGCAAAAATTTTTAAAAAATATATTCATTTCTTATTTTAATTCAATATTAAAGTGAAAATTGCTTTACATAATTTATTTTGCAAACAATTACTTGACAGACAGTATTGACTTACAGGCAATAACGCATTTTTCGGAAATAAAAAGCGTTCAAAATTTCCTAGACTAAGCTGGTTCATATAACACGCTTCGGATGATCTAGTTTGGACTAGGAAAAACTAGTTTATATATAAACTAGTTTGGCTGGTGTCATATAGACAGAAAATATATTTGTTTGGTGATGCACACCATGCATTTTCCAGCACTTTTACCCACAAATTACACGTACAAAGTGTAAGTAGTAAAATAATTTCAAATAATCATAATTATTCAAATATATTATATGAAAATAGTGGATAAAAGTGGAATATTTAATGTTTGTGCAACTGTGGCTACATTGTTTTTAATTTCATGTACATACCCTAGTATCATCAGGGGAAGTTATGAAGACAAAAATCCAGCTTACAAAAAAGTGATTCCTTTAAAATAGCTTTGTATCGTAATTATCAATATACTTTGACTTTGTAGCGAAAATCTTGCTAGAACAAGCTATAAGACATAAGGTCTCTTATGTCTTAATACTGAAGCCACAAAAGCCACAAAAGCCACTTGATTAACATGATGTCTCATGTTTTCAGAGACTCACTAGATAAGGGATATTACTGTCCATTTTTTGTCGCTTTACCGAAACAAATGTGAGAAAGATATGATCCGCCTTTGACTTGTAATATAATATATGAAAGATAGCCTAGTAGGTAGCTAGCAAGACTAAAAGCCGCTGGGTCACGAGTTTGAGACCGACTTTGCAGTTTGTCAATTAAGTAAAAATTAATTATTATAGTAAAATAAAATTCAATATAACAAAACTCTACAATTTGCATAATAAATAAAATAAATAAAGTCAACAAAATCTCTAAAACCTGAAATCCGGAAATATTTTTTAAGTGTTTTCAAGGTGTCTTTTAAACAACTCAGAAAAATACTTTACCGAGTCTATTGAAAGATATTAAATGGCTCTTATAAGCCCATATAAAGAATTTATAAATATAATATGTTGTCTTTCTACTTTTCTTTAAAAGGCCGGAAAACAGGCTATAAAACCTTTTTTTGCTGATAGGGTATGTACAATATAGCCACCAAAAAGTCTATTCTGAGGTCTTCAGACATTTCAGATATCTGAAATGCTTTTCGTTAAAATTTGACAGTAGGTCAAGCTATTCTATGCATAGTTAAGTTGTTCCTTAGGACATTGAATTCGAAATCTCAAACGTACAAAATATTTTGGTTTCGATGCATGAAAATGTTTTATGGCGGGCGTAGAAAAACGGGCATATAGAAAAATTTGTGTTCGAGTGATTTGGCTGAACCGCTCATGACACGCTCATGCTAGTCTTATATTTAAGACTAAAGCTTCTACATAACTGAGCTAATTTTGACAAACGAAAAGTACTTGATTTTGTGTTAATAAAAAGAGTATAATGGAATTAATAATATTTCAAAGTGTTCACAGAGGGCACTGCAATCAACCTTAAGTATTTTTAAAAATGTTCATATGTATGTACATATGTACCTAAATATGTGTAACTCCATGAAAAAGTTGAATAAAAAACTAGTAAAGGTGTTCTCTTCGGCCAGACCGAAACTCACATACCCTACACTGCATTGAAAGTACTTTTTAAGTAAATGTTAAAAAAAATGTTGAAGAGGTCGAATCAGTCGAAAATAATGTAAAAAGGTTCAAAAATGTTGTAAAGTGTTGGAAAAAACTGTAACTGTCAAAAGAATATAAGAAATGTTGAAAAAAATAGAATAGAAATGAAAAACACGAAATATAACACGCCAACTTCTCCAATTCCGCCCACTTTTGTTTCAATAAATGTTATTCAGGATTGACATGCACAAACCAAATTTTAGCATAACGGCTTGTGTAGTTTGCGATATGTGCCGTAATTATTCCTAAAATTTAGGGCGGTGACACACCCATTTGTACAATACAGTCAGATTTTGATCCAAAAATAGTATTCCATGCACAAACCTCTTACACCAAATTTCATTATGATTGCTCATATACTTCGATAGTTATGCCACTTAAGCAATTTTAATTGTATGGGAGGTGCAACGCCCACTGTTGCTATTTCGCCAGCTTTTGATTCATATGTACCTAATACCCAGTAAACCACTTACATCAAATTTCAGATCAATTGCTCCAATAGTTCACTTAAAATAGCACTTACAACTTTATGTTAGTGAGGGAGGTGCCACGCCCACTGATGCAATCTTATCACGTTTCATTTAATTCCGAAGCTTATAGTAGCCGACACCTCTACACAAAATTTTATGAAGATTACTCTCATAGCACACTATCTATAGCATTAAACGTATTTCGCTTATATGGAAGGTGCCACACCCACTGGCACTATTGAACCAAAATTTTGCAAGAAGACACCTGTTAGCAAGTATATCTGCCATATTAAATTTCATAGCGATTGCGTTGTTAGTTCTCTTTTTATAACGTTCATAAATATTGTAGGCTGTGCCACGCCCTTCAACAAAATTTTCCAGAATATTGAATAAACGTGTATTGATGACTACTTTCAGTGGCATCATCCCTAAAATTTTTATGAAAATCGTATGTGCCAATTTGGAGATAAACGAAATCTAAATGTTCAATTGCAAAACAGTGCCACGCCCACTTTTAGAATTACGCCCACTTTAAGCGCAATTCAAGATTTATAAGATCTGTATTCGTGTACCAAATTTCATCACAATATCTTTCACGGTTCACGAGCTATGGTGTTATAAAAGTTAAAATTTAGGGCTGTGCCACACCCCTTTATGGCGTCGTTATTTTATGTATCTAATAATTTATTATTCTTGAAATTTACAGGGTTGCATTTAATATTAGACTGACATTTATGGTTAACATTAGACTGACATTAATAATAACTTATTGATAAAATTCAAGTCCTTCCTACTATGTCGTAAGATGTATGTATGTGGCAAATTGTATGTAATTGCGCCACAAACATAATCTTAATTTTGTGTTCATCTTAACCAAATCACCAAATTTCATCAAAATCGCAGCATTTATTTTTCAAAATGAACTTGGGTATATTTACATAGAGTATGGGCGGAAGGCGTGACCGTTAACCGATTTCGCCAATTTTTATATGCTAGCAGTTTGCAAGAAGATTTGACCTGTGTGCCAAATTTTATTGAGTTAGCTTGCTTAGTTTTCTCGTAAACGTGATTTCAACAGACAGACACACAGACAGACAGACGCACATAGCTACATCGACTCAGGTGGTGACGCTGATCAAGAATATATATACTTTTCCATACCTGCCACGCCACCTTCTATGCGTTACAAACGGAATGACAAAGTGAATATACCCTCTGTGTAGGGTATAAATATTACCACAACATAAGGATCCGGGGCCACCAGAAGCTTCCTAAAAAAGTTCTAAGTAGTTTTGGCTACTTAAGATGCTAATTAAATTAGTATATTGAAGAATATTGCTATTGTAAATAATGTTAATAAAAGTTTCCAAAAAAAATTAAACCTTTTCGTCACAATTTTGTTCATTCTATATCAAATATATCTACTAAACTGTATATTCAAGTATAATCGTCTGTGTACGAAGACTTATGCTCATAAGTAGATTGATATAGTTTTCCATACAAACTACAAGTGTATACTTCCGACCGCCTACGTAAAATAACATTCCCGAGCACATTGTAGTACGTCATGTTTTTCAAGAGACGAACTTATACGGAAATTCGCAAAAGCGCTCAGCAGACGATTGCTCAATATAGGATGCAAGAAAATTGTTCAAAAAAGCTCCTTTTTTTGACTCTCGAATCTCCGCTCGTGTACGTATGTACATTACGCCAATCGATGTGAAAACAGAAAATTAGGTTTTGGAAGGATGAGATGAAAAAAATATATTGCACGAATGGATAACGTCGAAAAAGGTGGACAAATATCTTTTGAAATTCTCTCCTCCGTTTTTGACTTTTTCCGTTCTACTGGTCGAATGCTTTATTTAGTTTCCTTAAATAGAAGCAAACAATTGGTGCAAAATCTTTTCTTCGTTAAATGAATTCTAAACAGATGGAAAGAGATACACTGCCTACTTTCAAAATCCATTTTCGGCCATTTCGCATCGATTGGTGCCAGAAAGTTTTCATCTTTAAATTCGGCCTATTCATGATTTTTTCCCTATCCTTCTAAATTCCATTTCCACCTTTGACCGGAGAGTGATTGTTTATTGTTCAATGTGACTTCCAATGCAGATGCACTTACACTCTTAAATTTTATTTTGAAAGCTGCTCCTAAAAATATATCATGAGATTCTTGGAAGGGGAAGAAGTAACCAAATTTTGAAAGCACCAAACGAAAAAGTGTTTTCTTACGTAAGGAAGCATACCAAAAAAATTTTGCAAGAATTCGAGCCAGAGCGCTTGCACTCTGAGTGGACGATATGTGTATTGTCTTAACTTAGGGATGCTCAACTTCGCTGCCCAAAAGTCGACAGCGCATTGACGTTTGTAATATAAATTTCACTGATGTAAATAAATAAATAAACTACGAAATCATCGCATGGCTACACAAAAAATTTTCAAAAATAAAAAGTACTTTTTCTAGAACTGAACTATTTTTCCATTAATAAGAATTTTTTTGACAACTATGATGCACACAAAAGTAGTTTTGCATTTTTCTCAACTGGCATTGCGCAATTCATTTGCGCATATTTGCGTTGTTTCTGCACGTTTGATTCCGACTGGGTCTCTTGCTTATTTGCATAAACGAACGAGCACATAGAGATCAGCAACTGCACGGCGGGACGAAGGATTGCTCGCTTCAATGCTCGCGAACGTGGAGGCCAAATGGTCAACCCTATCTTACAGGATACTCCTGTATTTTCAGCGAATATCCTGTAAAAAATGACTCCTGCGTTTATATGAAAAATCCTGTAATTATCCTGTAACTATCCTCTTTTATTTTCAATAAAGTTTGTTCTTCTTAAGTTAGTAGTTTGTGTTCGTCGACCCTGACGTTGATAACGTGATCAAAACTGTTCCACAAAAAAAGTTGTGAAATAACGCATTTCCATATCAATTATTTTCCTAATTTTGAGAATTTCGTGTTTGTTGCGAAACGATGGGTTGAAATTTTTACTCATTTGGAAACTGAGAGGTGCGATTACAAAGGAATGGGAGGAATTGTGGAATATGTTCGTTGTGTACCCGGCACGTCTGCCTCTGTGGAACGAGTATTCGCTTCCATGAACAAGATGTGAACAGAAGAAAAATCTCATTTAAAAGAAAAAATCTTTGTAAGAAATTCTGACCGCTAAGATTAATTTAAATTAGTGATCGGCAAAGAGCCAAACTCACTTTTTTCCTTATTCTCAAAAAAGAGGGAAATCTTAAGAGGTCACACCACTGAGAGAAATTCTTGTACGTTTTAATTTAATGTCATCTTCAAAAGGACTACTTTGTTTCGCCAACGATATCGAAATTGTGTAACTGGTTTTTCGTTTTCTAAAAATTAAATCCGTTTCAGAATTTGTTATCTTATTTTTGCTAACGTAATCGTTAAACATTTACTCAAAAAAGCGATTTTTCAATTCAAAAACAAAAATCTCCCTCTCATTATCCTGTTTGGTATGAAATTCATATGATCAGACAAGAAATGTCTTTTAATTTTACCTTTCTGCACTTTTCCTGAAATGCGCATGCAAATCAAACATTGCGGCTCATAAAAAAAATTTTCCACGAAAAAAACATGATAATTTACAAATCTTTTGCATTTCTGCCATCTGTCTTACCACTTGATACTGCCTTCTATTGCCGCCCTGTACCCAATAGCGTACCTAGGGATGGCCGAAGGTGTGGTCGTCTCGGGCACAAGGCTTGGGGAGGGGGGCGGCAAAGTGGTCGTGATATATATTTCATTTTGCTATGGCTTTTGAAAGTCAAAAGTGATTTTTAGTGAATAAAAATAAATCGACGTAGAAAATTGTTTGAATGTGTAGGTGGGAATTTTCAAAGTTAAATTGAAAAATGTCTCATTTTGTTTGAGTTTTTGAAAGTCAGAAGTGACAAAACCTTTTTTTTATGTAAGGTACGGCTACATATTTATAGTTCTAGAGCGATAGCGTGTGCTTACTACTGGATATGTATGTACACATATGTAGATGCATTGAAATATTTGTATGCAATCTTATTAGCTCAACAGCTAGATATGGAATTTGATTACACCTGGGTAATTCTTTTATCAGGATAACTTCAGCTAACATCTTCCAAATTCTTTCAAGAACCGAACGATTCACGTAACGAACTTGATGCTTTCCCTAACTAAAAAACTTAAACCATTTTTATTCAAATATTTGGAGATATTTTCGGCAATATCTAAGCGGCGAAGACCCTGAAGCTTTCTTAAAATCTTATGCGAATTTGTATATTTCATTAATGGAATCCAAAAGAAGAAATTGTTGCCACAGCTCTTTTATTTAAATATATATTTCCAAGTGATGTGCAGTCATGCTCTTGTAATCAGAGTCACGACTATTTACTTTTTATTTTAGACTTTAAGCGATTACTCCGCAGTATTTTATTTTTTAATCTCATTAATGCTGTGATTTATACAACCTCCTAATCAGAGAAGAGCATACGGCATGTAAAATCCCAGTACACTACTACACAGTGAGAGGTGTGCAAAATAGGTAGTAGAAAGAGCAATTCCAGTCGATATGTCGTTGATAACTAACCTTATCGTAAGACAAATATATCTTTTGATCGTGAATTATGACACCAACAAACTTGATTATTTTCGTAGTGACTAAGGAAACTCCACTGAATGGGTACTCAACACATTTTATGGCGATATTAACAGTGGGATAATTTTTGCAGCAAAATCGAGTTATTAAATTTTGTCATACTATTTATAGCTCCATAAAGCTGTCGCCACTCAACTGTAACTTTTCCATTCGTACGCTACAAATCGCTTTGGTTGTACATAATGGTACAATTCAATCGTGATTTGTGCGCACAATTCAGTATTGTACTGTGCAAACACAAAACGTTTATTTTACCTTAAAAAGTTAGCGAGCCGAAGTTCTATGTTTCGAGCTATCTTTCGTTTGAAAAAACAAAATTTTTTCCCGAAAATTGGTCAAAAACGGATATCATGGTCAGAGGACCCATTTTCG
Source organism: Meiosimyza decipiens (assembly GCA_963680825.1). Taxonomy (NCBI): domain Eukaryota; kingdom Metazoa; phylum Arthropoda; class Insecta; order Diptera; family Lauxaniidae; genus Meiosimyza; species Meiosimyza decipiens. The sequence goes on from OY804259.1 coordinate 35,485,041, forward strand.
GGTCAAAAACGATTCTTTCCAGCCGCCCTAGCCTCTCTTAGTGATGTCCAAAACTAGTTTTTGAAGCATTTTTCGTTTGAAAAAAGAAAAAAAAAATTCCAAAAGTGGGTCGAAAACGAGCCTTTCCAGGGAATGGAGCCACCATAAATGATGCTAAAAATCATTTTCCGACCTTTCCCCATCGATTAGAACAAAAACAAACTTCCCGAAAATGGGTCGAAAACGGTCCTTTCAAGGGTTCGGCAGTAAATTTCATTATTATTTTTCTCATAAGATGATGCATTTTTCTGTTTTTGTGCAACTAATTTTTTTGCATCACGGTGGCATCACTGTTTTTGAGCGAAATAAACGACACAATTGCGAATCGTACCGAGTCAAAACACGACACTCTAGTTCTATTTATAAAGTAAATACAAGCTATGGTGCAAACACAGATGCAAAATAAATTCAAACCCTACGAAGAGCACGAAACCTTTCTTATATTGCACCTTCCGAATATACATTTCTGTTGTGTGCTGATATTGTTTTGTGCATTGGATTGCACACTAAGGAAAATATATAAGGTTTCGTGCTTTGGCTCAGTACGAAACGAATTGTACTGTTTATTTTCGTACACTGGTTGTTTGAGCAAATTAAGTAGCTGGGTTTTTTTTCCGACAATGTCGCTTAGTTTATAAAACAAATATTCAAAAAATTTGACTTTTTTTGATTACACTTACATAAGGGCGTGTGGAGAGAGAGAAGAGCGATTTTCATTAAAAAAGTTTCCAATATTGCTTTTGTTGTTCACTTTGAAAATAGCACCGTAGATTATTGCATGGCAATGTTGAAAAAAAAAATTGAATTTCGATTTTGAGAGAAACAAAAATTCTACTGACCCCGAATTTCGCATTAAACGTTTATTATTTATTTTTCATATTAGTTCAAATCTGTCCTAGTCTTAGTGAAAATGAAGGTGGCGTTTTTGAGAAAATCGACTTTACTTATTTCCATAGAAAACGCCATTGCTTTCCCAATTTTCAACCAATTTTAAAGATTCTGAGTGCATGAGAAGTTTTATCACAATCAAAAGAGAAAAATTAAAAAAATTTTAAAGGAATTTCGATTTTTGCCACTTAAAATTGAAATGCGCATAAGATCGTAAAAGTCTTTTTCAATAAAATCGGAGGAATAAGTGTCCTCTTGTTTACTCTGAAAAACTACAAAGTACTTTTTTTTGTCGGCAACCGATTCCGAATTTGAAATTAGCCAGCCTGTATGGTTTGAAATGGATTTGAAAATATATGTACATATATCACCAAACTGAATGGTTCCTTTACAATAAAGCTTATTGAGTGGTCCGAGAAAGAAGAGTGTGCTCCTGTAGCGAAAAAATGTTTATATTGTAAAACAAGAAATCCGCTTAGTACCAGGACTATAATAAATTGGTGAGCTCACCGAAAGATAATTTCTTTATGGTATATCGGAAGAAAAAAATAATTTTTAATCATTTGTCTGAGCTTACAGTTCAGTACAGTATAAATCAACACCAAAAAAATTTCACAAAACAAAGATTTATATAGTTAAAAAAATTGCGTATAGCTAGTCATAATAGTTTCTTTCAATGTATTGTCAGCTTGGATGGTCCCGCTACTTGCAAGGCCATCGGATCTGTTAGGCTGGAAAAGGAGCGGAAGCAAAGACCAACCCACAACACAATGATGACGACTCGGATAGGGAAAGACGACCGTTATGATCGTCGAGGTACGTAGCACAAGTCACCTAATTCAGGCAGTATTCAGGAGTGTGTATGATGTAGGCTGAGCACGAGTTTGTCAGGATTTTTCGAAATTAGCAATATGCAGGTCAAACCGAGGCAAACAATGATTGCTAGTTATAGTCAGCTAACAAAAATACCGGAACTGCCCAAGCAGATTGAAAAAGAAGCATTCAACATAGAAGTTGTAACACCTTTACCGGCATCAACACCAAGCAGTATGCAATGCAGAACTGTTAAGAAGAAGCCCTCTCCGCACAAGAAATATGTTATCAAGCCACGTGCCATGCCGATCTAAAGGCGGCAGGTAATGTAAAACAAAAGAACATCAGCTTGGATATCGAACAACGTGTCAAAGAACTGGAGGAACTGCCATCAATACGACATCTCCATCTTGGCGAAGACTGGAGGAGAAAAAAAATAAGACTATTACGTAATTGTAGCGAAAGCAACGCTATCGGCTGAGCCAAAGAGGTAAGCGTCAAGCCCGGAATAGCCTAGCATAATCAAAAGACCAAGAGGAACAGAAACGACGTGTGAGGTCAAGCCTCTGATTTAATCGGATTCTAAATTAGAATTAAAGAATACGATGTCATCGATATATAGGCGTTTCGATTGAAAACAGTTTGGGTTAAAAGGCCAAAAGACTGCTTGGACCACCTTGTACGTCAAAATATTGCGAGCAAAGATGTAACCGGTACTGTTCGCTTTTTAGTGCAGATGCACAAAAAGCCGTCTTTGATGCAATTTGGAAAATCACATGGGAGCAAAAATAGACCAACAATTTGATGATAATTTGCCATTCTTCGTCGTTTGAATAATTTTGTTTATTCAAGTTTTTTTTTAATTTCTTTTTATTTATTCAAAAAAACTACATTAAATAGTACAATATTTGCATACTTTCTTAAATTTTGTTGTAAATGCATTTCACTTTTAGTTTTCAAAGTAACTGCAAAAAGTGCTAAATGCACTTACAAATACATAAAAATTATGTCGAAAAGCACCAATTGAAATAAAAACTAGTAAAGGTGTTATCTTCGCCTAAGTCGAAACTCACATACCCTACACTGCATTGAATTACTTTTTAAATAAATGTTAAAAAAATGTTGAAGAGGTTCAATAAGTTGAAAATAATGTAAAAAGGTTCAAAAATGTTGGAAAGTGTTGGAAAACACTTAAGATATTTAAAAAAATATGAAAACCTTTAAAGAAAGTTGAAAGAAATTGAATAAGTCGAAAAATATTAAAAAAGAAGGTGCCATGCACGCTGTTGCTATTTCGCCAGCTTTTGATGCATATCAATAAGCCACTTACATCAAATTTCAGATCAATTGCTCCAATAGTTCATTTAAAATAACACTTACAACTTTATGTTAATCAAGAGAGGTGCCACGCCCACTCATGCAATCTTGTCAAGTTTCACTTAATTTCAAAGATTTTAGTATCCGACACCTCTACACAAAATTTTATAAAGATTGCTCTCATAGCACACTATTTATAGCATTAAACGTATTTTGCTTATATGGGAGGTGCCACACCCACCGGCACTATTGTGCCAACATTTGCAAGAAGTCACCTTTTAGCAAGTATATCTGCCATATTAAATTTCATATAGTTCTCTTCTTCTAAAGTTTATAAATATTGTAGGCTGTGGCACGCCCCTCAACGAAATTTCTAGTATATTGACGAAGCTTGTGTTGATGACTACTTTCAGTGGTATCATCCCTAAAATTTTTGTGAAAATCGTAAATTCAAATTTCCAATTGTTAAGAAGTGCCACGCCCACTTCTACAATTCCGCCCACTTTGTGCACAATATATTGCACGACTTACGAGCTATGGCGTTATAAAAGCTAAAATTTAGGGCTGTTCCACGCCCCTTTAAGAACCCTTGCAAACTTAAGACCTAGCCTAATCTTAATTCTGTTCTCACCTTCACCAAATCACCAAATTTCATCAAAATCGCAGCAACTTTTTTCAAAATGGACTTGGATATATTTACATAGAGTGTGGTTGGAAGGCGTGGCCGTGAACTGATTCGCCTATTTTTATATGCTATTAGCTTGCAAGAAGGTTTGACCTGTGTGCCAAATTTCATTGAGTTAGCTTCCTTAGTTTTCTCGTAGACCTGATTTCAACAGACAGACACACAGACAGACGGACATCGCTATATCGACTCAGGTGGTGACGCTGATCAAGAATATATATACTTTTCCATACCTGCCACGACCCCTTCTATGCGTTACAGACGGAATGCCAAAGTGAGTATACCCTCTGTGTAGGGTATAAAAATATCAAAAAAAAATCTCCCGTTTTTCATTAAAAATGGTTATGTTGATGTTCGTATAACAAAACCGGTTTTCTCCAAAAGGGGCAGGTCCCAGATATTAATTTTTACGGGAAATGTTTCCTTATGCACTGTAGAATAAGTTTCAATTAAAAAATTTGGATTAATTTGTGATTCGATAATAACGTATTTCAAGCCACCATGAACTGCATTCAAACAATTTTGGATATTCTACATTGTCGCCTTTTATACAATTTTTTGTGTCTCCTGTACAAAATCAAAAATATATGCTGAACTCAGTAACAGATAACTGGCTTAAAATAAATGAAATAGTAGCTCAAACTTCGGAGTTGCAATTGTCATAAGTAAAAAATTATGATGTAATCATAATGTAAATAGATTCAGCAAAATAATCAAATTGCAGGTATTTATTTTGACTGTTTTATTATGCCAAAAAGAGATGACCACATCAAAGCTTCCACTGTGTTCATCATGTTTTGGTCCCTTTGCATGTACATTAGTGCTTTTGTACGTTTGTGTGAATATATCAGCGCTGCCGCACCATGAAAAATTTCAGTGCCAACCACATGAAACTTAGAGTGCCAAAGCGTGCCAAGCCAAGTCAATACGAAATTAAAGAACATAGTATTAGAACGATATCTGAAGCTCTGTTACCTCATCACGACATACTAATGGAAAATTAAGAAACTTATCCAATCAACACTTCATAGCAAAATTGCATCGTGACGAAATCACAATGTGTCAAAATATACAACTGTGAGTTCGCCTCCTTTTAACGTCTTAGTTTTGGTTTGTAAATTGACAAAAAACATTAAGTCTTTAAGCTGAATGAGCTGCTACTCAACATCCAAGGAAGCACATTAGAGATGGGCTTATACTTAGCATTCAAGGAATTGCATTTCATGTGATTCCAAAGATGTGGATCGCCGCAATGACATCCTATGTTAAAAAATAAAAGCAGTAAGAAGCTCTTGGAAGCAGCTTCTGCTTCTCTTAAAGCATTTCCGAAGCGCTTTGAACGTGCTTCCGTTTCGCGCATATGTATAGATGTAATAAACATATACATACGAAAAAAACTTTCGAAATGTCTATATTACGCAGGCTAAGGTTCGCGGCGAGAATTAAAGTACAAATCGGATGTTCAACGTATTTAAAGTTATATAAAAGTTGATCAGTCAAAATTAACACGCTCAGTGCCAAAAAGTGCCATGAGAGTCAGAGTGCCAAACCTTTTTTTGAAAGTGCCAGTTTGGCACGATTGTGCCGGTTTTGGCAGCGCTGATGTATATATGTATATTCATAAGCTTCTGTCATCACTTTAGTGTTTTTAATAATTGAAAATTTTTTATTGTAAAGCTGTGCGCATTTTCAGTTGGATGTAAAGCAACAGCTGATTTGATCGGTCTCTGAAATTTGGTGTGTGCTACATATGTGTTCGTTGAACCTCATTTCTATGTTTTGTTTAGTTCGTAATAATATCGTACCCAGTATCAGCATACAGAGCATTGTGTATGCTTGATAGTGCTGGGAAGCTGCTGGAAATGATGATCAAAACTCGCATATCTGCAGCCATTGACCACTGGACTCAAAAAAATGCAAATTTTTTGATAAAAATTGAATGCAAATATAGAAGAATTCCCCAATAATGTTAAAACTGCAAAAGTTTTTTGGACTAATGCTATAAATTTCATATTTTTTTAACTTCAAAGTTTCTTGATCGCAATCATATAAAATTTCTGCAAAATTGTGGGTAATAACAAAATTTTGTATGCACTGAAAAAAAAAACTACTTTAACTGCGAGTATTTAAGAAAAAAATTTTGTGTTCACTAAAAGAATTATTTAGAATAGTTTAGAGTTCTAACTATGATAAATTGAATACTAATGGAATACACAAAAAAATTTTGCGCATCGATGCGGCACCGATACAATAATTTTCAATTTTTAAAGATGACCTCTGAAATTTCTCGCTTCCCAATATGTGAGTTATGGCTTGATACTGCAGTATACAAACGATTCGAGTGGATGATTTTGTTTTATTACAGACGGACGATTGCTTGTCGGAAGGCAGATCGATTTATTTCATTTAATGAGGATTGGCTCGGAGGTAAAATTGAACTATCTTTATTTTTGCTAGTGCATCACCGAGAATCGATAAATATCGTTTTCGTTATCGGGACCGAGCACGAAAATGATATTGAGACGATATCAAAAAAATTATTTTTCGTATGACTGAGGACGAGAGGGGTCTGGCCCATAACTCGTTCTCAACGATAATGTAATGTTTATCGTACGATTGGCAACAAATTATGCTGTGAGGAATTGAAGTTTAAAAACAATACTGATTTAGAACTTGTTGGCGTTCTTATCAAGCTTGTGAATAAGTCCATATACTTATCTTGTTCCTACACTGTACCAAATGCTGATCACACAACCTATTTACGACATGCTGATGAATTTAGAGGAATAAATAATCGTCTCACTGTAAATGATTCCATGATTAAACTTAGAGACTTTAATTTACCATATGTTGCTTGGAATGTAGCGATCAATTGCTGCTTTCTCATACCAACTTCATCCAATAATGAAATAACTGAATTTCTGGATATATTTTCTGCTTGTTGTCTTCATCAAATAATTAATATTCTTAACACGAGCAAGAGAAATCTTGATCTTGCGTTTTTTGATGATTTTGTTAACATAAGCCTTAGTCGTATTTATCCTTTAGTTTTACCGGAGGACAAACATCACCCAACTCTTCTAATAAAATATGTTCTAGCATGTAGCTTACTAAAAAAAGATTGTGTAACATCTCAGAACTCATGTTTCAACTTTAAAAAATGGAATTATGTTAGACTTAACTCCTTGTTAAACCATATCGACTGGTCAATTATACTTCCGGATAAACAATATTACTCTGTGGGTGATATGGAGTGCTATGTTAAATCATTTAATGTGTGCTTGCGTAATTGTATTTCCAAATCTGTGCCGGAGTTTAATAAGTCAGTATTTTCAAGCGGTCCTCCATGGGTAACAAATGAATTAAACTATCTTACAAATGTAAGAAATCGCCGGTTTAAAAAATTCAAAATATCTGGTAAAACCATCGATTATATAAGATATTCCCGCGCTCGGTATAATTATCAAAATCTTAATAAACGCTCTTATTTAAACTACATCTCATATATAAAACTCAACATTAAGAATAAACCTAATCTTTTTTACAAATTTATAAACATCAAACCTAAATCATCTGTGTATCCTCTTCAGATGTCCTATAATGGTGTACTCTTCATGCCCGATTTGCCATAGTGACAACTCGCCAAATCTGGCCAATCTGGTTTTTGTATCATAGGCAGCAAACTTTTCTGTGAGCACTCTTTTACATAAATTTGTTGGTTAATTGTACCAGTTGTGACAAATACCAAGCTCTTCAAATCGTATTTACAGATTGCTAGCCAAACCAAATATTTTTTTGCAAACTTGACCACTTTTTTTGCTTTAAATTTAGTTAAGTGCTGCTAAATTGGCAATATACATAGTTCACTGTGCGCTGGTGATTGTCAGATCGACAACGCAGATTCAGAGCGGGAAGGTGAACTTTTGGCGCTGTCGCAGAAAACGCACAGTTAGGGAGCCATCACTTCAGAAGGATTGTCTTAATGTCAATATTAGGCATCCGCAACGCTATTAAGAGCCTCAAGTGGGCAGACATCATTGAAACAAGTTAAGCTTTGGAGTACTGCGATACCTGAGGATTCTACAGAGCTATCTTAGGAATCACGAACTCATATATGACACCTGCAAGAGAACAGTTCAAGATCTTTGCAACTTGAGGTACTATTAAATCCTCCGAATCATATAATCTCTGTAATAGCGGCTCGCAGCACCGACGAGAAATGGAGAAAGCTGAGCTTGTTTATGCTGAGAGCAAAGGAATGACTGGAGACCACAAATTTCCGTTTGCCATATGCTGCAGAGCGAAGAAACTGGAAAGCAACTGCATTTCTCAGCAGGATTTGCTGAGAACGATCTTACAAAAAAGAAGCGGAACCTGAGTGGGATTTAAAGACAAAATACGGGCCCTAATCTGAAGCAATGCTAACGCAATTCCAGAGTAGATAATGATCCAAAGAGGGGAAAGGTTTTTGAGTGATCTATATCTATGACGGTAGCTATGGGTCAGTACATTAAGTAATTTTTCACACCCTCCACCAAAAAATATAATTACTCTTTTTAGAATGCTCAAACAATAATTTAAGAAACTTAAATGAAAATAAGTTATCTATTTAAATAAATACGCATTGGACAAAAATTTTTGGGTCGATTTTGATTTTTTTGTTTAAATGAACTAGCGGAGAGTAAGACCATAAAACTTATCAATTTCATTGTATACTTGGCAAGTGCTAAGTTGTAGTAAGTGGGTGGCCTTCGGCCGGAGCTCACAACTTACATCCTTCAAAATGTTCAGAACCGGCTTCGCCATGGCCTTCGTCCGATGTTCAATCTGTTATATGTAACACCGGCTTCGCTATCCACAGTACTTTTGTATTAAATTAAATTGCATACTTTTAGGCACAAAAATCATCTGCCTTGGCCTAGGAAAAACTAGTTTGTCCTAACTAGTTTAACCGGTAACATTTATATGAGGTAGTAGTCGAAACATATGCCACCTATTACCAGGTTGTATTATTCTATCTGTTGTCTTTGTCATATTTGTTTAAAAAGCATCAACCGACTTGCGTAAGTCCACATGAATATCGGTGTTTGCTAATTTTTATAAAATATGGTTTAAAAATTAGAAAACGAAATTTTTTTCAAAATTCTACCTCGTAGCATTTTGGTTGGCTTTAATTAAAACAAAAAATATCATTTCCGACAAGACTTTGCGCTCCCTAGCCATTTTTCAACCAAAAGCTTAAAGCAAAATCAAAATTATTTTAAATACTCGTATTTTTTGGCTTAAATGAAAAACAAAATGATCAATTTAATTTTTTAAATGGAAACATACCGTAGTTACAACAGATTGTCTAAGCCCGAATTTAACAATAAAAATCCGATTTAAATTAATTCACAAACATAAGAAATTTCTAACTTCAGACATAAGAAACGAATTTCTTTTGTTCGAAATTCGAAGTCTGTTGGCATTTTGGTTAGTTTTAATTAAAAAAAAATTCGATAATTCCAAATCGACCCATAGCTATCGTCATAGATAGAGATCACTCAAAAAAATTCCTTCTCTTTGGATCTTTATCTACTCTAGAATTGCGTTAGCATTGCTTCAGGCTATCCGACAAGACCAAAAATGGTAGAAATTTATTTATAAATCTCTTAAGTAACCAAGAATTTGACGAATCGAATGTCTCATAAAAAATATTGTAATATTTTTGGAAAGTTAACTTTCAGCCGTGCTCCCATTTTCGGAAACGCAAAAATATTGCGATTTACTTTTCAAATAGCAAATGTACGTGCTCCGATTTTCGCAAATCGCAAAATGTTTCCGTTTTCAAATCGGAAGCTGTTGGGTCGGTGACATGAAAAGTAAATTGCCGTTTTCGTATAAATAAACAACAGACTAAAATCAAAAGTTTTTTATGTTCTTCTGTAATGTTTTAAAATAATTTAGGCGTGCTCAAAAACAAAATTCAGGTTGATTTCATTGTTTAAGTAAATATTTACTGGCCACACCTCAATGTTAAAAAAATTTTCAAAACAACAATAAGTTGCAATTTGCTTTTGAGCGATATGAGAATTATCGATATGTCGGACAGAGACAACTGGATAACTAAAATTAACGAATTCCGGAGCACCTAAAAATGAAATCGTACGATTTGTACTAAAACGCAAATCGCAAAACTAAGTGTAAATGGGAGCACGGCTGTTTATCTCTTTTTGTCGGGCAAAAAAAAAGTCATCTCATTTCCTCAAAATATTTAACTTTTTACCAATTTACAAATTAAAGATCAGCTTATTGCCTACAATAAAAAAAAAAAATTTTTGAGAAGACTGGGCATTGCCGCTGTAAGAAATAGGTGACCGCGTGCCATGTGTTCGCTATGCATGCTAGTTACTGGCGCATCTATACTTTTAAAACTACAAACGGGTGTTCTTGTTTCGGGTGTGAATATACCAACTAAATTATTTTTTTATTCGGAAAAAGAGCATCGTCCACATTGTAGAATATAGAAATAAGAATTTAGTCAATATTCCCAAATGTATCGATAGATAAGAGATGTGTATAAAATAGTCGAGAATTCTAAAAACTGTAAATTTTAATATCGAAACTTGATACCTCAAAATGACTAATGAGAGTTTTACCTTAAAAGTCCTAAGCCCCAAGCATTCTTGTGAATATTAAATCGCTGCCTGGTTCTTAAATATTTTTCAATATACTGTTAATATCAAAAATTAGTAATATTGCACGACGGAGGCGCACAGTAAACACAAACTAACCATAATGAACGACATTAATCTTCGCTTGCGAGCCAATTTGTTTAATTTTCATCAGGAAATAAATGACACAAAACACCACAAACACAATTTTCACACAATTAGTAAGTTAATTTGAAAGATAATCTAAAAATTGAAAAAAATTTATTTGAACTTATCTCAAGAATATATTGTGCAAGATGAATACACAATTATATTCAGTTGGAATCATTTTTCAGACCAGTGGCAGGTATTTCGAGCAGCAACAATCGCGCCATGCTGTAGAACACGATATGCACTCCTCAGGGCTTCGCTAATTTGATATCCACCCACCGCGATTTAATGATCCCAACAATAGCAGCGTATGAATAACAGACTAATTCAATCAGATCACCATAGTACGAAGCTCGTTATGCAAATTGATTCAAAAGTCAGACGCTGAGGGGGCGGGTTGACTGTTGACAATGAAATTGAATCAAATTTAATTTTAAAAATATTTTTTTATACCGTAAAGAAAATTATCTTTGTATTTGTATTATACACGACAAATAAAGTATTTTTATACCCTACACAGAGGGTATCCTCACTTTGTCATTCCGTTTGTAACGCATAGAAAGGGGCGTATCAGGTATGGAAAAGTATATATATTCTTGATCAGCGTCACCACCTGAGTCGATATAGCTATGTCCGTCTGTCTGTCCGTCTGTCTGTGTGTCTGTCTGTTGAGATCAGGTTTACGCGAAAACTAAGCAAGCTAATTCAATGATATTTGGCACACAGGTCAAACCTTCTCGCAAGCTGCTAGCATATAAAAGTGGGCAAAAACGGTTCACGGCCACGCCTTCCGCCCATACTTTATGTAAATATACCCAAATCCATTTTGAAAAAAGTTGCTGCAATTTTGATGAAACTTGATGATTTGTTGAAGATGAGAACAAAATTAAGATCAGGCTAGGTTTTAAGTTTGCAAGGGATCTTAAAGGGGCGTGGCACAGCCCTAAATTTTAACTTTTATAACGCCATAGCTCGTAAACCGTGAAAGATATTGTGATGAAATTTGGTACAAGAATACAGATCTTATAAATCTTGACTTACGCATTGAGTGACCGGATTTGTAAAAGTGGGCGTGTAACTTTTTAGCACTTGAAAATTTGGATTTCTTATATCTCCAAATTGGCACATGAAATTTTCATAAAAATTTTATGGATGAAACCACTGTAAGTTGAAGGGCGTGGCACAGCCTACAATACTTATAAACGTTATAAAAAGAGAACTAACAACGCTATCGTTATGAAATTTAATAAGGCGGATATACCTGCTAAAAGGTGTCTTCTTGCAAAATTTTGGCTCAATAGTGCCGGTGAGTGTGGCACCTCCCATATAAGCAAAATACGTTTAATGCTATAGATAGTGTGCTATGAGAGTAATCTTCATAAAATTTTGTGTGGAGGTGTCGGTTACTATAACCTTTAAAATCAAATGAAACAAGATAAGATTGCATCATTAGGCGTGGCACCTCCCTCTATAACATAAAGCTGTTGCTATTTTAAGTGAACTATTGGAGCAATTGATCTGAAATTTGATAAAAGTGGTTTACTGGGTATTAGGTACATAAGAATCAAAAGCTTTTGAAATAGTAACAGTGGGCGTGGCACCTCCCATACAATTAAAGTACCTTAAGTGGCATAACTATCGAAATACATATATGAGCAATCATACTGAAATTTGGTGTAAGAGGTTTGTTTATGGAAGGCTATTTTTGGATCAAAATCTGACTGGATTGTACCAATGGGTGTGTCACCGCCCTAAATTTTAAGAATAATTACGACACATATCGCAAACTATACCAGCTATTGTGCTAAAATTTGGTTTGTGCATGTCAATCACGAATGTCATTTATTGAAACAAAAGTGGGCGGAATTTGAGAAGATGGCGTGACATATTTCGTGTTTTTCATTTCTATCTATTTTTTTCAACATTTCCCAGTTTCAACAGTTACTATGCGCCAACGCTGGGCAGAAATATGGTTAATAGTGTAATCAGCATCTAGAGGCTGCCTGGTCACCAATCAGGATCCTCAGCTAATTTCTGTGTAGTGAAACATAAGATAGTTTTTCAATAAATATTAAAATCAATAGGCATTTGGATTCTACTGCAAATATCTTCTAAATGGTTAGAGTAATTGATTACTTACATTACACCTTTTTTGTAGAGCGTTTAATTTCCTATAGAAATAATTGAAATTCATTTGACAATAATTATTTTTCAGTAAGTTACAAAGTTCAAAACAAAAAATGATTTTCCTTAAAATATTCAATCTTTGACCTTGAATATCTTTCAAATGGTAAGATTAATGAAGAAAGTGTTTGAGATCATTTTTGTAGAGCGTTTAATTTCCTTTTAACAATCTATTTGTGATTAGATATGACTATTTTTATATGAGACAAAATTAAAAATTGAAAACTATCTATTTAATATTAAAAGCTCAGATTTGGTAAGTACTTCCTGGAGGTACCTAGGAACTAGTTTTGTATCGGATTCAAAAAAAAAACATTTGATTTATTTGACCCACCCTAATATACATATAAGGTTTTAGCAGAAGCAAAGCAAAATTTTATTTATTTTTATTTTTATAAGATAATCAAGAAATTCAATACATGCGAGGGTTCATACAAACTTTCAAGGTGTGATTGTAATCGAGGGTCCATGTAACCAACTGATATTATAGAAAGTGTAGTGTATGTACATCAGACATGTTCGAAATACCCTCATAGTCTAGAATTCCGCGGGAATGATTGGAATTAGAAAACATACTTCTTCTTGAGCAAATCCTCAATTAAAAAAACTTCTAGGGTTGTTACCACAGCCTCAAAATTTTAGTTTTTCGAGAGAAGAAATTGCATTTTTTTCTTGATAAAGTTATTTCCATTTTCCTGTTTTATATAAAGAAAGTAACGAAATAAATTTCACCGCCATTTCTAAAGCCTGTACCTGAGTACTAAAGGAATTAAACTACTCTATGTTTTTCTTGTTTTATAGCTCAAATTCTGTGCTTTTTTCATTATATTCACATTAATACACTATCAAATAAATTTGTCACTGCCACCACATGAATTCCGCTTAAAAAAATAAATGAGAAAACAAAAATTAAGTTTTGGTACAAAAATTTGAAAATATTTTATAAACCAATAATTAAAATATTTTGGGTGCAGTGCACTACTTTCAAAAATTTTGATAATTTTTGGACCAAAAATAATTTTTATTTTCTTAGTCATTTTTTTATATTCATATTCATGTAGTGGCATCAGAAATCGGGTATTTTGATTTTCGGAGCAAAACCTCAACGAATTTGCTCAGCAAATACAGCATGTTAACGAGCAAGTTGGGGATTTTTCGATTTTATTATGTATTAATGGCTGAAAGCACTAGAAGATGATTTAAGTTGCAGAACTTTGTTCAAGAGTACACATTTAATATGATAATATCATTTTCAGAATAAGAAGCTGAAATTACAATTTATTTGTGCATTCCATACTTCTTTGCACAATTTGTAGTTATGAGAAGGATATGTGCGTTTCTTTTTTGTTGAATCCATCCCATAAATAACCTTTCTACAGCCGTTGATGTTGTGAGGACAAAATATTGGCAAAATTTTACCTCACATTATCTTGCCCCACAAGTACAGCCAATTCAAAACAACATAAAAACCACGCCACTAAAACACAACAATAGAAATCAACAGAAAATCACGCCACTAAAATACAGCAATACACACAGCCGACAACCATAAATAAAACAACAACACAGCAACAGCACTGCATGACAACAACGGCATCACGCAAGCACTGGTTTGATCGCACCAGCAAACGTGTTTGATGGTTGGCACGCAACCCAAACCGGTTTTTGCCGTAAGTGTGAACCATTGATATAAGGCCGGGGCAAGCATAGCAGGAGGACAGTCGGTTGGTGATCAGCGACGAGAATACATCTCGGTTAAATAATAAATAAATAAAGTGAAGTGAACATTTTTGAGAAGTACAGTTGACCTGGCAGGAAGATTAGCAGCAAGCACCGGATCCTCTACACATCCAAACCAGCAGCGAAAGGACGGACCAGGAGTTGGAGAAAACAGGGAAGTATAGAATTTATCAGGGTAAGAATTTGGGTTTCAAGCGCTCCTTCAAGGGGGAAATTACTTTGCCCTATATCAATTGTATGTGTCACCCCTACAGCTTTGATATTGGTCAAAAGTGTTCCTCTTTTAGGGGAACCCGTGTAACACTTTTTCGGAGTTCGACGACTACGCCACCAGGAAAGTCTTTGGAATATTGTTAATTGTATGTGTCACCCCTACAGCTTTGACTCTATTCCAAAGCTATCCTGTGCCAATTTAGGTTGGCCGGTCTAGAAGTTGAACGAGCCTGAAGGTTCTGTACGGAACTACTTTCCAATTTCTTGGTGGGGATAGGGAAGTCCCTAGCCAAAGGTGCGGATAAGTAGAGGGTTCCGAGCAACGAAGCGAAGCAGGGTTCCTGTAATAAATAAATTATTGTAAGGAAGAAATAGAAAACAAAAATAAAGAGACTAGAAAAAAAAGAAACTGTTTCTGGAATTTAAAAGAACGCTGGACAATCCGGCGAGTGATACCCCGGCTGCAAATTTCCGAGAGTATTCGAATTGATGCCGATAGTATTCGAATGGCGACTTGAGTCAGTTTACTTTCTGGTGCATATGTCTTCCACCATAATAACGGATTCACTTTTTCTGCCGCTTTCCATATGAAATGGCGTCCTATGTTCGAAATGACCTTTTTGTTTTGCTCATAAATATCAAAAATTACTAATAAAATTTTACTTTTATTTGTTTTTTCTTCTTAATAGCTAAAAATAAATTCACTTTTTCCTAATGTTTTTCTCGATTTTGGCACCTTAAGGAGAAAAAAAAATATGGAGACAAAGCAACATCTGGCGTGGTGCTTCTTTTGAATGGAGTGGACTACTGTGCAATTCAGCATGGAATAGTGGTAGGGCAACAATGTCAGCTTGTCAATTTTTTGCCTTAATTTTTAGCACAAAGACCGCTCAATTTGACATTTACAATGCCCTGGAAACAATACCATGATGATAATGTAACACGTTGTGCACACATTGCGTGGTTTCATATGAAATGACGCTATAAAATCGCAGCTTCATTGATAGCAAGTATAAATATGAGGTTTCTTAAGTTCCAAGTTCCAAAGAGGGACCTATGAATTCAATTATATTTCGCTAAAAAATATTTTAAAAAAATGAAAAAATCCTTTTTTGCACTCAGTAAAAACCCGATTAAAACCCAAAATAAATGCTGAGCAAATTGGGGTTTTGCTTACCGGTACATCACTGAGTGGCATTGACAATTCCAAATAATAGTGTATTAAGGTGAATATAGGTGAAAATAACAAAGAATTTGAGCTAAACAAGAAAAACGTATGCTCTACTTGCGCAAGTATCATGAATTTGTTCCTTATATAAAGGCTTAAAAAATAATTGAGAAATTTTATTCGGTACTTCCTTACATGTATTTGGTGATTGCTATTTGTTTTTTCAGTGAAAACTTTCTGACACCTCACGCCTGATTTGTAACACTAGTTAACGCCAAAAATGCTCAGTAAGGTTTGTCATTTCACCACAAATTGACTAACAAACGAACAGCGGTTGAAACTCATTGAATTTTAATATTAAAATTCGTGCTCTGTGAGAAATGTGTTACGCAAATTTTTTATCGAAAAATGCTCTACAGCGACGAAGCTCATGTTTGGATCAATGTGTTCGTCAACGTCGGAAGAGAAGCCAGAGGCAGTTCAAGAGCTGGCAATACATCCTGAACAATGTACTGTTGGGTGCGGCTTGTGGACCGTCGGCATCATTGGACCGTACTTTTTCAAAAATAATAAAAATCGCAACGTTATAGTCAATAGAGCAAGGTTGAGATGTGGTTTCAAGAAGACATTGCCACATGCCACACAGCACGCGATACCATGGAACTACTGAGAGGCAAGGTTGGTGAGCAATAAATCTCACGTTTTGTAGCAGTCCATTGGCCATCAAGATCAAGCGATTTGAGCCCACTAGACTATTTTTTTGTGGGGCTACGTGAAGTCTCTTGTGCACAAGGACAAGCCAGCGACAATTGCAGCCCAGAGAGACAAGAGCACATCTGCCATTGGTGAGAAACCGGTCGAAATGCTAGAAAAAGTATGCCAAAATTAGAGTTTATGGATGAACGACCTCAGGCGTAGCCGCGGGCAACATTTGCGTGAAGTAATCATTAAAAAGTGAATGAATGGATCTAATACATCGCTCCAAATAAATAATTCTTTAAATATTGCTAATTTTCTGTAATTTTTCAATTTTCAAAATCAAACTCTTATAAAATCACCCGTTACAATGGGAAAATGAGAAGAAAGAAGTTGTGTAAGCAAAAAATTCAGGTATTTTCGTTCTCACTCAAATTTCGAAAAATTTAAATTTTGCAGCTCTGGTAACAACACAAGATTTTTATTTTTTTGATTGAGGACATACTCGAATTTAAGCAGACTTTTCGTTTCGAAATACTATCCTAAGACCGTTTTAAGAAACCTATATTATTAATAATATAATACGCGTTTTATATGCAAAAAATATGTTACAAAAACTTAAAACGCGTTTTTCTCAAAATCACACTTTTCTCGAAAACTTTTCAAAGGATTTTAATAGTTCAAAACGGAATGGTTTCGTTATAATAATACTTAAACCTTTAAGAATATTATGTTACACACTCCTATGTTTTTATACAAAGGTAGAGAGGGGCAACTGCCCTCAAAACCATGGATCTTTTTGATTTTTTTGAAAAATTTTTATAAAATGAAATAAAATTTTGTTTTGGTTAAGTTATTTAGTCTTATGAATTAAATCCCATTGGAGTTTTTCGTCTACATTTTACAAGAATCCCAAAGGCCGTTTAAAAAGTATTTTTTGGAAGACGCCCCATACAGCGGTCAAGATATAATAAGAAAGAAAAAAACAATTTTTTTATGATATTAATATTTTATATAAAAATGACTCAGACTAATCAGTTCGATAAACATAGTAGTCTTTTCACAAAAAAAAAAAATTAAAAAAAGTAGTTTTCTTTTATGAAACGAAAAGTCCACTTCAGCATTCCCGAAGAATTCAAAAGCGTGGATCTATTTTGAGCATGTCTATTTTAAATTTTATTCAATTTAAAAGAGGATTCACAAAGTTGTGCTGTTAGTTATTAGTGGAACATCCGGTTCGTTAAAATATACTCCCCCATTAATGTTAGCACATGTCAAAAGTGATGTTCCAAAGAATTTTTGTCTGACTTTATTTGATGTTGACAGGAAGGTTACATTTTGTTTTTGAATTATTTAATTTTTCAAAATATTTTTTCGTTGTATGTATGTAATTGTGTATGTATGTATGTATGAACTGTGGCAAGTCGTTTCAAGAAATCTTGAATGGTAGAAAAATTTCATCAAGATCGAGTTTTTTATTTGAGTGAATGCAAAAAAAAATGTTTTAACTGATTCAATCATGATTTTTGACATCAAACATTTTTGCTTAATTTTTACATCTGTCTTGACCCACTTCCATTAAAATGCAACATATTTCACCTTTCTAAAAACTAAACAGAGAAATTATAATTTAGCTGGTATTTGGGGAGGGACATAACTCTGAAATTTCAAATTATAGAATTTCTGGTTATTTATGTTCTGTGTAAAAAAATCCGGAATTGTCTCCACTTGAGGGAGAATGTTTGCCGAAAATGTTCAGATTTGCTGAAAGACATCATTATGTAAAGTTTTTAGCTAAGAGCACAACGAAAGTCATCTTTATTTAATAATTATTATCCTTATCCATCCGATATGGCATCGTCTCACTTTTTCCTGTTCCCGAAGCTAAAAATGGCACTTCGAGGAAAGCGTTTTGAACCAGCAAATTCACTGGAAGCTATTTCTCAATCAGACAACGAAAAGTGTATAGAAGTGTATATACATTTTGAACAAAGAGCATTTAATAATGTATTTCAAATTTTTTATTTAGAATCCTATAGAATATTAGTATTTTTAAAAAGAAAAATGTTCGAAGCTTTTTCCTTACTAAATTTATTTGGACTGAAATCCTTTAAGAATAAAATATAACTAAAAAGTCTAAGAAAAGTTCAGTAATTTTTAGAAAGTTTTAAATCCGCCTCAATCTTACTGTCTTTTAAGTAAATTATGCGACAGGTTGGTACATGCAAACCTTAGAATTTGTAGTTTGCTCTGAAGCAACCGTATGCTTTTATGAAACTTCATCGTTTCTAGATATAAAAAGTTTACCTTGTTATTGGTCCTGGAGATTCACTGACAGCCTTTAATGATCTTCTTAGTTGTCTATGGAATGTACCTAAAAATGATTCTTTTCGGCTCATTTGTGCACCGTTGTCACCAACCATTGCGCTATTCGCTCCGATACAAATCCCACTGGCACATTTTGATGAAAGGTGGTCTATCGTCAGCGGTGTAGTTTCTTTCTGTCTATCGCTCTTTTGCGAATTGTCAAGTAGACTTTTGTCCTCACTAGACATTTTGAGAATCATTGTACTATGTGTCGTGCTATCCTTATCGTCAAGCAGTTTGGTCCACGCATGATCGCCAACGCTCTCCGTTTGATCAACAATCATTTTTCCACTAAAACAAAGTTAGGACCAATATTTCACAACACAAAGATGTACGTAAACGAGTAAAACATAGAACGCTCCAAGGTCATCTATCACAAAGCTCTTCTCTTAAAACTGCGTTGAAAGTGGTGACAGCAATAATGCGTTTGCGATTCTGGAAATAAAATTAACAAGGGATGAGTTAATCAAAATGACCAATTATTTTCGAATAGGAATATTAATTGTAATATAATAATTTATTGAACATTTTCCTCAAAAGTTAAACGCTATATTGCCTATTTACATATACATACAGTGAATCAAAAAAGTTTAGGCACACTTCATTTGTGTGCCATGTTTTTGCTAAAATGACGGTAATCTTTCAGTTTTTTGTCATAATATATTTCGCAGCAGTTATTTGTCAAAGGTTTTAAATTAGTGTTAATTTTAATGTTGCGATAGAATGAGCAAAATGGGCAGTCGTACAGAAATTCCGGTAGAGGTCCGTAAAATAACTATAAATCTTCACGTACAACTTAAGTCTTATCGCGAAATTGGCAATATAGTACAGAGACCATATACGAGTGTACGAAATATTATAAAACATTTCATAAATTCGGGAAAGTTAGAGCGTGAGAGCAGATCTGGATGGCCAAAAAAGTTTACACCACACCAGGAGCGGATTGTAGTAGCTGCAGTGGCAAAAAATCCGAAGACTTCGGCAGTGAAATTATGCCATGAAATGCAGTAAAGATTTAAAGAAAACTTCGATCCCCAAACAATAAGAAACACCTTAAATAGAGCTTGTTATTATGGACGAGTTCCCAGGCGCACCCCGTTCATTTCGGCTGTAAATAGGAAAAAAAGGTTAAACTTCGCCAAACTCAATGTTAATCAGCCGGAATCTTTTTGGAATAGCATAATATTTAGTGACGAATCAAAGTTTAGAATATTTAGCTCAGACGGCGCACAAAAAATTTTTCGAAAACCAAACAAAGAGCAAGAAAACAATATAATCAAAACAGTTAAACACGGCTGCGGTAATGTTATGGTTTGGGGGTGTACAGCATCATCTCGAGTGAGAAATATCGTCTTTATTGATAAGAAAATGGACAAGCACTTGTATAAGAATATCTTAGAGGAAAATTTAGCTCCAAGTGTTGAGAAGTTGTGCTTGAAAGGAAAACCTCTTATGTTCCAACAAGATAATGACCTGAAACATGCGTCGTTTCTTGTGCAGGAATGGCTAATATACCATTGCAAACAATTCAAAACACCTCCACAGTCGCCGGATATGAATCCGAATGAACATGTTTGGCACTTACTGGAAAAAAAATTCGGCATCACATAACATCGAAGAATTCTCTTAAAGATGCCATACGCACAGAATGGGTAAATATAACACCAGAGGAGACATCAAATTTAGTTGGAAGTATGCGTAGACGTTTACAGGCAGTTGTTCAAGCTAATGGAGGCCTAATCAAATATTAAATGTTCGAAAATCGGAACTAGAGTTAAATTTTTCACATGTGTGCCTTGACTTTTTTTATTTAAAAATCATGAATTTTTTTTAATTTTTATAACATCACATCCAAGATAAATGGAATTCAAAAACCTTTTTTTTAAATATTTAATAAAATGATACTTAACAAAAATTACATCTAAATTATTTTTGTTAGTTAAGTGGAAAAAAAGTTATTCACAGATAAACTTTGTAAATGGCGCTGTGCCTAAACTTTTTTTTTATTTACTGTACATAGCATTCGTCATATTTATGTATTTATACTATTTTTTGAGAAGCTTCCTCAACATCGGTTCCCCTCTTTATAATTCACGTATGGGGTGGACACCTTGAGGAAGAGTGCTTTCCTGCACACCTAGCATGAGAGTTATGAGCACAATTCGAAGCCGATTAAATTACATATCGATATCGCTCATAAAAGACTCTAATACACGCTTGGGCACGTCTATTGCACGATATCAGTTTCTGATATGTTGTTTAGATATGGAGAGTCCACAATGACGTAGGAATGGTTCAAATTGCGCAAATACTATGCATATAGGGTGCCCTCCGTGATTTGGCAGTGTGGAGTAAAGATGAGGCAAATTTCTTGGAAAAATATTCGATAAGCTAACGTGTTTATTTGTTAAGGCATTTTATGCTAATAAACCATCGAGAACTGTGACATTGAGAGAGATACGTGGAAGAAACAAAGAACCAACAAAACGCACTATTTATCGTGTAAATAATAGCCATCTTTTATTCGCTTTAATTAAACTTAAAAGTGAATAAATCGCATAAGTTAAGCCTTCTATACCACAAGGAGGCATGACCGTGTTTGTTAAAACTTCTGTTTTAAAATCTGTGCCGATTTTATGGCCGGCAAACTCGAATGGTTGAACGGAGCCTAGTGCGGTAGGGGAACTCTCGCATCAGTACAGAATTTTTTTTTTAAAAAATTGATATCAAACGCTTTTGAATTGATATATGAAGAACAAAACTATTTGACGTTATATTAAAAAGGAAAAATGAAAACAGAACCAAAGCAGCGATTAATGACTGTTGTTTCATCACTGCTTCTGTTTTTACTATGTGCCTTTATTTTAATATGATGGCCCCACGCCTACTGCATGCATAGGGCCTTGCGTAACTTACAACATGTTCTGCAAATTCAAGCAAAGCTGCCATATACAGTTGAATAGCTGACCCGTCGAAATTCATGCCGCCTAACAGTCAATGAATGTCGTGATAACTTTTAGCTAAACTATCTCTGAAATCAGGACCCATTCACCTGCGCCCAGTAGTTGATGATATATGATGAATTCGATTTGGAGGGCTTGCTTTCGCCCATTTTTTTAAACCAAACTTAGCGAAAACCATACAACCATAGACAATAAGAAGCATTTTAAAAGAATTAAAAAATCTTCGTGAAAATTATATTTCAGAAATACTTTTGTAAGAGGGACGCCCTAAGCATGCACCCTTAATAAAATTTTTACGGCCTTAGCTGTGCCTTTAAATATTAAAGTCACGTGGTGTAAATTCCATGTTTATCGATTGATCGGTCTTCGTGAAAATTATATTTCAAAAATATCTTTCTATGAGGTCCACCCTAAGTATGTACCTTAAGTTAAAGTTGTATAGCCTAAGCTATGACTTTTAATATAAAAATTAAAATGCTGTTTTAAAGAAATCTTTGTATTAGTACCATCTTAAATATGCACCCTTTATTAAAGTTTTATAGCCTATAACCTATTCCGGGCGGAGAGGAATCTCAAAAATAAAAAATTCTTGAAATCGGTTCAGTAGTTTTTGAGTTATATATGTAGTAAGTAACACTTTTTTTGACTTTGTTTTATATATGTAAGTATATATTAAGATATATGTATGTAGACCATCTTAGGTTGGTGGCTAGAACTACATGCGACATGTGCGACATCTATTCTTCAAATTTAGCAATGACAAAAAAAGTTCAATCAATTGAACTGGAAATTGAGCTGGTTCGCGCACTTGCATGGAATTTTGGTTTAACCAAAACGAATAAAACACGGCAAATGATTTTGAAGAAAGAAGGTCTGTAGCTAATAAGCACAAGCCTGGGCCACAACGTACTTCAAGGTCGGCAGAGAACATTACTGCTGTTCGAGATAGTGTTTAAAACAATCCATCAACCTTAATTCGAAACTGTGCTTAGGACCTTAGTTTGCGAAGACCAACTTTGGCAACAGTTCTTTCCAAGGATTTGCATTTGTTTCCATTTAAGATTCAATTAGCACTAGAGTTTCCACAATGCCATTAACTTCGCCATGTACACAAATGCCATTTGGATGTTATAGCTCGCGCCCCTGGTTTTTTGGAAAAACTCATAATGAGTGACCAGGCGCATTTTCATTTAAATGTATATGTGAATAAACAGAAACCAGAAAAACCACAACAAGTTATCTCAAAAAGTAGTGATGTTAGTTAGCTTCCTCGGATTTGACTGCTCCAGACTTTTTTTGTGAGAATATCTGAAAAATCAGGGTTATGTAAGCAAACCAGAAACCCCTTGAGCTCCTCCAAGAAAATCTCGTGATGAAAGTAAGGAAATACCGGCTGAAATGTGTCAAAATTTAATGAAAAATATGATCAACAGAGCACGCAGAGGTGGATACTTATCTGATATTGTATTCCATACATCATTTTCACCACTAAATTAACCATTTATCAACCTTAGATCCATTTTCTTTCGTCCATTTTATCCAAAGTTTATAATCAAACAAAATATTATACACCCTGTATTTCTTTACGGAGAATAACGCGTTTTCCGTTACTTTTATTAATATGAATAAAAACTACTTACAATTTTCAATGTTTTCACGTGAATAAATTGCATAATTATCTTATAACATGTAGAATTTGTCGGAGGAATTTGGAAAAAAAGAAATAAATTGCTTGGCAACACTGTTTGCAATAGCTACTGCACAGCAGGCATCTATTTATGCAGCAATCAGAAGCAGCAGTAAAAGCAAAAGCAAATTTGCGAAAGCCAATGATTTGCTATTGCTGCGACTACTGAAAAATCGATAGCATTTGCCTTCAAATGTGCTCTCAATTTTAATAATTTATCTATTACTTCGTAGGCTGTGCTCAGAGGCGTACCGTGCACATCGTGCGCCCTGGGCAAAGAAGTTATTTGACGCCACTTCCCAAAAGAAAATTTGAATATTCATGCGAAAATTTCATTTACCGTACCAGAAAAAAAAGGTTATCACTTTTGACATCCAAAAAACCTAGCAACATGAGATATATCTCACGACCATTTTGCCTCCCGTCAATCGTTGCGCTTGGGGTGATCTCGGGCCCTTGGGTACGCAACTAGCTGTGCTACGCTTATAAGGAATTTCGCGAGGATTAGAATATAACCAATAAATTCCTTAAATTAAAATTGACTTCCGCAAACTCGCAAAAACCAGTAGAACCGTTTCCAAGAAAAAGTTTACACGCAAATGGGTAGAAAATTATGTCTGACTTCTTTAACGCAGTTTGTTTTGTAACACCGCATAATCTCATACTCCTAAATTCAACCCCGGCCACACTGACTGTGTTCTTGTTTATGTTCGTAAATGCAACCGCACGATTCATGTTCCATAGATAAATTTTTAATTTGTTAAATGCTTTTATGCTTATTATAAGATATATGATCTAGTAGCATTCTGTTAAAAAAAATAATTGAAATGCAAATACACACACAAATATTTACAAATATCAATGAATATCAACAATAACCCCGTAGCCAAAGAGCAGGAGCTAGCAGGCCTTCTGGCAGGTCTTCCTTGGTAAGGCCTTGCCTCCTACTTAGAAACTTACTTTCTTTTTATATATGAAACGTCCCGATAAAACCGGCCTTCTTTAGCAGGTTTGATAGAAATACTGTTAAATCAGGTCTTCCCCTACATCGCTTGCGTCAAGAGGACTTTTAAGACCGTTTGCCGTGGAAGGGGTCACAGAAGTACTTTGAAAAAATTAAATGAATGCGTCGTAAGAGAGACTCTTAGTTAATTTTTATACCCTACACCAAGGGTATATTCACTTTGTCATTCCGTCTGTAACGCATAGAAGGGGGCGTGGCAGGCATGGAAAAGTATATATATTCTTGATCAGCGTCACCACCTGAGTCGATAGAGCTGTGTCCGTCTGTCTGTCTGTCAGCTGAAATCAAGTTCACGGGAAAACTAAGCAAGCTAATTCAATGAAATTTGGTAAACAGCTCACACCTTCTTGCAAGCTGCTAGCATATAGAAATGGGTGAAATCGGTTCACGAACACGCCTTCCGCCCATACTCCATGTAAATATACCCAAGTTCATTGTGAAAATAAAATGCTGCGATTTTGATGAAATTTGGTGATTTGTTGAAGATGAGAACAAAATTAAGATTAAGCTAGGTTCGAAGTTTGCAAAGGCTCTCAAAGGGGCGCGGCACAGCCCTAAATTTAAACTTTTATAACGCCATAGCTCGTAAACCGTGCAAGATATTGTGATGAAATTTAGTACACGAATACAGATCTTATAAATCTTGAATTTCGCATAAAGTGGGCGGAATTATAAAAGTGGGCGTGGCACTTTATAGCAATTGAAAATTTGGATTTTGTATAGCTCCAAATTGACATATGCGATTTTCATAAAAATTTTAGGGATGATACCACTGAAAGTAGTCATCAATACAAGTTTATTCAATATTCTGGAAAATTTTGTTGAAGGGCGTGGCACAGCCTACAATATTTATAAACGTTATAGAAAGAGAACTAACAACGCAATCGCTATGAAATTTAATATGGCAGATATACTCGCTAAAAAGTGTCTTCTTGCTAAATTTTGGTACAATTGTGCCGGTAGGTGTGGCACCTTCCATATAAGCGAAATACGTTTAATGCTTTAGATAGTGTGCTATGAGAGTAATCTTCATGAAATTTTGTGTAGAGGTGTCGGTTACTTTAAGCTTCGGAATTAAATTAAACTTGACAAGATTGCATTAGTGGGCGTGGTACCTCCCTTCATGAACATAAAGTTATAAGTGCTATTTTAAGTGAACTATTGGAGCAATTGATCTGAAATTTGATGTAAGTGGTACATATTCTTTCGGCTTTTTTATCAATTTTTCAGCATTTTTCATATATTTCGACTTATTCAATTTCTTTCAACTTTCTTTAATGGTTTTCATATTTTTTCAACATTTTCAGTTTTTTCCAACACTTTTCGACATTTTTGAACCTTTTTACATTATTTTCGACTTATTCAACCTCTTCAACATTTTCTTAACATTTATTTAAAAAGTACTTTCAATGCAGTGTAGGGTATGTGAGTTTCGGCCTGGCCAAAGATAGTACTTACTAAATATAAGTTCAATGCAATGACAAAAAAGTAATGTCGAATCATAAAACATTGCAATAAATGAAATAAAAAAATACATGAAGTCCTTCTTCTTTGCCTTCTAATATCACGACTAATAAGGCCTAATAGCACGCCTGCTGTGGTAAGGCATAATAGCATTTCATGAGTATACACTCAATGAAGTGGAACTATTCTGCTCATTAAAATTTCACTACTTATAAAATTTACTTATTGTTAATATTGACAGATTGTAAATAAAAACAAAAATCCGGGGAAGACCTTGTTCAACTGCCTGCTGGGATGCTATGATAGTAATCTTCATAAAATTTGGTTTAGTTTGGTATTATTGGATTAAATACAATTCGACGGTATTGTATCAGTGGCCGTGGCACCATTCTTACTAAGAAAAAGTTGTAAGCGCTTTGTTAAGTGAACTATTGCAGAAATTAGTATGAAATTTATGTATGTAGGTGGCTCACTTTCAACAAAATACATACGTCATATATGAGGAGGTCCATATCATAACCCAACAATTTCACTTTTTAAGTTTTTAATCTTTTTGACAACATCCAAATTTACATAATTAATGCTGCCATTGTTTTAAAACATACCAAGAGTCAATAATTTTACTGTAATTCAATACTAAATAATGGTTCAGATCAAAATGCAACATTTCCTTAATTACACACGCAATAAAGAGCTTTGAGATATTAGTGAAATGTCAATGATAAAAATTCATATAATTGCTATGGTAACTCTTCAATAAAAATTAATTTTATTCTTATGGTAACTCTACAATAACTGTAAAACGGTAAGAATTTTATTAAAGTTGTTAATATATACTTTTTTTATTATTTATTGAATTTTCAATGACATTTAAAATTGAGTACATTTTACAAAAAAACATCTATGGCAGAAGAAACAGCAGCGAGTACAAACGTCGGGAAAAGAAGAAGTGATCCTGTATAGAGAACCAATATTAGACGTGCGAACCGTCATAAAAAGTAGTTGTTTTGATGGCTTGGTATCTTTTCTTATCTAAAAAGTTAATATTTATTCGCTAATATGCTGATAAGGATTCGTTGGCTCTGTGCTTTCACAAACCGTGAAGCCACAAAGAAAAAAGTGGTCACAAATATGAGAAGTTGAATACCCAATTGATTGTTATTAATCGTGAGCAGTAATATAAAAAGAAAGCAAAAAATGATCAGGACCAATATCTGACACGGCTGACAGTTCCATAGGTACCCAAGCGCCACAAGTATACACCAGAATGCAAAAAAAAAATGTCTCTTGCAACTAGTTTTCGAAGCACAAGGACAAATCAAAGGTCGGAGAGTGAATACTTTTGCAAAAACTATTATTCATGGCAATATTCCTAAAGAGAATAGACGATAGAAATAAGCTCGCAGTTAGGTTTAAACCAAAGAAAGAAAGTGTGCTAAAATTCCTCAAAAATTTACCAGCGAAAGAGCCATAATTTTTATTTATTTATTTATTGATCTATTAGTGTAACAAGTTAGGTGTGTTATGCGTACTACGCGAACAATATTATTGAAAATATATTTCTTGGATAAAGATTTAAAATTTAATGGCAAGAGCAAGTAAATCTAGTATTTACAGAGATTAACGTACTGAAATAAAACGCTTTTCATCAAAAATTATAATATTTTCTATATCTTGATACTGATAAAATTAAAATCAAACTTTACTTAAAATTAAAAACAAATATTAAAACAACAAAATAAAATATTAATGCAACAAGGAAAAACGAACAGATAAATATTTCTTAACCCATATCGTACCAAAATATTCAGGGAGCTTTTTTTAAAAAATCGTTGTGATGAGTGGGTGAATTGGATGAAAAATCGTGACTGTGGTGAACTTGGAAAAAATTGGTGACTGCACTTTCCAAGAATAGCAGACTGAAGATTGCGTCAAAACTTAAGCATTTTGTCGATTTGCATTATTAATCTTTACAAAATGTACACGTTTCGTTACAATCAACTTTCCCAAACAACATTTTCATAAACTGAACTAAGAAATTATGAATGCCAACAGTTAAAATGTAAATTACTTGCATAAATTATAAAAATTCATACTTTTCCAACGAAGCATTTTTTAGCAGTGATATAAAGCGCTATCCAGGGAAGTGGCCATTGATTCGTTTAAACATCACCATACTTGCGTGCTGTCTTTTGCTCACCTTATCAATCCGACAACTATATTATTATTGTAAAATATAAGGTTAGAATATTTCAAGTTATTCTATGTTCTCCAAACATAAGGTTTTTTTGCACACCACTTAGGCTTTAAAAAAAAGGCGACGCATGAAAAAAAAATATATCTACCAAACTATAATATCGGATGCATAAACTTTTTATTCTACAGGTATATGACGATGAAAAAAGATTGCAAACATTAGTCATTTTCGTCATTCGTTAAAGCATCAACGGTACGATATGGGTTAAATTGCACAGCGAAACTCATACACTTTAACGGAAGAGTGTTCCAAAGACGAATAGAAAATAAAAAAAATTGTCTTTCAGAAGTCAAACATGAAAATCGAAATTAAAAAATTGCGCTTGATCGACTTGATGGCGAAAGCGTTAATCTTGAAAACAAGTGTATTGGTTGTTTTGTATAACGATTTTATGCATTAAAATTATCGTGCGATATTCGACTAGTTTCTAAAAACTCATGTTATAGATCTTTTTAGCACTTTGCGAAACATGATTTCGGCGGTTCAGGGCGGAAACATAGCTTGTAAGTTTAGTTTGTGCTCAAATAAATAATCGCAGTTAGCAAAGATTTCACAACCGTTAAGAAGTTTGCGTACAAGATATGAATTTGCTTACAAATTCTGACATGAATGGATGCAAAATATTTTCCATAAAGCCCTAGTTAATATGATTCCATGTCAGCGTTTTGTTGAAAGTTATGCCCAAGTTTTTCGCAGTTGCAACGTAATCAATTTCACAACGATTCGGGAACAGGTTGAGTATTAAAGAAGTATCGAATATTTTTTTTTTTCGCGATTACAATAGCTTTTGATTTTTTTGGATTTAAGTATAATCCATATTTACAAGCCCATTCACTAATAACATTCTTACTTACTTACTTAGGTGGCCATAGCAACCCGTCGTCGGGTTTCTGCCGACCTCATCAGCTCTCGCCAGGCGCCTCTGCTTCGCGCGCGCCTTCTCCAATTGGTTTCACCAAGCGCAGTTAGGGCTTCCTCGACCTGGTCAATCCATCGGAGGCATGGTCTCCCTCTTCGTCGTCGGCCTTCGGCCCTCGGCCTTCGCCTCGAACACCTTTTTCACTGGAGCATCGTCATCCATACGATGGAAATGACCTAGCCAGCGTAGTCGCTGGATCGCTATTCGCTGAACTACTTCAATGTCGTCGTATAGCTCATACAGCTCGTGGTTCATTCGTATGCGATAGTCGTCGCCAACTCGAATAGGACCGAAGATTTTGCGAAGAACTTTTCTCTCGAACACCCCAAGAGCGGCTGCGTCTGCTTGCGAGACAACCCATGCCTCAGCGCCATAAAGAAGCACAGGTATAATGAGCGTCTTGTAAAGTGTCAGTTTTGTCGATCGAGAGAGGGCTCTGCAACGTAATTGCTTACTAAGCCCGTAGTGGCACCTATTAGCAATTGTTATTCTTCGCTTTATCTCCAGGCTGACATCATTATTGCTGTTAATGGCGGTGCCAAGGTAGGTAAATTCCTTGACCACTTCAAAGTTATAGTTGCCTGTTGAAACGTAAGAGTCTAGACGCCGCGCTCCCCTGCCAGCAGGCAGCATATACTTCGTTTTGCCCTCGTTTATCGTCAAACCCACCTTGGCTGATTCTTTTTTGATAGCGGTAAAAGCAGCAGTGACATCTCTCTTGGTTCTACCGATAATATCAATATCATCAGCATACGCAAGGAGCTGAACACCTTTGTTAAAAATGGTGCCATTGTGATGCACACCTGCCTTTCGTAGGATCCCCTCCATGGTGATGTTGAAGAGATCACAAGATAGCGGGTCGCCTTGTCTGAAACCTCGTTCAGTATGGAAGGTTTCGGAGAGGTCATTTCCTACCTTAACGGAGCTGCAAGTATTGCTCAACGTCATCCTGCAGAGTTTTATCAACTTTGCAGGTATACCGAACTCAGACATTGTTGCGTAAAGGCAATCCCGCCTCGGGCTATCAAACGCAGCTTTATAATCGACAAAGAGATGATGCGTGTCGATTTGCTTTTCGTGGGTTTTTTCCAGGATTTGGCGCAGTGTAAAAATCTGGTCTATGGTGGATTGACCAGGTCGAAAGCCACACTGATAAGGTCCAATCAGTGTTTTTGTATACGGCTTAAGTCTTTCACATAGTACGCTCGAGAGGACCTTATATGCGATGGAAATAAGACTGATACCTCGGTAGTTAGCGCAAATTGTCGGGTCTCCTTTCTTAAGTAAGGGACAAAGCACGCTGAGATTCCAATCGTCGGGCATGCATTCTGCTAGCCATATTTTGCTGATGAGTTGATGCATGCACCCTATCAATTCATCGCCGCCGGCTTTAAACAATTCAGCTGGCAGGCTGTCAGCACCCGCTGCTTTGTTGTTTTTGAGCCGCTGGATAGCAACTCGAACCTCGTTATGGCTAGGTGGTAGAACTTCTACTTCGTCGTCGTCGATTGGTTGTATCGAAATGCATTCTCCATGGGCGGAATTGGTGGGATCATCGCCCGTAAGCAGATTGGAAAAATGCTGCCTCCACAATCTCAGTGCGCAATGCGTATCTTTAACCAGATTTCCATTCTCATCTCTACAAGTGGATGCTCCGGGCTTCCTATTTTTCTCGCACGGTTCGCGTTGCAGCTGACTGCAGCGTCTTTCTGTATGCGGCGTTTTTTGCTGCTGTCGCGTCGCGGCACTCCTGATCATACCATTGGTTCCGAGGTTGCGGGCGCCGGAAACCAATCACTTCTTCAGCGGCAGCGCACATGGAGTGGGAGATGTGCGCCCAGAGTCCACCGGCGTCATCGTGATGTGAGGTTGGTTGATTGAGCTTAACCGAGAGTTGAGCGGAGTAGGCCTCAGCTGTCCTTTGTGATTGCAGCTTAGCGACGTCTAGCTTTCGTTGCGTTCCTGTGCGTATGTTCTTTGCATTGCATAACCGCATGCGGATCTTGGCTGCAACAAGAGAGTGGTCGGAGTCGATGTTGACTCCCCGAAATGTACGCACATCCAGAACGCTAGAAGCGTGCCTTCCGTCGATCACAAAATGATCAATTTGGTTTCGTGTTTTTTGATCCGGGGACAGCCAGGTGGCCTTATGGATGTCGAGGTGTTGGAATCTGGTGCTACTTACTACCATGTTTCGTGGCGCGGCGAACATAACATTCAACGCAGTCAAAAACTCATCAGCAAATATGTGAAAGCTGAAATTATTGAGGTACTTCGCAAGGTCATCAACATATAAGGAAAATAAAAGTGGCCCTAAAATAGAGCCTTGAGGAAGACCTCTTACCACAGGAAGAAAACTTGATACTGTATTACAGGCACTTACAGCTTGCAACCTACCAGAAAGTAACTTCGTTCGCAATATGTCATACTCCATTGAATCCAAGGCCTTGGAATGATCCAAAATACCAATATATTAATTTTGTTTTCATCCAAACTACTTGTTATATCCTCTGTCACATCAACCAGATTGCTTACCTGTCTGCAACAAGTTGTCTTCAACGAATCTGCTTATTTGTCTGTGCAGAACGATCTCCATGGCTTTAGAAATAAAAAGTAGAATTGCAATCCGATAGTATTCATTACATGCTTTCAAAATTGGAATTATTTTAGACTTCTTCCAAATAGTCAGAAATGTTGATGTTGTTATAATTGAATTGGAAATATGTACTATATGGAATGGCAGCAGCTTAGGAAGCGTACTAGAAATAAATCACCAAGGTGCTATTTGTCATCAATAAAAAGATATTACAAGCGACTTATAATGATTCAGTAAATAATTCACTGAACGTTAAAAAACATATTTTTAATATATTTTCAATACTCTTAACATTGGATTGTCTTCCCCTGTGACAGAGGTGTGTGGTCAATGCGTATTAAACAAACAGAACATCAAAGTGGAACAAAATTTGAACTTAAAATAACAGCTAATTACTCAACACAGAATTCACAAGCTAATGGCCAACTCTTTTTATGAAATTGCAAGAGTTGAGCCTCCTGCAGATTGTGTTTCCATATGCAGCAAGTTCGACCATTGCCACGAACCGCTCTTCAAGAAGCTTTTTATTCGAGGCTACTATTATACTCTATGTGTTGTCGACATGAAGTCTAAGGATCCAGTGTTTTATACCTGGACAGAAGATCAAGCTGGAAAAGAGGCTGTTTGCGTTGGTTCTACTTTATATTTTCCCTTTCCGAGGTCATATTTTTCTGCCAACGTGTTGAAAAAGATTTGCGAAAAAATGCTACAATGCTTTTTGTTGAAGAAGGTTTTCACGAAGTTTATTCTGTGCTTAGGAAAAATGTGATTTCAGGAAATATTACCGTCATAAAAATGGCAGAGCATGAAAAGAATTTATTTTAAACACCCCATAATTCCGAAAAAAACAATGTTTACTCAAAGTTTTTGAAACTTACTAAGTTGAAGGCAAAGAAAAACCCTTCGTTTGCTTGATGGCATTCATCTTGGTGTTCCAAATAAGTAATTCAGAAAATAAGAAAGACGTTGTCAAGCTATTTGAAAAACATTATGGCCAACAGTGGTAAAAAATTTCGGTGTTAGAAAACGATATTTTCAGACCAGCAAGGAAATGGTGCAAAAAAAAACCGATGATATAGCCTTTTTGACTGTTTAGAGGAGGACACTGTAATCAGAGTGTAAGACAATGTTGATTTTTTTGTAATACTTCTGTATTAAAACTTTTGCAATTAAAATCAAAAAGATGTATAGTATGTAATTACAATTTTATTGACAGCAAACAGCCACAATTCCAAACCTAGTTCATATCAAAACACAATATATCCATTGGGTTCTTAATTTTTTTCAACTTTGTTTATTTATTTCTATTGAAAAGATAAGATAAATCTTTTTTAATGTGCACAAGCTGTTTTTACAATTTCATGATTAAAAATAAAATATAAAATCATACTTTTCCAACATTTTTCAACTAAGGATTTTCCACATTCTCCGTATTTTTATGACTTTTTCAAACTCTTTCAACTTTCTTCGTTATTTTTTCGACTATTTCATCAATTTTGAATTGTTTCAACATTTTTCAACCTATGTCAACTTTTTTAGATTTTCATCCTCTGATATTTTTTTCCAACCTTTACCATATATTTTTCGACTTTTTCAATATCTTTTAACATTTTTCAATGGTTTCCATATTTTTTCGACGTTTATAGTTTTTTTCAACCTCTTTCAATTTTCCTACATTTTACTTTCTTTTCGACTTTGTCAACCTCTACAACCTCTTTTTAAAATTTAATCAAAAACTACTACGAAATGCATAGAAATATAATGCCCACATCCGGTCATAGTTACGAACGTTTGTCGGAATGTGTTTTGCATAGAAAATGTTATTTTAATGTTAAACTTTTGTCTACGAACTTCGTCCGGTTATAAAAAATCTACGGTTATAGGAGCTGTCTGTCTTTGTCAAGTGACAAAATTTTTTAAGTTTTAAAAAAAAACAAAATTTTTTAAGTTTAGAAAAAAAAATTTTGGGCAAAAAAAATTTTGGGCAAAAAAAAATATTTGTTTGTAAAAATCGTCATTTATTATAAACAAACTGAAAACTATTGTAGGCAAAAATTTAAAAAAATGATTGTTTATGCAATTTTTAAAATTTCAAAGCAAAACAAGCAAAAATTGTCAATCCAGTAAAAACAACGTTCATGCTGCTTCATGCGAGTCCGCGAGCTATGTACGTCCACTGATATAACTACCCTGTCATACCATATATGTGCAGAGGTAGAATAATATCGATTTTGAAAATATATCATTTCTTGCCAGCATTAATTGTTATATGGTGACATAATTTAAGTGCATTTGGAATAAACATTTCTTAGTAATCAAAACATGCGCTGGTAATCCAAAACCTCAACGCTGATCAATTAAAAATAAGGAAATTAAAGCTGGTTGCTGAACAATTCTGCTGATCAGCTAAAAAGAAGTTATAAACAACAACACCAATGTTTACTACTGAAATGAAGCGGCTACGCTTAAGGGAAAAATGTTGTAAATTTGATATTGAGTTAAGAAGTTTATTAACACATAAAGAAGATAAATTTATTAGCACATATTTGAAGTTAAGTTTATCAACTCATTATTCGCGCTGGTTGTATATACCAGTTATTGATTGTACGTATTACAGCATGCTGTTCACACAAATATTGTCACCATAAAAAGGTATTAGTGATAATTAATTTCTTATCACGGAATTGCCTTTGCAATATGCCACACGTTAGTTATACTCATTAGGACTCATCAGCAAACTGGGGGCTTTTATTTATTTATAATAAGTGACGATTTCTATAAACAAATCATTTTTTGTGTTAATAAATATGCATATGTTTTGTTTTTTACTCAGATCTTTTGTGCAGTACCCCAGCAGGCAATTGAGCAAGGCCTTCCCCGGAGAAGGCCTGCTAGCACTGCTCCGATTGTAAGAGGCCTTCTCAAAACTAAATTTTCATGTAAATAACAAAAAACAAATTTTTTTTTTTATGATTTTTGTTTTTATTTACAATCTGTCAATATTAACAATAAGTAAATTTTATAAGTAGTGAAATTTTAATTAGCAGAATAGTTACACTCTATTGAGTGTATACTCATGAAATGCTATTATGCCTTACCACGGCAGGCGTGTTATTATGCCTTCCCACAGCAGTACTGCTATAAGGCCTTCCCATAGCAGCAGTGCCATAAGGCCTTCCCACAGCAGCAGTGCTATAAGGCCTCATAATAGAAGGCAAAAAAGAAGGACTTCATGTATTTTTTTATTTCATGTATTGCAATGTTTTATGATTCGACATTACTTTTTTGTCATTGGATTGTACTTATACGACATCGCAAGGGAGGTTGACGCAGATAAAAAAAAACATTTAATTAAGAGTCCCATGACGTATTAAGATTTAATTTGTTTAAAGTACTTCTGTGACCCCTTCTACGATAAGCGGTCTTAGAAGGGCTCTTGACGCAAGCGATGTAGGAAGACCTGCTTGAAGAGTATTTCTATCAGGCCTGCTAAAGAAGGCCTTACTTATCGGGACGTTTCATATAAAAAAGAAAGTAAGTTTGAAAGGAGGTGGTAAGGCCTTAATCTTACCAGGTAAGGCCTGCTAGAAGGCCTGCAAGCTCCTGCCCTTGCCTACTGGGACTGTTAGCGCCAAATACACTAAAAAAGAGCAGGGAGGGCCAAACTCGCCCAAACATAAGGGACTGGCCACCATTGCATTAGAGTAACCAATTAATGAGCCATTAGCTGCTTATACTAGTTTCCGATGCACAGTGGGGTAGTTGATAGCAAAACATGAGATTAATTCATACAGACCATAAATTAATTTAATAAACTTATTACAAAGAGATAAAGTTTTTTTTTTTTGTATGTAGACGGTAATTTCTGGAACTACTGCTCCGATTTTAAAAGTTCTTCTACTAATAGAAAGCTACATTATCTTTGAATAATATAGGCTATATTTTGTTTAGATAAAAATGAGGGGCGTGGCACGTTCTATGCAACAAAAATACTTCGAAACACACATCTTTGTACTTATGATAGGTAGAGTCTTAAAATTTTGTGATAGGCAAAAGGTCAATGCCAAGCTCCTCGCAAAATATAGAAGGAATTATATAAGGGGGCGTGGCACCTTCCATGTAACAAAGCAGTTAAACCGCTTAATCTTGGCTCCTACGGCAGCAATAGTTTTGAAATATGGTGTTAGGATGCTTATAGGGTATGCTAAGCATCTCTTGAAATATAAACGGGGCGTGAGACTTTCCATACGAGAGACCACTTAAAACGCTATATTGTCGCTCTTATGATAGCAAGAGTCTTAGAATTTGGTGTTAGGATGCATGTGGTTTATGCTAAGCACCTCGCAATGGAATTAGACGACGGAGCATGGCACCTTCCTTGCGATTAAAAGAATTAAAACGCTGTATCTGGTAACTTTTGTTAGCAAGAGTTTTAAAATTTGGATCTCGGGTGTATATTCTCTATTTTAAGAGCCTCATGTAATGTGAACGCGCCAAAAACAACGGGGCACGGAACCTTCCTTACAACAAAAACACTTTAAACGCTACATCTCGACATCTATAACAGGTACAGTTGTGAAACTTGATACATGGATGTACATTGATTACGCCAAACTACTCGCTAAATGTGGACAAGTTTGGATAATGAATCATAACTCCTGCCAATCAACAAAAAACCTTGCATTGCTATTCTTGGAACTTACTCCAAGTTGTGAAATTTGGTGCATGGAGTAAGGACGGCGTAAAGTATAAGCGAGATCGTACAATGGGTAGTGAGCTGGCAAAGCCGCGGGTAGAGCTAGTTATAAAGGGTGTTTTTTTAGAGGTTTGTTTTTCGAATAGAGATAAAACTGGCATTTTATGGTCAAATCTGGTAACTCTAATGTCATTTATGTTCAGTTTGGTTTGCCATTTCATCATGAATAGGTTGACAAAAGAACAACGCTTGCAAATCGTGCAAATTTATTTCGAAAATAATGGTTCAGTTCGCGAAGTTTACCGCAAGCTCCGTCCATTTTATGGTCGACATAATCGTCCATCAGAGCAATTAATTCGGTTAACCATGGATCGTTTTCGCACTACGTTTACTCTATGTGATAATACGCATCCGCAGAGACGTCGAACAGTGCGCACCGAAGAAACAATTGCCGCTGTAGAGCAAAATGTTGAAGGGGACCCGAATGAATCGATTCGCCACCGTACACAGCAATTGGAGCTTTGTCCATCAACTTTATGGAAGATTTTGCGCAAAGATCTTGGCTTGCGACCTTACAAGATCCAGCTTGTGCAAGAATTAAAGCCGCGAGACCATGCAATGCGTCGTGATTTTGGTGTATGGGCCGAAAATGAGATTGATCTCGATGCTGATTTTCATCGCAAAATTTTGTTCAGTGATGAGGCTCATTTTTGGTTGAATGGCTACGTCAACAAGCAAAATTGCCGCATTTGGAGTGAAGAGAATCCACATGAGACCCTTGAGACGCCATTACATCCACAAAAACTGACTGTTTGGTGTGCTCTATGGGCTGGTGGAGTCATTCGGCCATACTTCTTCCGAAATAATGCTGGAGAGTCAGTTACCGTTAATGGAGACCGGTATAGAGCCATGATAACCTACTATTTT
Source organism: Meiosimyza decipiens (assembly GCA_963680825.1). Classification (NCBI taxonomy): domain Eukaryota; kingdom Metazoa; phylum Arthropoda; class Insecta; order Diptera; family Lauxaniidae; genus Meiosimyza; species Meiosimyza decipiens. The sequence goes on from OY804259.1 coordinate 35,522,487, forward strand.
GTTCCCGAATTGGATGGCATGAATGTGGATGAGTTGTGGTTCCAACAAGACGGCGCTACATGCCACACAGCGCACGTCACAATCGATTTATTGAAGGAAACATTCGATGAGCGCATAATTTCGCGGAATGGACCTGTCAATTGGCCACCAAGATCGTGTGATTTGACACCATTGGATTATTTTCTTTGGGGATATGTGAAGTCGCTCGTCTACGCCAACAAACCAGAAACGTTAGGGGACTTGGAAGCCAACATTCGTGGCGTTATTGCCGACATACGGCCCCATATGCTCGAAAAAGTGGTTCAAAATTGGACCTGTAGAATTGGCTTTATTCGAGCCAGCCGCGGCGGTCACATGCCCGAAATCATATTTAAACATTAATGGCATAAAATTATCCTTCCAATAAAGCCAAATTGATGGACATTAAAACGATTTTCTTGTGTTTTATTTCAATTCGAAGCTCTATACCTCTTAAAAAAACACCCTTTATATAAAAATTAGAAAGCTGACGTAATCAAATATTCTTCAATGAAATTTTTTTGTTTTTTTTTTTTTAATACTCATAAAAGGCAAAACTTAAGGCGCTAATATAATTTTCCAGCATGACAAAATATTTAATTTTTCAGAAATTACTGTGCCACCTCTAGTGGTAAATATGATTTTAATTACTTCCAGGATCAATCAATACTCTCGTGAAATGCACGAAAAAAATGTTTTAAATTAACTTTAAATTATATATACACCTGTACCTCGCTTTACGCGGTAGATACGTTCCTGACAAAACCGCGTAAATCGAATCAAACATTTTTATATGGAAAACCGCGTAAAGTGGTTTTAGTCATAGTTTGAAGAGATCTTTCTTTAGGAAAATATTCTGAAATAAGCTTTTGTTGCTTATTTTTATTAGTCATACGTTTGTAGACTTCTTTATATTGTTTTAATAGATCATTAACATCCCGTTGAAATTTAAGACCATCTCCTCCTCCTTGAAAACGGTTTCCTAGTTTTCTTCATAGTACAAGTCCCTCGTGAACAAATTTAGCTGTGAATACATTGGGTTCATTGTTTTCGATGTCAGATTCAACGTCATAGTCAACACTATTTTCCTCACAATTTTTAACCATTTCAATTAAGTCGTCTGCATTTAATTCCTCGCCTTACATTAATTCATTAATATCTGCTTGAGTTATATCGACAAAGCCTTCTCCACCCAATTTTTGACCTAACTCCATTATCTGAGAAATCTCTTCCGCTTAAATTAAATAAAAGTCAATATCAATAATTTTTTTTTTCGATTTTAAAATCCGCGTAAATTCGAATCCGCGTAAACCGAGTACCGCGTAAAGCGTACCATACAAAAATAATTGGCATCAACCGTGCCGTTGATTTTGCAGCAAAGAATCGTCTTTAATACAAAAACCAAAAAAAAAATGGTTCATTAACAGTGGATATCGTTTCAATAAGTATTGTTTAATTTCATTCAAAAAATGATTAAGGTGATTTGTCGGTTATAGAAACTAGAAAAAAACAACATTTTAGCTTGATTTTGGTTCTTGCGACTCCCATACATGTGGTTCAAATTTCATAAGAATCAGCTCAGTAGTTTCGGAGCAACGCGTTTAAGGTTTTTTATACTGAGCCGGAGAGCGCTCTCAAATAAAGTTGAAAAAATAAAGTAAGAGAGCTCGGATCTTTATGAAATTTTAACACAATGTTATTGAAATGGTCTACTTTCAAAATACGTAAAAAATGAATAAATCAAATTAGGTACATAGTTCTTCATATACTTTTTTCACTCTCATATATATTTGACGTCAGATTGGAAATGGAAATATCTCAAAAGAGCGCAGTTGAGTCAAAACTTCTTTTTTTTTCAGAGTGTTACTTAAATGTCCAAGGGTCATTTTTATTCCACCTCACAAGTTTATGGTCTTACAACCAAGTGACAAACTAAAATATTTCTAAACCATTTTTCAAAAAAATCAAAAACATAAATATTTGTATTACCAAAATACCTGAACAAGAAGGTTCTGTCAAATTGTTGTTCAACTTTTTATTGTTAAATAAAAATATCAGCTTCAAATTGTTAAAAAAAAATACGTTTATCAAAATCGGGAGTCAAAGAGCAAAGAAATGACAAAATTCAGAGTGCAGTGCGGAAAAAAGGTAAAAATTTGTTTTAATAATTCTTTGAGTTAGTGATGCAGAATTTTATCTCTTTTCACCAGGCACCAAAAACTCATATATATTTTAATTTGTACATTTTGAATTAATCTCATGTTTTCATACCCAATACCCCACAGTGCGACGTTTAAGAATCTGCATACAAACTATATTCAACTTTTTGCGTTGAACAGTTAAGAATCATAGCAAAAAATATTAACATATTGCGCCAAAAATCCACATTTTCACCCCTTTTGTATGCAATTGGTTTTTTTTTTTTTTATAATATACATTTCATGAGTGCGCCATGTTGAAAGCTTGTTGCAAGTGCTATATGTAAATATCGGCGAGCTTACCGAGAGTAATTTTTTTATGTGATTTTGGTATAAAAGTTAATACTATGATTTTACTAAGCTTTTTTGTTCAGTACGTTTAGTGCAAACAACACAAAAAACTACAATATTTTTGTGTCTTGAATACCCAATTTTCATAAAATGTACGAAATCTTTTTAAAAATTTCCAAAATATAAAAAAAAGGTCATCACTAAGCAAATAAAAGTTAATTATTATAAATTGACCAACCAAAAATGTTCTGAAAATTCGCAAAATGTACTAAAAAGACGGCAAATGTACAGAAAGCTTATCGAATGTACTTACGACGATTTTTCAGGACGCAAGTTTACCGGAAAAAGTACAAATATACCGAAAATGTCACCATTGGTGTCAAATAAATTTGTTGAAAAATGCAGGAAAAAAAATTGCATCACCTTTGTAAAAGTCGATTTTTTTTTGTCTGAAATCCGTGCGCTTTGCTAAAGAATGACCCATACATTGTACTTATGTTTTTATAGAATTGCGCAAAAAGGTCAGTCTGATGATGGTAGTATTTATCTCTAAGTGGAATGATTCTGATCAGAGTGGGAATGACTATGTCGAAAAAATTATTGCGCAAGCACTGGGACATTGTTGGAATAAATTAATAAGGGAAAGAACTCATAAAAGCTGATTTCGCTTGCAATAGAGGAATCAATGACTAATTAAAAAACAGCACCTAATTCTAGCAGCAGCATAAGCTTGACATCATTGGATCTTAGGTTAATGGAAGAGGATAGTCGATGTCGCATATTTAAAATATCATTTCCACTCGGCCTAAACGGATTTATTCGCGCAAGAGATGTTATGTCGAAGATATTTTGAGAATCATTTTCAGAAAAGGAAAAAATTAATTTTATAAAAAAATTGAATGCCTAAGCAAATTGATTTAAATTATGCATTGTTTTTTTTTAATTATATTAAAACATTTAGATAAATGCATTCATGCATAAAGATACTCAGTTTTTTTTATTCTATTCCTCATAGTTTTTGGGATGTCCCTTTTCAAATATTTTTTAGTGCTAGTCATGTAGCCAAAAAATCCTGAAAAAGTTGTTTTTTGAAGATTCTAGTTAAAATAAAATATATTTTGAGAAAATAGAGTTAACATTGTCAGATGTCATTCATTTCAAATCGATGGTGATAGTGCCTTGAGTGCCAGTTTTGAACTAAAACTGAGTGGATGTTGAGTCTCTAGCTACCTATTTTCAAAATTCAAATAAATTCTAAATTAACTTATTTTGACCCTGTACGACATTGTTCGTTCCCCTGAAAGTTTTACTATGGCAATTTAAGGTAGGATTTTATAGCTGGCAACATAGAAGTATACGGGTACTATATAATATAATAGGTACCTTATTTTTTTATTTTCTGTAATGCAATGCGACGTATTTCCTCGTATTAATTATATTAGAATTACATTAGCAAAATAAGTAACATCAAAATAAATAAATATGTAGTCGTTATTTACCTACTTATAACATTGTTGAATTATTTATTATTTTAAGCCAATCGTCTTTGTTTTCTAAAATATCTTCGTTCTTAGGATACGAATGTTATATGTATTTAATAAATTGAATTAAAAAATTTAATTGAATTGAAATTGAATTTGCACCATTTTTAAAATTACACGTCGCCTGCTCGACATTTTGGTGCCCCGATATTTCTCTAGCTACACAAATGCCTGGCCCGGATTACGCCAAGAGCAAAATGGTCACCCTAGACAAGATATCTGTAAAGAAAAATGTTAAAGAGAATACAGCAAGGATGGCCAAGTCGAACAAAATTTAATTATTCCTGCTCATTCCCAAATATGATGAGCTCTCGTATAAATTTGACGAAAAATGTTATTTGTATAGCAGATTCCAAAGTAAAAATAAAAGGTAACAAATATTAAACACAAGAAAACAACAATAAAAATTATATATTGTTATAAAGGGTGTTTTTTTAGAGGTATAGAGCTTCGAATTGAAATAAAACACAAGAAAATCGTTTTAATGTCCATCAATTTGGCTTTATTGGAAGGATAATTTTATGCCATTAATGTTTAAATATGATTTCGGGCATGTGGCCGCCGCGGCTGGCTCGAATAAAGCCAATTCTACAGGTCCAATTTTGAACCACTTTTTCGAGCATATGGGGCCGTATGTCGGCAATAACGCCACGAATGTTGGCTTCCAAGTCCCCTAACGTTTTTGGTTTGTTGGCGTAGACGAGCGACTTCACATATCCCCAAAGAAAATAATCCAATGGTGTCAAATCACACGATCTTGGTGGCCAATTGACAGGTCCATTCCGCGAAATTATGCGCTCATCGAATGTTTCCTTCAATAAATCGATTGTGACGTGCGCTGTGTGGCATGTAGCGCCGTCTTGTTGGAACCACAACTCATCCACATTCATGCCATCCAATTCGGGAACAAAATAGTCGGTTATCATGGCTCTATACCGGTCTCCATTAACGGTAACTGACTCTCCAGCATTATTTCGGAAGAAGTATGGCCGAATGACTCCACCAGCCCATAGAGCACACCAAACAGTCAGTTTTTGTGGATGTAATGGCGTCTCAAGGGTCTCATGTGGATTCTCTTCACTCCAAATGCGGCAATTTTGCTTGTTGACGTAGCCATTCAACCAAAAATGAGCCTCATCACTGAACAAAATTTTGCGATGAAAATCAGCATCGAGATCAATCTCATTTTCGGCCCATACACCAAAATCACGACGCATTGCATGGTCTCGCGGCTTTAATTCTTGCACAAGCTGGATCTTGTAAGGTCGCAAGCCAAGATCTTTGCGCAAAATCTTCCATAAAGTTGATGGACAAAGCTCCAATTGCTGTGTACGGTGGCGAATCGATTCATTCGGGTCCCCTTCAACATTTTGCTCTACAGCGGCAATTGTTTCTTCGGTGCGCACTGTTCGACGTCTCTGCGGATGCGTATTATCACATAGAGTAAACGTAGTGCGAAAACGATCCATGGTTAACCGAATTAATTGCTCTGATGGACGATTATGTCGACCATAAAATGGACGGAGCTTGCGGTAAACTTCGCGAACTGAACCATTATTTTCGAAATAAATTTGCACGATTTGCAAGCGTTGTTCTTTTGTCAACCTGTTCATGATGAAATGGCAAACCAAACTGAACATAAATGACATTAGAGTTGCCAGTTTTATCTCTATTCGAAAAACAAACCTCTAAAAAAAAACACCCTGTAGTTACTGTTTGTTTCGTGTAGCGCATGTTCATGTAAAATTTTTGTGTATGTTTTTTTAATTTTCAAATTTTTAAAATACAATGCAATAGCAGGAAAAATTTGAATTAGCACTGCGGCTCGACGTTCGCAACGAAAAATGTCTCGATACGTTGGACTTTATTCTTCTGTATCGAAATGCAATGTCTACAACAGTGTTGGCATGTCAGAAATGTCGAGGGACATTTGCGACTTGTACGACGTTTACGACCGTAGGCTGCAAATGTCGCAAACCTGCGAGTCTTTGTGACAAAATTGAGTTTGTGACAAGGACGATTTTGAAGTTCAAACTGAGAAAATTTATTTCATTCATAAATTTTTGTCTTACATTAAAACAGCACAACGACACGTTCTTAATTTTTATTCAATTTATATTTTTATTCAATGTATAATTTTTGCTTGTAGGACGTTTCAGTAGTTGTAAAACCAAGGTTTATCTGGAGATTGCAACGTTTGTTACATTTGCGACAGTTTACGACGTGTGACCGTCGCAAACCCAAAAATCTTTGTGACATGCCAACACTGGTGTACATACGTAATTGTTGTTGCAATTGCTCCCATCGCATTTTATTTTTTTGATTTTTTTAATTCCTGGAATTCCAAATTGACGCATTGGCTCTTTTAATCAAGTGATTAGCGATTAACTGCTCCCTTACCCAACTCTTCTGAGCATCGATCCTTCACCCTGAATTTCAACATCTCAAAACTTTTCTGTTGTGTGAAATTCTATGGAACAATCTGCACAAAATTACCGCAGATAATTTAAAAATCTATAATAGCCATTTGAAATTCGTCATGGGTCGTACACTTAACGACAATTATTTCAAATATATACTGCATGTGATATAAATCATATTAATGAATGTGTCTTTAACTTGAATAAAAATCTCAAAAATATAAGCAAATGGGCCTCTAGTAATGGTCTATGTCTAAACCCAAGAAAATCTAAATGTATAATTATACACAAAAAACCAAGTATTATTCCAAGTTACATTAATATTTCTCTCGGTAACTCCCAAATTGAGATTGTGCAGAATGTTAAAAATCTGGGCATAATATTTAATCAAACACTAACCTGGTCCAATAATGTTAGTGCTACGATAGGAAAAGTATATGGTATGCTGCGCTGTTTGTGGAGTACACAGAGCTTCACTCCTCTGAAAATACGCATGTTGTTAGCAAAAACATATCCCAAGATTATTATATGGATGCGAAATCTACGCCAACTGTTACTACGTTCATAAGCAAAAGTTAAATGTTTTATTCAATAACATAGCACGTTACGTCTTTAAACTTCGTCGGTTTGATTACGTTTCAAATTATTCATATAAGATTTACAATATGACTTTTAACAACTTGCTAAAATTTAAGTCGCTAATATTACTGCATAAAATTGTATACACAAAGGAACCAATGTATTTGTTCAACAAAATACCTTTCTCTAGATCAATTAGAGGTAAAAATTTAATCCATATAAGACACTCTTGCCTTACTTCTGAGCGTCAATTGTTTATCTTTTCAATCCGTGTTTGGAACTCGCTACCTCAAAATATTCAAAAAACTTGCAACGCTCATCATTTTAAAAAAATTTTGTTTAATTATTTGTCCTTAATGCGATAAATTCTCCTGTTTCTATTTTTTATTTTATTGTATTCTTACTTTTTTATAATTTTTTTTTTACTTATTATTAAAATTTAACTTTTTAAAAATTTTCATTTATGTAATTTTAATTTTGGCAATTTTGTTCATTTGCTAGTTAAAACTGTAAACTGTATGTCGTTAGTGCTTATTCCATAAGATTGTATCTTGTTAGCACTAAGTTCAAATATTAAATAAAAATACAAAATACAAAAAAAAAATACAATTAGAAAATTGATTACCTACAGTTTCCCATTTTGAATATTGTTTGAAAACATTAATATCTTAGAACACATTGAGCAGTACTTTTCTGTTTAAAAACTCAACGATTAGCAATAATTTTCACACTGACAAATTAAGATAACCATGTGATTCTGTTCCAAAAATTAGTTTTAGATTTTGCTAAATTCAGTTAAATGACGTTTTCTTTTAAGAAAGGAAATATCATAACTGCTTGAATTGCAAATATAAGCAACTTCTAAATACAAAGAAAGTACTTCTATACTTCAGGCAGATTAAAGCAGGTCAATCATAAGTATGTATTAGAGATGGGCCGTGTTTTGTCAACGTGACACGAACAAGCACGACGTGACACGACGTGTTCGTGTTAGAAAACTTGAATTCGTGTGTGCTCGTGTGTGTTTCGTGTTTTAACGACTAACACGACCCACTACAATATACATTTTGTCAAACACAAACAGCTTGCTAACGCTACAAACAAAAACAGAACAAACTGTTTGCGTTGTGTATTTTGCCCTTAGTCCTGGGTACCCTTACACAAATTGTGTGAAAATATCAAATTTTTTGGTTCGAACTGAACAAAATAATGACATCTCCCGAACTGATCAGGTGAAACTTCTCATATGAAAATATAATGTCAGGAGTTCTCGTGAAGTTTCAGAAATGTAGAGCATATCCAAACGTAAAAAAATTTATTTTGAAAATAAAATTGGTACCACGTTACACACAGGAGGGTCAAAAGGAATAAAATCGAAAAATACACTAAAGATTATTGAGTGCTAATCTGGACAGATTAATTTTTCTTAACAAAAAATATGTATGTTAATTTAAATATACATATACTTAATTAAGTACATATTAATTAACATGTAAACGTAAAACAAAAATGTGTTTTTAACCATACGCAGATGTACATTTTACATTTGAAAAAGTCCTGCGTGTCGTGTCGTGTTCGTGTTGGGAACATTTTTAATCGTGCGTGTTGCGTTCGTGTTTGAAATTTAAAAATCGTGTTCGTGTCGTGTCGTGTTTGAAAAAATCGACACACGCCCATGTCAAGTACGAGTATAACTTAAACTATGTTACTCAAAATTAGAGTGCCATAAAATGGGATAGTTAAGGTGTTTTAAATATTTTGCAAATTAGTACTACTCAAATTAAAAAGGGTTTCAAGAAGACATTCTTTCTAGCAACAATTTAAACCCAAACTGTTTAGCTTTTTTGCTTACTTTATCAAATTTTTATACATATGGAACTAACCAGCCAAGTAAATTTATTCATGTTTTCGAAAATTTCATACATAATTAGATTTATTGGATATATTCATGTATTTTGCTTCATGCTACTAAAACTGATGTCTTCTATCCAATGTCAGCAATATTTCATTTGTCATATTGCAAACGGAACGTTACAAAAGTCTTTCATACAGCTTTCAAATGTAATGTTTCTTATGCAATCATTCTGAACTGTTTCTGAGAGCTTCCAGATTAAACGATTCCTGAACTGCTCAAATGAAATCTTTCTGACATCTTATGAACGAGTCATTCATAAAAGATTTCACATTTGATGTTTACTGAATTTTTGTAATGAAATCTAAATAATGCTTTACGATTCTCTGTTTCATGCTATGTTAAGTTTAATTTATTGCTAACTATAAATGAACACCATGAATATTCGGAGGTAAACGATTCTTTCGGATTTATTTTTTTAGTGAGAACAAAATATTGCAGTCGTAAATAATTTAGAAGTGGAAAATTTCATTTCCAGTCAGCATTAACAAAATAAGTATTTCCAATTAGTTCCAATCAGTTAGTAATGCAACTGTGACTTTGCATATTTGACATTCTACAAAATAAAGTCATATGCAAAAGAATAATTTTATTACACTTAATTATGTGATATATTCTCATAATATGCGTTTCGCTAATGCTAAGCCACACTTTTGGATAGAATTTATAAAAAGGTTTATATAGAGCTATTCAAAAAACACACCATCTTACGCGAAAACTGAATTTTAAAATTTTCATAACTTCTCTAAAAGGTTCTATCGCAAAAAGGATAGCTCCGTTTGAGCGAAAATCATTAGATATAACTGATAACTAAAATTCTGAAAAATTAAGTACATACTTCTAAGGTTTGTCCACATACGAAACGTCTTTAAAGTTTTTTTTTCTTTATAAGTCCACAAATATATAAGTTTTTAAGTTCAATACAGATTTCAGTTTAATTAACTGCTAAGTAGATTTTCAGTTCCCTATGATACTCGATCAGAGCAGTTGTTAATTTCACATAGAAGTAGTTAATTTCACAGAAATGTTCATGTTATGTAATTTTAAATTTCGATTTCCAGAAAAGTTTAATTTAACTTCCAATTATTTTTTTTTAAATATAGTACCATGTAGATAATTAAAGAGGCAAATGAATAAAAAAACCCTTTAGTACTCCTTAAATCACAAATTGCAGACTTAAAAACTTAAAAATGATGTTTTTTCCGTTTCACGTTCTTGCTATTAGACACTTACAATCTGAGAGAACGATGTACAGTGAAAGCTCGTTAATCCGAATTAATGATTGCAGACCCTAAGTCGGATTAACGATATATTCGGATTACTGAAAAGGCTGTTTTTATGTATAATAAATACATATATGAAATAACTCTATATTCGAAAATAAAACTCAAAGATTTCAAAATAAATTTAATTTTATTTTTCATTACCAATGTATTATATTTTTTTAATAAAATTTGTGATGTAGGTTTGCTGCTCTCAAACTGCACTGCACATGCTTCTAAAGCTTTATTTCGTAGTTCTTTGATTATTAATATGTGATCTGTCGACATGCCTCGTTCCTTTGCCCAATCCATAGAAATATTTAAAGCCTGCACAGCTTCACGATTTGTAACGTGCGTAATAATAACAGCCTCTGCTTCTATGTCTTCTGTGTCTGATTCTGAACTACTACACAAAGTATTGCCCGAGTCAATAATCCAGCCAAGAAATTCATCTTCAGAAAGTTGCACGTCATTATTGCTTCGAAATAAGTTTGCTATTGTGCGAAATTCTTCAGTTTCATCAAAACAGTTCTCAGCGTCATTCTCGGGCAATTCTTGTTGTAATAATAATGCCAGTGGGATATTGTCCTCTGAAGCCCATCTCTGAGAATGAATATGCTTCCAACAAGACTTTATAGAAGAATTGGGCAACCTATCCCAAGATAGCTTAAGTGATTCACAAGCGTCGTTCAAACCGAATTGCTTCAAGAAAATGTCTCCGCCGCCGCATTGACCGATTCACACAAGAGATCTTTTTTATAGAACAGTTTAGTCAGTCGTATCGCGCTCTGATCTGGGTTGGATAATACTAGTACAATTAGAGGTAAAAACATAGATTCGGATTACAGAGTTACAATCAATGCGGAGTATAGAGTATGTAACGCGTCATAAATTCAATTCGGATTACTGGATAATCCGGATTACACACCTTCGGATTAACGAGCTTTCACTGAACTATGAAAAGTTTTAAAATTTTTTTGTATATGTTTTAGCGCTGTATGTACTTAAAAATAATTCTCACAAAATTTCAGTTTTTTCGATCAATTTTGTGAACGCCGCGTTTGTGTCCCATTTTATTAGAGTTTGATAAAAAAATGGATTTCCTACAACGTAAAATAATCTGCCTAACGTACCAAGATAGTGTTTTAGGTATTTTAGTTGTATTAGTGCCACACCCTGTTGTCAAACAACGCCTACATTTTCCGCGTGGCTGAATATGCACACAATATATGTCCGAAAAAGTTTTAATTTTTCTGTGTGGTCCCAAAGGTCTATATGTTAGCCTTCAACTTAAAAAAAACTCAAAAAATTACAGTTAAGATGGAAAAATCGACGTTTTTACTACATAATAGAAAAAGTTTTCCACTCGTTTTTCTGTCATGTTGTTTGGAAGTTTTTTGGCCAGTTTTTCTGAATGTGGAAACTTTAATGTCGTTCGTATTATGACAGAGTATTTCTGAAGTGAAACTTCTTTAGTGAGGGGTCATTCGGAAAAATATGTAGGTGTGTATAATGAAACGCAAAACGTGAAACGCTTTTTTAAATTAGGATCTAAAATATATACAGTCATAAATTATATATCAAATTAATGTACAAAGACAAAAAATGTAAAAGTTATTCAAAAATCAATGGAAAAAGGTAGTTTCCACATTTTCATGCAATCCCGTATTGACTATGGAACTAATTCGTTAAAGATATTTTATTGTCTTATATGTATGCCATATTAATCCAAAAGTGCTATTAAATTAAGGCTTGGACTTTTGAGAAAGGTGCATATCTGCTCCATTTTTTTTATGTTTTTTAATTATAACACATTTTTGGTACATACTGAATAGAAGATTTTTTAAAGAGAATAAAATTTCAAAAATCACATTTTTTCAACAAAATCACCTCAAAAAGTTATTTTAAAAATCTAAAATCCTCCCCTCCCTTGATTCACGTATTTTATGGACGTCTCCTTAGTTCAGTCTCAAATATCTCGCCATACGTTCCTGAAAAGTGGGTCGTAAATCTAAAAGCCGTATTACGTATAACAAAGTCATGATACGAATTCAATAGGATTCGTTCCAATTTTTTTAAAAAATATTTAGGTTTTAGTTGAAAATCCATTTTTATTCCTAATATCGGAGTGATTTTTTTATGTATCTTGAAAGAATATTAATACATATAGAGTTATAGGTGTTACAACAAAGTAATATTATTCAGCTACATCAATAAAATAAAAACTGACTAACAAGACGTATCGAAAAGTTGCACATTGATATTGTCATTTTTACTCGACTCCGCTGTCACGGAAGCCATGACTTTGGCTTCTTCCAGAAATTCTTTGTAGATATGTACATTAGTGTGGAGTGAAATTTTATGAATAATAGCGATTCTTTAAAAATCATTGTTCCTGAATGATGAAAACTTGTATTTTGACAGTCAAATGGGTCTTCGAATTATCACCGCTTTCAATAATTTCTTGAGGTGCCAAGACTCAGATGAAAAAAAAAGTGGAAGATAATTTTATAAAAATTTATCACTTAGATAATTTTGTTTTGTTTCACAATATTGTAATACTTTTCGCGACGATATCTCTTGATTCTAGTCCCCACACTGCAGCTGAAGCTTCAGTAAACTAATTTGATGCATCTTTCCACAGCTTGACTAAGACAAGGATAAGACCAAATTTCCAGTATTTCAGTAAATTTTCCGGTGATGTGATTTAGATAAAATTTTGATAAACTAAATGTCAATGCTGATTCAGTAATGTCCACTGTGTGTCAATTATCAGATCAACATATCCTTATTCTCCAAGAAATTTGAGACGTTATTGCTTATATATATTGGACTTTTTGAACTACAGAGACACATTTCCAACGTATGAAGAACCATGTTCAGCTACTAAAACAATGTGTTCATCAACAATAGTTTAAGCTGGCTTGTTCTTGACGAATGGTTTTATCTTTTCTTCCATCAAAATAAGTCCCAAAAGTCTTAAACTCATTTTTAAACACTTGTGATTTGTCAAGTCGACCAATCTATAGCCTTATATAATTGAATCCTCGTTATGTATAATCTGAAAATCTTCCAACACAGCGTTAGCAATAATTGATGCTGCTCTATCAGAAATACTAGTCCTGTCACAAGCTTCAGTTAAATTCGGTAACTTTTTTCGTTTTTGAGTTATACATACCTGAAATTGATTGAAAATTGTTCATGTTGCATGTTTGTGTCACCGTGAGTAATACTGCGATTCGAAATCATATATATGAAGGAATAGTCGTACTAGTTTAACTAAATTCTATCGCATTATTTGTCACAACTCGTTCGTTATCACTTTCTTCTTTCTTTTACATCAAATATCGATTAAGCCTTTCTTCCTCTTAATCAATCAATTTTTTTAAGCAGTTTTAATGCTTTCAAATCAACGAATTTACAAGATGTCATTTGATCTGCTTAAGGCTCAATTTCATTTAAAGATACTTTATCAACACATTCAAACTGTGAATAACCTTCACACTTGCGTGATGAAATGTCGAATAGCTATTTTTCAGAAGTTTCGATAAATGCTTCGGTTTTTTGTTTAAACATTTGCTAATGTAAAGATATTTACCTTATTTTTTCAATCTCCTGCATTTCTCTTATAATCAGCGATTAGTGTAAAATTTGTTGATCAGAAAACAATGGAATACAAGTTTCTTTCCAAACAGAAGGATGTCTGCCATTACTTCTGCTTTTTAACAAGAATCTTCTACGCACATAATCTCCCACGACATCTGCATAAGTTGGCAATCAATATATTGATAAATTATTAATAATATATGAGCGATTTTTTTTTCAAATTGCTCTCGGCACCTTAAGATCAAATATGAATAGCCCTAGGTTCCCCTTAATTACAAAATTATCTATATGGCAACTATTCCCCTACAATTAATTTTAAAAAATCGCTTCACCCTAATGTACACATTTATGTTTGTAAATTTCTCGACAAACTTTAGCACTGCGTTTTAAAAGAGAATGTTTATCCCTTGATCGACCTTGTTGCCTCACAACTGACTCATATTCTTCATTGAGTTCTCGGTCGGCTACTAATTGTAGTAGTTCCTCGTGTAAAAGGAGTTCTCTATCGGCATAAAGCAAACTCAGCACATCACCTTTGTCCAAACTCCCAAATCCAAGATCATTTGCTATGTTCAATATATTTCGTCGAAGCTCACAGAAGATTTGAACTTCGCACATTTGTGCGGTAAAGGACCATCCATAAGCTACGTGACCGAAAAAAACTTTTTTTTTAACCCCTACCCCCCTGTAGTGACGCTTCGTGACTTTGCTCTATTAACCCCCCCTCCCCCTATTTAATTACGTTGCAGCATGATTTTTAAAAATATTTTCTACTAATGAATTTTAAAATAAAATACAAGGTTTATTGACAATATTAAACATAAAACATTACATTTTATATTTTAATAGATATAACATATTTAAAATGAATAAATAATTTTCAATATTTAAATTTCTTCCAAGAAAGGAATTCCCTCATCTATCCAAGAAGGTATATCCTCAATTAAAGTAATATTTTTCTCTATATTTAATTGTTCGTCTTCCAGTTCAACAGCTTCTACATCTTCTATATCTTCTACATCGATTCAGAATTTTACAATTTGAAGTTACGTAGTATTTCGCGAAACCCCCCGCCCCGTCGATACTTTTCGTAGTATTTTTCATGACCCCCTCATTCACCTAAATCGGTCACGCAATTTATGGATGGCCCCTAAAAAGAACTAAAGCCTACTGGACACGGACAGCGAAGAGACTTCATTGAATGGATTATGTTGTTCCATATTTAGACACCGAAATTGTCTCCAAATGTTTTTAAGAATTTAAATAAATAGACAAAAAACACAAACAGAAGCAAACACGTCATACTGCTACGCGTGATGACATTTCTGTCCTCCTTCGTGATACCAATGCTATAACGATAATATGTACCGTAAAATAAATATGAGTAGTGACGTAAGTACATCAGTTCCTTTTTTATCGTATAACGAATCACTTTGGGCCGCAGCGCATCTGAGCAGTATTTGAAATATGCCGTTATAGCGAAAAGCCGTATAGTATCAGGCGTATAGCAAGATATGAGTGTACAGGTAGTCCCCGACTTACGACTATTCGCACTTACGACCAATTTTTTTTTCAATTTTTTTCATTGAAAATGCTTAAAATAGTTTCGGGGAGTCCCTAAAATATGTATATGAGAAAAAATTTTAAAAAAAACAGTAGTATGTACAAGGATTCGATTTATTTCAGTACAAATAATTCGTTTGTTTAAGTGAATAATTTTATATCATCCCAAAAATGGCTGGAACTAGTAGTACAGTATGTATGTAATATTTTTCTTTAGTTATTTTTTATGAAACTCGACTTACGACTTAATCGACTTACGACCGATGACTAGGAACCTATCTCGGTCGTAAGTCGGGGTCTACATGTTTAACTTGTTTTACGGATGCAGTCCTTCAGCTTAAGTTAAAAGGAAATGGATAAACCAAAAATTTTTTTTGTTCTTATATAAATTGACTTATAATACTCCCAAATACAACAGTTCAAACCTGTGAAAGCATTTTTCATACATGACACTGTAGTTAATTCAATTTGATTACTATTGGTCATTTGCTTAAGTATATCACGCATATTATGCATTAATAATTAAAGACTTTAAAAAAAAAAAAAAAACAGATAAGCTTAAAGAAGCATACGTTAAATGTTTTATATATTCAATGAAATAAAAATTCTTACTTTTCTGCTAAATCCCATACGATAATAAAAATGGTGTGTCAATAAAAAATGTGTTGATGCTTCTTGTTTTCATTAAATCACTGCCAAACATTTTATGATTTTCCTTTGTAAATAAACAACTTTTAATATTTTGGGCGCACTTAGGAAAATTTTTATTTCAAATATTTATGACTTTTTTAATATGTAAATTTTTTTTTTTTACAAAATTTTCTGCAGCAACAACTATACAAGGCGACCACGCTTATTTTCCAAATTGGCTAAGCACGATTAGCACAAGCGAAACCACTGCTGGCAGAGCTCATGAGCAATTTGCAAATATTTAAAAATATTTATTTTTACTTCAAGTACTCGTAAATATTTTATTATTTAGTAGTTTTTAAACTGAAGCAAACGCGCGATTTCCGTATGTGTCGGCTGACAAAATTCCTCTGACACAATTCGTCTTTCGTTATGGGTCGCACTCGCACTACGCGTCGTCTTACACGGTCCGGTTCCGTCCGTTGGTGTTGTACGCTCGAGCGACGTTTAAATAATAATCCAAATTTTTAGTCTCGCTGCTCCGTTTTATTTTGTTTCCCGTTTGTTTTGCATTTGCATACATGTTTTGATTTAGTTTTCAAAACTTTAACTCGAAATGTGCGCTCTCAAACGTCAGAAATACTCGTGCCGTGGCTGTGTGTTGCTCATTCGCTCTGTATTATTTTTTGTAAATCTCCGCGCCGTTTTGATCAGCAGAAGAGCAGATGCATTTGAGTATTTCGACGTGACTTCATTAGATAGTTTGTTATTAATCACTTTCACGTGTGCCGTGCTTAGGCACGACGGTATCCACAGGATAACATATTGTAAGTACATAAGTCATATTCTGTCTCTTAAGTGAAGATGTATTAACATTAGGCGATTTTTTTTGGGTTCTGGCAAATGCTAAACGTGAGTAACGCATACGTTTGACCTTATTATAATTCTGCTACTGTTCTGCCCACAGTAAGTTTTTATTTCGATTCATACGTTCGTATATCGAAGAGAATTTTATATTGGTTCAAGCGCCTCTGTGTATAATATGTAGCTTGCATAAATACTGATTGGAAACGTCTTAGACACTGCCGGATTTACAAATCAAGGGGCTCATGGGCACAAGAGTGTTGGGGGCCTATCCTGACTGAAAAAACGAAACCGAATCGACCCATTCAACATGTAAAATTGCTTGTCCAAAGTTGAAAGTCGATTTGGTTACTTTGGTTTGCATATTTAATTATTAAAAAAATGCACGTGCAGTTTTTTTTTTGTATCCGAAAAGACCCAGCTCGTTACTTACCTAGGTCGATTGGGTTACTTGGGTTTGCAGATTTAATTTTTTAAAAAAATGTACCTGCTGGGTCGATTCGGTTACTTATAATTGATTCGGTTACTTCGTACCCTGGGACTTTTCTTTCATTCGCAGCCTGAGTCATTCCTTCAATAAATTATTTTTACTAGCGTCACATCGCTCGCTAACGCTCGCTCGTTATTTTTATATTGGTGGGGGTCCTTATTGGTGGGGACCCAGGGGCCCTTATGTAAATCCGGCACTGGTCTTAGAATTGCATGTAAATGGTTAATTTCGATTTGTTCAAATACACTCTTAAGCATGTTTGTGTAATTATAGTATACGTATATTAACTAGGTTATTAGTTGAGTCCATTAATGTACACAACTTTACGCACCAACTTAATTGTGCAACATACATAATTCACGGAGTGAATGCAAGCTATTGACCAGGGATGTGACTGGCATTGCCTTATTGGGCATCACGCTTTCAGGTTGGGCAGAGTATCCAACGACTGGTGTAGAAATTGGCATGAACCCGTTGAATAGGAAACCACGGAACATCTTTGGCAAGTAATAGGCTAAAATACTTCGGGCAGATATTCTGTATATCCCTGAATGAACTAAATAAAGTCCACCTGAGTGAAATCAAAAGATTTACTGTAACAACAGGTGTTGGATGTGCACCACAATGAAAGGACCAGAATTTACTATTAAAACTGTATTAACACTATGGATGTCTGTGGTCTGTGGGAGGCTATGGCCGCCAGCAGAACCTAACCTAGCCTATCTTTATAATCATAAAACAAATTAAATCAAAGTTTTCTATTGTTAAATTAACTTTATTTACTGACGTATTATGTAAGGCGAAACACGCCAGTGAATGATAGGAACGCATTCACAACAGCCGCTTGAAGCTTTTAATTAAGATCTTGCTAAAAACTATTCTGTTCATTTGAACTTTGTGTACATCGCCTGTTTTGGTATGTGATTCAACATGAGAAAATAAAAGCGTTTTCGAGAGATACAGGTACTTTGTAGAGCACTTTTAGAACGTTTCTGTTTCGTTTTATTACACAAAAATGTAGAGACAAAGAGACTCCAAGAGCGGTCAGTACATATCTCACGAAAAAGCTGTACGAATAAATGCAGCCATCCATAGCACCAACTTTTAAAATAAAAATGTGTAGAAAATCCTTCGGTTGCACGATAGATTGCCAAAAGAATTAAAGACAAAAAATCAAAATGACGCAACGGCTGAAAATAAGATAAGGAAATGGATCATGCAGCTAAAAGAGCGTGACATGAATGAAATATTATACATAGAGCGTTAATTTGCAGAAATATTTGAAAGTAGGATTATACATGAAGAGAATTTTTATTACATTGAGATCAAGCACTGCTTCATATTCACATATTAATTTTTAATCCCTACGATCTTTTACAAATCGACTTATAAAATAATTATTCTTATACTTTGAACCATAATGTATGCCATTAGAAATGCTTAGAACGTTCGAGTGGAGGATTCAACACCCGCTCAGCTTTCGGGAGTCGAGTACTCTACACCGACGACAGGTCGTCAAATCATTTGCGACTCATCGAGTTTTGTATTGGTGCGAACGCATTTTTGGCCCAGTAACTATCCAAATTTGGATATCGATAAACCGACATGTACAGCAAAATGCCAATATAATGATATAGTTCGTCAATGTCTAGATTGAAGAGAGTGTTGGTATTTTCCAATCTAGCTGCTTGATTTGCTTCTAATACAATTATTTCCATTATTTCTCTTGTGAAGAAATAACAGAAAATGTCCATTGGCGTCTTTAATTCATTTATTTCTGCAAGGAAAGCTGCTTCATTGACATGTAGTTTCATGGACCGTTGCCGCCATGTCATCTTCGATTCGAAGATCTTTATCTTATTGATTCAATGCCTGAGAAACATCAAATTATGTATTTTGAAGTCAGTTGGTAGTTCTCAATTCTTACCTGCTCTAATGAAGCTACTACCGAAGGGACATATGTTGGCCCAGTACTGTTCATCAATGGTATTGGAGAGCGGGGTCTTTTCGTCAATTTTTTTCCTGCTCTAGTCACTGTTTCATCGGCTTCAATATTTTCAACAACATTTTCGTTTCCCGTTATTTGATTCAATGTGAATGATCCCGAAGATGCTTCAAGTGCACTGTTCACTTCATTGGTAGTTAACAAATCACTATTTTGCATGTCTCTGATGCATTCAGTAGCGTCAATTCCGTAGGACTGGGGAGGGTATTGCCCCCCTCCCTCCAATGATATGATACTAGTTATTATTCAATACATTAATTCAATAAACCCTTCTAGTGGTGGAATTATAATTCTCGCCTCCCCCCAAGATTTGGTGAAGTGACGCCACTGGATGCATTCTTCGTTTTCCGGGATACTTGCCTCTGGTACGTAATTCGGATCATTCTCTTCATGGTCACTACTGAAATCTACTTCTAGGCGTATTGATTCCATAAGTTCAAACATCTGAGCATCGGTCATATCGAATAGTTTGATCCGTCTACCTGCCATTTCTATATGATTTTATAAAATAGATAGACAAACGGCGACAAACAGTAAACAAAACCATAGCGAAGGGTGAAAAACAATGAAATGGAATGAGACGATAAATTTACACTGGAACCCGCAACAGTGCCCTGAGGCACGCTTTAGGTTCACAACAAAAAATAAATTTTTCTCACATTCTAATAATAACTACTACAGCTATCTGAGCTTTTAAGCTTGAAGCTTTAAATCAAGTAAAAAGCTTTTTAATAAATAATGGATATGGAAAAAATTATGCATGCAAATAATTTGTTATTTTTTTATAATTTTTTCTTAGCTTTATCCTTTTTCTCAACATACCCACTCAGACGATGTGATATAGATATTAAAACAATTATATGTGTAATTTTACTTGGTCCAAGGCGTAAATGTGAGAAACAATTTACCCTGCGTCAGGCCCTTGCGCAGAAATCATCTAAGGGGGTGGGGGGTGGGGCTTAACTCGGATATTTCATGTCAGGCTATAAAGTTCGAAAGAAAAGCATTTTTGATGACAAAGCATACAAAAAATACTATATATTATATATAAACATGTATATGCTCATGTGTGTTTAGTATATATTTACATATGGGTCAGTCTACCTCGTTTTTACACTCAAAATTTAGATTTCACTAAATCAATTTTTTTCAATACTTTGTCTAAAAATGTTCGACATGTGTTTTTGGAAAAAGTTTTTCCGGACTTATTTTCGAAAATACGATTTTTTGAAAATCACAAAATTTAAAAATATATGAATTTTCAGACGCTTGAATTTCAAAATGTACACGTCAGGTCGAAAAACCGTCAGGCAATAAAAGTTAACATTTTAGGTCTATTTTCTAAGTCTTGCATTGAAAATGTTCTTCTCTTAAGTTATAAGCAATAATTTTGCAATTTAAAAATTAAAATCAATAATTTTCGACAAGCGATATGTTTAATTTCATCGTTTTTTTTTTTGGTGGTCAGAGTTGTGGTTCTCTAGATATGAGATTTTCTATGTTACCACGCCAAGTTTCAATAACTAACAGAATAATAGAAAAGAATCAAAGCAACGCAGTTACGCAAATTACGTAGGCCTTAGGCCTAAAAGAGATTTTTTTTAATTTTTTCTGGTACCAAAACATATATATAAATTTCTTATTTTTAATTTTCTTTATGTGCAATGTATTCAAAGAAAATTTCTTTTTTTCAATATTCTGGTAAATATCACAAAAAATAAAAGTTTTTTGGTATTCTGAAAGTCAACTTACATTTTGTTTGATTTTACCAGCATCAAAGTACAATAAACATTTTTAAGAACACTTCCGATGAAACTCGCGATCTCTAATTCTTAATAAATGGCTGAAACTTTGTAGAAGTTTACTTTCCGGTTATGGAACCATTTCAGACTAGGAGAGCTTATCATTTCAAACTATCGATTTTTTCTTATCGGCAAAATACACATACATACATACTAGTTCTGCGAGTTACTGTACAAAACTTGTCCAAAAATCTTTGCGATGTACATTTATTAATTGAGCCGAGTCCGTTTAGCTGATCTTCAGGCACTGTTGGTCTAAGGTAGGGTCTTAAACGACGTCGCATATAAAAGTTGTCACAGCATTTGTTCACTTACAGATAAAAGCTTATGAAACTTTACCAACAAGGGCACAACAGGCTTCAGGAGGTCTTTGGTTGGGAAAAATTTTGGAGCAATATAACCTTAGCAACACTTCGAATTTCTTATGCTTCTTCCAAGATAAGGTTTTCTTACTGAAAATACAGGATATTTAAATGACTATTTTCGCTTTGATCTGTTTTGTGAAATATCGGAAGTTGCGAATGAATTTCCAAAAATTACTACGAGTATAAACTGCGAAACTTTTAACTTTCAAGTGCATAATTTATATACATATTTGATATTTTCATAAAATTTTTAATTTTTCTTTTTATAAAAAATGATTTTTTGTTTTGTTTTTTCGTAAGAGTCGCAGGTCTTTTAGCTTTTCATGTAAGTGAGAAGATATATTCAATAAAAGTCTATGTAAAAAAATTTCCAAGGGATGTTGTGGGGCTCGGACAACACAAACATAAAAATACAGACCATCATTAAGCTACAAATTTAGCTACAGTTAGTTTTCAATCTAAGATTGACTTGACCTTTTGACAAGTTAATGTTATAAAAATCGAAACTGTTACTAAGAGTTGTCAAACGATATAATTAGTTCTATTAACAGGAAATGTGACAACTTTAAACGATCCTCATAAGGAGGAAGGCTCAAAGGGACAGCCCAATTTAAGCAAAACGAATAAATTTTTTTTGAATTCTCTCAATTCTATTTAAATGAATATTATAAAATGGTGACCATACTTGGCTGGCGTACTCTAAGTGAGGACGCACTATTGTATTATATAAAGTCACCGTTACTAAAGGGCTATTAAATTCTTTTGCCCACCTCTTAATGAAGCCAAGCAGAGAGAGGATTTTTTACAAATTTGATTAATATGCTCATTAAAAGTTAATTTAACATCAAAATGTATACCCAGATCTTTGACTAAATCGACACGACATATTTTCTTATCTTTTAATTTATAATCAAACTCCACGATATTTTGCTTCCTGGTGAAAATCATAGTTTGGCATTTATCAGGATTACGATGTAAGACATTTTAAGAACACCAAACCTCAAAGGAGTTCAAGTCAGCCTGAAGTGAAATAGTGTCACCAACCACCTTCACGTTCCTGTAAATTTTCATGTCATCTGTATATACTAATAGATGGGAGTTTTTAATATCATGTGAAACCTCATTAATTGCTAAAATGAACAGGAGTGGCCCCAGGTGGCTTCTTTGTGATGCTTCCTGATGCCGCGCTAAATGGGGAGGAAACACCCTCCAAAATCTTATTTGATATGAGCGATCAGATAAACAAGATTCAATCCAGCTGACAAAACTTAAAGGAAATCCAAGCTTCTTTAACTTAAACAAAATCATATTATGTGGTAATTTGTCTTGCTATTACTTCATCAAAGAACACTTTAACCCGATCGTATATAATATGTTCAAAAATTTTCGGTATTGATGATAACTTAGCCACGGGCCTGTAGTTTGAAACGTCAGTTTTACACTCTTTTTTGAAAATGGGACTCATGTATGTATTTTTTCAAAATTTAATAGTAGTTTTCTCTTAGTGATCTATTAAATAAAAAGCTGAGGGGCTTACTCAGCAAAGAGCTGAAGTTGACGAAAACTATCGCAGGAATACCATCAGGGCGGAGCTGAAGTCATCATCAACAGACGAGATATATTTCTCTATGAGGTCAGGTGAGAAAGATATCTGATTAACTGAAACTAAAGAGTCGTTATTCATATATTCAAAATAGTTGATTTCAGGGCTAAATAAATCCATAGAAAATGATTCCTTAATTAAATTAGCAAACAACCGGCTATAATTTGGGGGTCGCTAGTAAGCCCATCAACTATTTTAAACACAGATGGAAACACGTCAGATTTTTTTTTAGAATTAATAAAACCCCAAAAATTCTTGGGATCATGAAGAATATTCAGCTTAATTTTATTCAAATATTCAGAATAAACTAAATCTGACATATCTTTAAATTCCATAAACAGTCGCTGATAAGTAACTAGGTCATTTTGGTCCTGGCTACAAACGTATTTGTTCCATGCCCTATTACGGCCATTACGAATTTTCTTCAAATTCTTTGTATAACAAGGGTACGATGAATTACTAACGTACCTCCGCATATATATCACCGACAATGCTATGGCCGAAAAAAGTTCACCATAGAAAAATTTAATGCAGTCATCGAATGTACTATTGTTAAAATAATTAAATAATTTTCAACACGAAACACGCACGAGCAAGCACGAATTCAAATTTTTTAACACGAACACGTCGTGCGTGTTCGAGTCACGACGAAAAACACGACACGCGCCCATCTCTATTTCGAAAACGCAAAAGGATCCATCCACTTTTTCGGATCCGTCTCGAACACTGATCGGACTTCATTTACGGATCCGTTCTAGATTCGTTTTTTGTAAATAAAACGGATTCGAGGCGGACTCGTTTGTTTGAATAATACGGATTTTACCGTATTTAAATTAAAAATATTTAGTTAACGCAAGTAACCCAAATTTTTTTTTTTACCACATCACCATCTTCTCTAATGTTGTTGTTACTTATGGTTAATTTGTATGTGTTACATTATTAATACTTCAAAGAATAACTTGAATTTTTACCTGTCAGCGATCAGAATTGAACCTACGAGTCAGCCTAGTTTTTTCAACATTTCTCATGCTTTTCGACTCTTTCAGCCTTTTTCACCAGTTCCAAAATATTCCTTACTTTTTTCAATTCAGTCCATTTTTTACCAACTTTTCCGACATTTTTCGGCTTTTTCAACCCATATCAACATTTTCCACAATTTTTAAGCCTCTTTTGACGTTTTTCAACACATTTCATATTGTGTCAACCTCTTTCAACTTTTTGAATGAATTCCATTTTTTTTCGGCCCATTAAACCTCATTCAACCTTTTTTCATCTATTGCATATCTTTTCGATTTTTTTTACTAATAATAATAAGACCTAAAAATTTCACTCGGTATGGCGTTCTGAAGATTTTGCTTATATGGGATATTCTACGCCCTCTTGTCAAAATTCACCAACATTTTGTTTAGTGGTGGTCCGAGATGTTTCTCTTATCTGTGAAAATTTTGGTTCCGAACACATAGCTTGTTTAATGTGGCGTTTTAAATTTTTTTTTGTATCGGTGGTAGGTGTGTCTAGTAACCAAATTCACCCATTTCCAATCCCATGAATCTTGTTGGGAAGTGTAGTCTGTGTACCGAATTTCATTCATTTATAATGCTTGGTTTTTCCGTAATCGTGATATCCGCAGACAATCAGGTAGACGGACAGATAGGAGGACGTTTCTAAATCGACTTAGGTGGGGACGCTGATCAAGGTTTTATACAGCTATTTACTTTAAAAATGGGACACCGCACTCAAATTATCTACTTCTGAGTTGAATTCTAAAAATTAAAAGGTTGATGCACAACACTCTGATCTGATGCACTAGCTAAGTGTTCGTCCAATTTTGGTTCCCTGACTCTTGGATATTTGTGCACTTCCCTTAAAATCAAGCTGACATCTCTGCGAGATAGGTTCTTTCGCGCGGCCACTATGGGGCTTCTTTTCAGTGGAATCAACATCTTTTAATGAAGTGTGACATGTTGATTGAATCAAGTTCGATATATTTCAAATTTTACTACACAATTAATTTTTTTTTATAAATTTAACAACGAAATTTTTCTTATCACTTGAATTTTCTCTCCGCGGAGCCGTTATAATATCAATCAAATATCGCGTCCAAATCACAACTACATTCAGTTAAATAAAAATGTGTTCGATTTTTTTCGTTGAAAATAGTATTTAATCTAATATATAAAATTCTCGTGATAAGGATAGGGATAGGGAAAGGGATAGGGATAGGGATAGGGATAGGGATAGGGATAGGGATAGGGATAGGGATAGGGATAGGGATAGGGATAGGGATAGGGATAGGGATAGGGATAGGGATAGGGATAGGGATAGGGATAGGGATAGGGATAGGGATAGGGATAGGGATAGGGATAGGGATAGGGATAGGGATAGGGATAGGGATAGGGATAGGGATAGCGATAGGGATAGGGATAGGGATAGGGATAGGGATAGGGATAGGGATAGGGATAGGGATAGGGATAGGGATAGGGATAGGGATAGGGATAGAGATAGAGATAGAGATAGAGATAGAGATAGAGATAGAGATAGAGATAGAGATAGAGATAGAGATAGAGATAGAGATAGAGATAGAGATAGGGATAGGGATAGGGATAGGGATAGGAATGGAGATGGAAACAGATATGGAGCTGAACAGGGAGGGCAGAACAACGTTTGCCGGGTCAGCTAGTTAAATATATAAATAATAAATAAATTGAAAGATCTACCTGGTCTTTAATGCTTTTGTTCCATAGTTTGTTAAATCTCTTCCAGCATCAATTATCGCCTGACATCTTTGCAGCATACTTTCGATTAAACTTTCCGCATATTCTCTCGACAAGGTCCCCCGAAAAGCACAAACTCCGAAGTTGCCCAAAACTCCTTATCATGTTTCTACGGAGCTTCATTTTGATGTACGTCTATTTATTTTCGATGAAATTGCCATCGGCTGATGTCCAACGTAACCACGTCATTTACTTAACTGACTGTAAGTACATTACACCAAAGTATGACTCATATTATGGATATAAAAACTAAAAAAACTTTACTGCACCGTTTTCTAAAAAAAGTAATCAATAGTTCAAGGGTAAGTTGCGTAGTGTATGTAGACGTATTTCAACCGTTTTTTTTTAGATTAATTATTAAATTTATAACGGAGAACATTTTTTTTTTGCTCATTATCAATAAAAATGAGTTCCAAGCCAAACTGCATCATTACTTTTATCGATAATTTATTCGGATTATCGATAAAGCAGAAAGTGAGGGTGTGTG
>OY804259.1:36790627-37015240 GCA_963680825.1 Meiosimyza decipiens
GTTGTTGCTTTTTTTCCACCGAAAAATTCAGATGAAAAATGGCAAATATTTTATTCCTTTTGTTTGCTTGTATGTGTTTCACATAAATTGCTATTTCTCGCATCCAGAATTATTTCTAAGGGGCCTTTAATCTAACGAAATTATGAACTTTTATTTTGATATTTTCTTGTTTTACTTGAAACAAATCATAAGTTAAAACAAGTTAATACCTAAATATATTAAATATGAATAGTTTATTGCTAGAATTGATTCGGCATTTAAAAAAACACGAAAATCCAATTTTGAAAGACAAATAAATGGAATTTTCTTTGTAATTAAGAAGAAACTAAATCAAAATGTCAAAATAGACTATCACTATCGCCGTGTTATTTTAATTTGGGCATAAGTCAATGCAAAATCATAAATATTTATGTTGCGGGGTTTAAGCACCATTGATCCCTTGCTCGAGAGCACATGTTTTTCAGTTCAAACTGAAAAACAAAAATAATATTCATGTTGTTTGACTTGCTGAGCGCCGGCTTCAAACAAAAATTCTTCTGTCTTGCAGTTTGAATTGAAATTGATTGTTTAAATCACAAATATTCTTCAATTTCCACATTTTTCAACAAGTTCATTAAAATAACAATAAAGGTTATATTAATTTGCCTTATGAAAATTTGGCAGCATAAGCTGGCTCCGTAGCTGTCAAAATCCAATGTGAAATGTAAACAAACAATTTGAGCTTACACTATTTTGTGATAAATGCGGAGCCAGCCAGTAAAACAAGAAAATATCAAAATAAAAGTCCATAATTTCGTTAGATTAAAGGCCCCTTAGAAATAATTCTGGACGCGAGAAATAGCAATTTATGTGAAACACATACAAGCAAACAAAAGGAATAAAATATTTGCCATTTTTCATCTGAATTTTTCGGTGGAAAAAAAGCAACAACAATACAAATAACGGGATCGGTTGTGAACTACAAAAAACAACAACAATACACGCATTTGGCTAGGATTTTTTCAACTGAATTTTTATAAAGAAAAAAGCAACAACAACAACGCAAATGACGCGGGATCGGTTGCAAATTTGCTGTTTTGGAGAAGTCAAATTCAAAATCTTGCTTCTGGATTTGCTGGTTGCTTGGTAGCAATAAAAATTAATTTTCTCAAATGCAGCTAAAAGAAAGAATTTATTATTTGTAAAGGAATTGAATGATTCTATTCTCATCAGGGTTTTCCTCTTTTTTCTAATTACAGCTAACATTGAATTTATTGACTAATTGCCGAAAGACTTGTTCCTTTTTTCTTTTTCAATTCATATAGATTTTATTTTCATTTGCTTAAATTCATAAATTTCCCTATGAATTTAAATAAACGAAATAGAAAATCTGACAATAAACAAAATAAAAATGGCAGAGCCGATTGATTGAATTTTAGCTTCGTAAAACTCCCAATGCGCAACATAAGCCAAAATCGTATTTCCCCTGATTCTAAGACCGTTGGTTTTACTTTGCAATCAACAACAGTTCTATCCAATTACCGACAAATCGCGGAGTTGTTCTTTAAATATATAATTCTTTGCTAGGCTTCGCAGCTAGCGTTGTACGGACGGACAAGCCAGCAGAGAAATCAAAAACATTTGAAATTCATCCATCCATCCATCCAACATGAGTGTCAAGCGGCTGGTCAAACCGTTCACATGATCAAATAGTGAAGTTTGTCAAGCATGATGGACAGTTTGGTGTGTACGGCCCTATTGACGAAGCAACACCAAGCGCGGCTGTAGTTCTTTTCGATTGTTATGCACATAAAGAATTTCTTGTACAGTTATGGCAAATGATACAACGAAGTTTATGATTCAAAATGCTTTTGACGACATTCAATGTTTAATTTGTAATATGTCGTCAAAAGGTTGTAATAAATTTTCCAGGAAAAGACATTACGAAACTTTTCATTATAAATTTAATGAATTTGTAGGGGTGGAGAGGGATAAACTTTTTATAGAAAAAAGAAAAGTATTTTTAGACAAAATAAAGTTATGGGTAGCTGTACCTGATGGTGATAGTAGTATTGAAAATGAAAAAAGCTTAAATAGCACGTCTACTTTAGTTAGCATAGAAATTGCAAAGCACGGTGGATCATTTTTGGGTGGGTTATTTTTTAGACACTGTAACCAAATTTTTTATGTAAATAATATGTGTGCTGTCCCAATTGAATGAATTTTTGATGTAGCAATTTGAAATTGTATCGATTTAGTTTTTTTTGGTAAGTTTAAAGACAACAGCGCTATGACCGCGTTCGATGTTGCTTTGTTTATGATTTTTCAACAAGTCTAAACGTCTTTTCTAATCTTTTTTAGTTTCCACTTTCTGCCGCGTCATTCCAATAAAATCAATATTTGGTTACAAATTTCTTGCGGTGCAGCCTCTCTCCTCTCACCAAACACTCTCACTTTATGTTTTGCCGACCCCTGCTCTAGTTAGTCTATGAACGAAAGGGCTTGGGTTGCAGTTACAGATATATGCAAATTAATAAACGCAACCAATCAAGACAAAATTTCAATTCAAGATTCCTAGTGCAATTCGCCATTGCATTTAATGTTACTAAACGACCCGTATTACAATAATTACATTAGTACATACTTTTAATTTAATGGTTATAAAGGATCTCTTATTTGAAACAACAAAAGACGTAATTGAAAACTAGTGCTAAAATCGCAGAGTTATGAGTATGGCGACCAAAACTAAGCAATTGCTTAAAAAAGCTTATTTTGCTTATTCGATATCATTTTTGGTGTTCATGCATAACTTTGGCGTTAATTTTCGCTGATTTTGAGAAAAATAAAAAAATGGCAGCTATATTTTCTTGTCACATGCAATAAGTATGCAAACCAGTGATGTACATGAATCCATTCATTTTCTTTTTAAACGATTCCCAAAAAACAAGTACAAGAATGAATGTCGACTTGGCTTGCTTGTTTATTTACAAGCCAAGCCGAAATTCATTCAATGTGTACATTCGCTTTAATGTTATCTGTTTCTTTTGGACTTGCTTTTTGTCTCGAATGAGTTATTTCTTTGAAAGCCAGCTTGAATTATGAGAGTGAGTTGCTTTTAGGAATGGCTTGTGTACAAGTACACACCGACAATTGATGGAAAAATGTCGAAAACAAATTTTGGAAGTTACCAGTCGCCGACCACTCTAATACAGTGCTTAAGCCCTAATTAAAAAAACTTATTGCACCAAGCGACGGAATATGTGGAAATTGGACTTTGTTAGAAAATTTTACTTCAATCGATGGGGAATGATTAAAAAGAGATTTTGAACATAGCTAGGAGCACGGTGGATCCAAGTAGGGACTATTTTGGGCACATTTAAGGAAATTTTTATTTGCTTCAACTGGTAAGAAATGGTTGAAAAAGAGTTTTTGACATTGCTTGGTGCAGCCCCGGACCTAGGATGGGAACATTTTGGGCCCTGGAAAATATATGGAATTTCCAGAAAAAAAAAAATCGATGGGGAGAAGTTAAAAGCGGATTTCTAACATGACTTTGGGCTGCCCCGGACCCAGAACGGAATCGTCTTGAACCCAATACAGAAAATGAATTTTTTGCTGCCTTCGATGAGTTATTTAATGGTACTTTTTAAACAGAAGATCGGTGGAGTTTTCAATTTGAAAACGTGAATATGCACTTGGTTGTTTATTGTAATAGAAATAAGTGAAGACTTCCGAAAAATAATTATAAGTATCTAGACATATTTAATGATACAATTTTATTTGCATATTTTTCAAGCATATTTTAGGACTTTTTTAAACGCTTAAAGTCGGCTTTTTAGAGCTTACTTTTGGTCGCCCTAGTTATGAGTTACTATATGTACGCACCTACCTAAAAACGAGTCTTGGCACTTAAAAAAAGATTTTTAGGGTATGCCATTCACCCTTAATCCTCTATTCAACTAACAACAAAAAAAAAATTTAAAAAACTAACCATAACTTTTTTAGTAATTATAAAGAATGAATAACTCAGTTTTACTTGCTCAATGAATAATCGGACAACATACCAAGTAATGAAAAAATTGTCGTTATTTTTTTCTACATATAAAGGAGTATTATGTTTTACGTTGTGTTACTTTGCACTCATTGGTTGCATTCAGTGTTGGAAATTAAATTAATTGCAATGTGAATTGAATGGCATGCCAATTTTTTTGAAGTTCCAATTAGTTCGTAACTTTTTATATAATTTTTAAAAAAAGAAAGCTTCGTCCGATTATTCATAGGAGCCACTGTAATCTTATTGTGGCCCTTTTCTAATCAAATAAATAATAATAAAAATAAATAAATTTTTTTTTTAGAATATACTAACTTAATAAATACTTTCCACTTTGTTTTGTCTCCAAACGAATAAAACGAAATCGTTCTTTGGCGAATTACTCAAAAAAAAAGGTGTACACATTTTTTTTTTAAATTAATTTATTTAGGGGAACTTCCACTAAATAAAATGTTCAAATATGTACTTTACAAAATAAATTCAATGCAATGGGTTGCACTTTATTTCATCCGACAATGTACTCCTGCTATTCGAAGCCGGGTCGAAAATATTAAGGTGCGATAATTCTGACTGAAGGCACAAAGCTCCATTACTTAGAAAGTATGAAATAATATTTGTTTATAATAACTTACTCTAAGGGAACTAAGTTAAACACACTGTAGCTCATAGTGTTCAAGAGAGAACCCAGCCTCCAAAAACTTTTTTTAGCCACAATGATCCAATGAATTTGATTTTCCCGGATGTTGCATGAGATCTGGACCAACGAGTAGAGTTCAGAAAAAAGTTTTAATTAATGATGCGACACCTTAAGGTTAATTTACATAAATGAAGAACCGATAAAGTTCTAACAAATCATAATGTGATATGGAAACATATCAGTTTCGATGCATCGTATTCTTCACACTAATTTAGATCCTATTTTAAACAGCGATGTCAATCTAAGCAATTTTTTACCGCGCCTTTTCATCACTATATTCCTTTCATTATTTTCATTTTGTAGGCACAACACAATGGATGTGAGCCACTACTATTTAAGATATGCGACCCAAGTTATCACAAGGTTTTGATGTTGCAGTTTCATATACAAATTAATGTTTTTTTTTTATTCAAAATACGGTATCCAAACGATTTGTGATATTTTACGGGAATATTGATTATTTCTAACTGCTATAAGTTCACTGTCATCATTTAATTTGTATATTAAGCTGCCACAATATCAAACTAAAAAAATTCTGAACTCAATAACGAAATGATATATAAAAGACATCAACTACAGTACAGTTACGTCCTTTCATCAAATTAAAAACATCAAGGTTTCTGTGCGTCTACTGAAGCAACACATTTATTTTATTTTATATGAAAATTACTTTTAATATCTTCTTAAATACAATATTGCAATGAGCCAAAATAACTATCCGTTTGGCTCCGAATTCCAGCCAACATTATAGTATAAGTTTTTCTGAGGATATACAAATTTTTGTTAGCAATGTTTAATATTTGAACAGGGTTATAACATAAACCTGCCTAAGACTCGACCTAAGTGATAGAAAGTTCCAATATTGTCGTTATAACAGAATTACAATTTTTAGTTTGGATCACTCTTGCTTTCTTGACCAATTTCAGATAAACGAACGCCTGTGCTAACTGTTTCAATGTCGTCTAAGTCAAAATCGCCTTCTGATTCAGAACTGTATTGCTGTTTACTCTGTGCCACATTTGGCAATACAGCTGCTTTTTTTGCTGGAAGTAGTTCCGTCCGAGGAAAATCTAATTTTGACCATAGACCAGATTCAGCTTTTGGCAATGTTATTTCTACTTTGGAGGCATACATATTAACAACGGTTTTGCTTGCGTCAATTATCTGTAATAATATACAATAAAATTGTAATTTCCTTTGAGTAATGGTCAGGTCGTACTTACACCTCTTAGCTCCATATCAAGCTCGAATATTCCGTTACCTTGATTTGGGAACTCTAGTTTTACATGTAATCGGATCGGGTTCACCTCAATGCTGCTTTTCTCGTAGTCATACAATTTAGCGTAAATAGAAACAATGACATTGCTTGCAGTTTGGTGCCAGTCATAGCGGCACTGTAACATTTGTTTGTTATCATTCTATGCGATAGACAAAAGAGATTATTAAATCTAATAAGTCAGAAAGTCAACGAGAGTGTTAACAAATTTTGATTAGATTTAACTATAAGTATTTCTGGTAATGAATGGATGACAAAAAAAGTTGTAGAGAAATCTTAATTGTGTGATTTAACACTCTTTTGTGAGGGAATTAACACTATTTATTTGGTATATTCTTGGCCATTCTCACCTCGCAAAGTAAGAAAAAAATAAATACAATTCTTTGCATTGAAGTTCATGTCTACCACCGGTTGATTTTTTGTCGGATTTTTTCGAATAAGGCCACATTTCAATATTTATATCGAATAAGGGCAGATTTCTCAATTTTTATATTTTCTATATATATATATATATATTTATATTTATATTTTCTATATATATGTATATGCAAATCTGATAAAAGATAAAAAAATTTACTTTTTCAAAAAATATTAATTTCCCAAATACTCCAACACCGATACCGGAGTACCATCCCTGAAAATTGTATCCATGTTTTTTCACCCTATTTGATTTCACAAGCTTTTAAAGTTAAGATTTATGATTTTCAACGTAAATTAAAACATTGAGAATGAAAGCAAAAGAATAAAATTTGATTTCAGCCTTTTAGGCTCAAAATTTTCAAAACATTCAGGAGTACCATCTCTGAAAAATTCATTAATTTTTGTTCACTCTTTTTCACTTTACAGGCATCTTTGCCTTTCATTTTCTTTTGATTTGATTTTTGGTTTGCGGTTACAGCGCTCACCTCTTTTGCTTTGTGTTTTGTTTTATTGTTCTGATTTTCGTACATAAAAGCTTGGTAGAATTTGTGGCAAGTTATGCCCGTCTCGAGTGCACTTACGCAGACTTCAGATGTAGGTTGACAAATGTTCATGATGTTCATAATTTGTAATTCAAAAAAAATGTTCTTTATTTTAATTTTTTACCTTCAAATAAATACCCCTCAGAAAGCTGAAAATCCATTGTTGAAACGTTGGGTAAATTGATGAAATAAAATTATTTTTATTTGCATCAGAGATATATTGACCTAAAAGCCCTAAGCATACAAATATTGAAAAAGAATAATTAAATCACTAGGACTGAATCGACATGAAAAAAATACGGAAACCAACTTTTGAACAACAAAAAATGGAACTTTCCTTAAAATTTACAAGAATGTCAAAACACACTGCCGACTTGTTGTTTTACTTTGGGCTTAAGTCTGCAAATTCATGCACACGCGCTCCTCAGTTAACGCTGAAAAAATAATATTATATTCGTGTTGCTTGACTTGCTGAGCACCTGCTTCAAATAAAAAGTAATATTTTCTATAAAGTTTGATTTCAATTTGTTTAACAACCACAAATATATTTTTGAATTTCCATATTTTTCAACGATATCATGACAAATAACATCAAGATTATATTAATTTGTGGTATTAAAATTTCTCAGCAAAGCGTGGCTTCATTGTTATTAAATGGCTGTTTAACTATTTGATATCATATTGGCAGAGACAGAGGCTCTAACAAATATAAATAAAACAAACAATATCTGCCATTGCGTTACCTCTGTGTCATTAATTGAGAGCCATCTGAAACTATATAAAAAATAAAGGTACCATAAACAATTTTATCGCGTCTGCCTTTTTTTTAATAATACAAGAGGCAAAAGTATTTGTTGCTACGTTTAAGAGTAATCTTTTTTTTAAAATTTTATGATATATACCAGGGGTTGCCAACTTGTATGTGCCTAAGATCGACTTTTTATCTCAAAAATGTGTCGCGATCTACATAGTAAAACCAACTTGATAATTTTTATTAATCGTGCTCAAGTTTTGCACTATAAAAAATGCTCAGTCTGCTGTTTTAAAATTTTAAAATACTACGTTTCAGTAATTATGCTTTTTTTTAATTTTTAAAATAATTAAAAAAATTTTTTTTTAATAAATAAAAAAATAAAATTAAACTATGATCGACCAAATATCGCTTCGCGATCGACCGGTCGATTGCGATCTACTTGTTGGCCATACCTGATATATACTAACTTTAGTGAGTTTATCGTCAGGCAGATTGCAATTATAATAAAGATTATGTCATAAGAATCAAGAGAAACAACCTCTGGCACTTAGTAATTGTGGTATTTAAAAAAAGCACTATTACAGACATGTAAAAAATGGAACACTAAATTATTTTATCGCTTTCGCCTCTTGGCTGACTGGTTCTTTTATTGATAAAACAAAAATACAAATAGAGAAGGCAAACGATTCCATCGCTGCCTGCCCAAAACATATGGGACGTTCTTTTACAAACCGAACACTTTTCTGACGACGCATTTTTGATTTGGCTGAAATTTTTTTTATGGGTTCTGTATCGAAAAAAAAGAGATACGTGTTCGAGGATTTTTTTGAAAAAAATTTTGTGTTCAAAATAGAGTGAATTTAAATTTTGATTTCGTGATTTTTGGCTTGTAGGCTCACTTTCAAAAATTCATAGCTCTGGTTCTGTTAAAGCTAGAAAATTGTTTTATTTTCTTTCAAAGCTAAAAGAATGAAATTTAACAAAAAATGATTTCTTAAAAATTTATTAGCAAATTAATATTTTTATAAACAATTTAAATGGTTAAATTGATTTTTAACAATCCCTGTACCAAATTTTTAATGTTACCATCCTATTTGACGTCAAATTCCCTGTCGAAAATGTATTTTTTTTTTATGGTGAAACTATTATTACTATTAAAAATAAATTAATTTATGTAGTGTGGCACGTCTTATCGCGCCTCATTTTCTTGCTCCATATCGATTTTGAGCGTTCAAGCGACGCACAGTGGCAAACTTTTCCGAAAAGAGTTGCAAAAACCAATTTTGGTGTGGATTTGTTTGACAAATTTGATACTCGCATCGGACAGAGAAATGTCTTGAGCTGATAAATTTAAAATTTGGATAAGTAGTTTAGTTTTTACAGTTGAAGTTAAAATTTCATGTTTGAGCTAAAAAATTCAGCAAATGCTGAGAGAGTAATTTAAATTTTTTCCTAAAAGCATTATTGGTCTTAGTTCGCCACTTTTTTTAATTGTTTTGGTTAAAAACTACCTTTTTAAGATTTTGAATTTATGGTGTTTTAAAATTTTTCTGATTGCACTAATATTTTGAAGGTAATATTACTGAAATCTTGAAAGTTATATAAGAATTACAAGAAAAGCTAACTAGATGTCAAACAATTTGTGTAGGGAAAAAAAAATTTAAATTATAGACAATTTTCAAACATTGGTCTTACACAAAAATTTATCAATTTTCCTACCGCTACTCGCCACATATAACTATTGCCATAGAGAAAATCATATTAAGCGATCAGAACACTAAGAGCCATCTATCTTTAGAAGTAAGGACTGTCCCAGAAAAAACTTAAGTTTTTTATTTTTTGTATTATGCTCTACCTGATAATTTTATAGGTCTAAAAAGACACAATATTTGTTCTATATAAAGTGACGTTTAATATGATGTATAACACTTGAAGGTAGCACTTTTAACGGCAAAGATGTCCAGCAAGCAACAAAAAGTCCGCGAACAGATTTTGTCCACATACCTGCAAAATCCAGAATTTATTCAGCTGTAGCAAAAATAGTTGGTGCATCAGAAAAAACTGTCTTTACGGTTATTTCTAATTATAAGAAGGGTCTACCTGTTTCACGAAAAAAAGGTTCAGGCAGAAAATCAGAATTTGCTAGCCCTAAGGTAGCGACGAAGGTGAAGGGTCCTTTTAAGCAAAATCCCAACACTTCAGTGGGAGTTATGGCGGCTAGAGCAGGTACATCAAAATCTACAAAGGATAAAGGAGAAAAGTAAGCTAAAGACATAAAAAAGAGTTCAAAAAGTACCAAACCGTTCTAATGAAAAGCAGTTGATGGCTCAGATGCGAGCCCGAAAATTGTATGAAAGTTACCTGACTAAATTTGATTGCTGTATTATGAACAACGAAACTTACGTCAAAGCAGATTTTAAGCAGCTACCTGGGCCCGAATATTATACATCACCAAAAAAAGGGCATGTGTCCAGTAAATTCAAAGAAAAAAAAATTTCGAAATTTCCGAAGCAATATATGGTTTGGCAGGCCATATGCAGCTGTGGTCTCAGAAGCATATTTTTTGTTATGCTAGGCACAATCAATTCCAAAGTTTATATAGACGAGTGCCTCAAAAAACGTCTTCTACTATTTATTCATGCACATGAGGATACCATGATCTTCTGACCAGATTAAGCAACGTCTCATTACTCTAAAGCTACGATGGAATGGTATGCATGTAAAAATATCAATTTTTTTCCAACAATTGCAAATCCGCCCAACTGCCCAGAGCTTCGCCCAATTGAAAGAGTGGTAAGACTGCAAAAAATTTACAAGACTTCAGACATAAGTGGAAAAGATCATACCGTACTGTCGATGAAACAACTGTGCAAAATTTAATGAAGGGCCTTACGAAAAAAGTAAGAAACTTTTATAGAAAAAACAAATTGTTGCTTAGTTTTTAGTTATTTATATTCTAAACACTAGCCATTATTAATAAAAAAACGAAAAAAGACCAAAAAAATTACAGGGTATATTTTATATAATAACTAAAATGCAACTAATTAATGCCAGGTCAAAATTATTATGTCTCTGATGCACAAAAAATATAGAATTGTATGAGCCTTATCAAATCAATTATCCAACAATAAAATGTTGTGTTTCGAAATTCGCTAGCTTACGACCGAAACATTGTTTACTAGCAGGAGCCAGTTTGTGTCTGCCAATTTATGAAAATGTAAAGTTATTAATAGATGGAGCAAATTTAAAATCAAACATAGCCGATGCACAACGACCTATCAAAAATTATCATGATTGTTTGGATCGTATGGTGTATGATATGCAATCTACTGATTGTTTTTTGGGATCGTGTGCTGAGTGCCCTGGTAAGTAATGCCATTGAGCAAATAGAACAGAATTTTGAAGAAAAATTAATGGACAATATTAAGTATAAACAGTGGGCTACAACTGAAAGAACTTCATTACAAACCTTGATATCTAGTGTTGATGAATTTGTAGAATTTTTTAATAAAGGTTTAAGAAAATCATGGCTAAATTCTTTTTTAGTCAATAAACAAAGAGAATTTTTAAATAAAATGAAAACGAAATTGATGAAAAATGAATGCATTGTTGTTTGTGATTTTTCTGAAAATTACGCCTTCATAATTCAGAATTCTGTTCAAGGTATACATTGGAATAATAATCAAGTGACAATACATCCCTTTTCAATAAAGGGATATATAAAGATGACAATGATGAGTTGAAAATCAAAAGCTTTGTTTCTATTTCTGAATGTTTCAAAGCCAACTCGTGGAATTCATTTAAACATATTTAAAATATGTATATAAGATAATATATTTTTCGGACGGTGCAAGCGGACAATATAAAAACAAAAACAATTCATAAATCTAACTCATCATATAGAAGATTTCAAAATAGCAGCTGAGTGGCACTTGTTCTCGATCTCACATTAAAGTAAAGGACCGTGTGACGGAATAGGTGGAACATTAAAACGACTTGCTGCTAGAGCTAGTCTTCAAAGGGTCAATAATCCTATCTGCAGAGTTGTTTAGATGGGCGACTGAAGCTCTGCCAAATATAACGTGTCGCTATTCCACTAATAATGAGTATGTAGAAGAAGAAAACCGATTGTCAACGCGTTTCCGAAAAGCTATGACAATAAAAGGCACGTTAAAGTATCATTGTATGGTTCCAATCTCTCCTCAAGAATTGGAAGCAAAGCGATTTTCGTTGCATGAAAAAAAACTATATTAAAAATTTTTAAATAAAAAATACTAGATACGTATAGTTAAGACTAAATGTACATAATGCACAATGTAACTGTATTGAAATCCTAATAAATAAGATTTAAATTTGATACAATAACGATGTCATTTATTTTTCCGTTTAATTATGTAAAAAGTTGTATTAGCTAATAAATATTAGGTCTGTATCATCCGAAAAAAATAGGTAAATATTTATAAAGTTTTACCACAAAAAGTGTATCATCCGAAAAAAATGTGGTGGTTGAGAGAGAAAAAAATGAGAGTAAAAAATCAGCTGATCACTTCCCCTCCAGAAAAAAGTTTAATTTTTCACCCAGACAAATTTCTTGTGGGTAAAACTTGAAGACTGTCAAAATCGTAGGCAACGAGACTAGAGACTCACTTTTGACAAGCGAGGGAAAGAAAATTGCCTGTCTCAATTGTATTTGCCCGATACTTGCATTATAGAATATTTTTCAGCACTTCATTTTATTTCATTTGTTGAAAGGTTGATATCTAAACATTTTTTTGGTAAATGCTCATGTATTCAATTAAATAGATGAGCGATTTTTGATTGAAAAGGAATCATAAACTTTAATGATCACCCAGATTTTTGAAATATTGTTTTTCGATGCGAACAGTTTTAAAATATGAAATTTGATATGCCATTTTGGTAAATTTAAACCTTGCGGCAAATCTCTTATTTTTATACTAAGCAATAGTTTTAAAATGCACTTCATTCATTTAAATAAAATCTGCAAACAAATTTTCTGGCTCAAATCTACTTTCGGATATATTGTCATCGGAAATTATAACATAGTTTTTTAAAATTCACTACTCTTGAAGGCCTTGCACACATTTTAATTTTTTAAAGAAAATAATGAACAAGGTCTGGTAGTTTTAATAAAATATTGGTAATTATTCAAAAAATGCTACACGTTAAATATCCTTTCGTATGGCATCTTAATTTCGAAAATCGATCCGGGGATTTTCAACGTATAACAATTTTTTGAAAAGCTTTATCGCCGACTTCCAATGTCTATATCACCGAAAGTAGAAGCGCGCCACCAACTTCTGATTCCATATTCACTTCTGAAGTAAACTTATGCTCAAGATATAGAAATCAGGTACAAATCTTTAAAGTCGGTCATGAGTTATATCCATCCAATAATATTCTCAAAAAGGTTTCACTTAACTTGCATTCAGAAAGTATTAACCATACGGTCATGCAACTACGACACAGGTTCTAACTCCTGAACCCTGCCAATATTTGTTTTTTGACCGTTTTCATTTTTTACCCATTTTTGTGTATCATCCGAAAATTGTGGTGATTCGAAAATCTTGATTTGACACTTTTCATTTTTTACCACAAAATCCGGATGATACAAACCTATTATGTAACTGAGAATTTCGAATAATTATTAGGATGACAGAGAAAATCGATATGGAGCTAGAGAATGAGGCGCGATACGACGTGCCACACTACATAAATTAATTTATTTCTAATAGTAATAATAGTTTCTCGATTAAAAAAATACGTTTTCGATAGGGAATTTGACGTAAAATAGTATGGTAGCATTAAAATTTGATACAGGGTGGAGGCAATTGTTAAAAATCTATTTAAATATTTGAATTTTTCATAACAATACTAATTTGTTAATAAATTTTTAACAAATATTTTTTTTGTTAAACTTCATTCTTCTAGCTTCAAAATGAAAATAAAATTAATTTTCCAGCTTTAACAGAACCAGAGTTATGAATCTTTTACATGCCAAAAATCACGAAATTCTCAAAATTTAAATTCACTCTATTTTGAAAAAAAAAATTTTTTCAAAAAAATCCTCGAACACTCTTGTGAAAAATCACAATTTGTTTTTTTTTTTGACTCTTTGAAAGTATTTTGAAACAAAATATCGCAAACTATTGTTTAAAAAAACTTAAATTTCTTGATAAAATTGATTGAAATTGAAATTTTTTTTTCATAAAACGTTTTTTAAAATAAAAATTTTATTTGTTATTAGTCGACTGTTATTATTAATTAATTGAACAATATTTTGATCGAATTGTACAGTCTTAACATAAACCGATATTTTGTGTTAAAAAGCATTGACCGATTTGTGAAATTTCACATAAAATATCGGTTTCTGCTAAGACTGTACAATTCGATATTCGATGTTCAATTAGTTTTTTAAAATATTTTTAATATAACGTCTTTTGTTCTTTTTTTACATTTTTATGTTATCTTTCAATCAATTAGGGTGTATCTGCATTCATAACAAAATTGCCGCCATAACTTTGGAAAATATGAATTTTTTATGAAAGCGCGCAAAAGTCTAATTGTGTGAATTGTTTGTTAATTTCCAAAGTTATGTCGAGAATTTCGATTAGAATTCAGATATATTCTTAGGATTAATTGAAGAATAGCATTAAAAAGTCGAATAAATTTTGAGAAAGAAGGTGCGCGCCGTCAGTAAAAAAATTCATAATTTCCAAAATTACGGCGGGGATTTCGATAAGAAAGCATATACATTCTAAAGATCACTTGAGGAATAACATATAAAAAAATTATAAATAAATCATGCCCTTAAACAAAATATTGAAGATATTTTGAGAAAAAAATAATGTTCAACAAATTTATTTAAATTTTTTTATAAGGTTAAATTATCTCTAAACATATTGAGATATTTCTTTTCAAAAATGCTCAAAAAGGTAAATTAAACAAGTGTGAAGTTATTTAAAGTATGACCGACGCACTTGTATAACTAATACCGTGCAAATTTTGCTATTTAATATTTACTATTCTATTTTTTTGGTCATTTAGACTTTTATTTTTTTGTGGCTGTGTATATGGGGCATTCTACGCTAAATCGAACACCATTTTGCTTTTTCATTTATGATTTTTGCGTACATTTTTTTAGTACTGGTTGAGACTAGCCTCCATAATTTTTTTCATTTGAATTTTTTCTCCAAAATATCGTTAATTGAAATCTATTTCACAGGTCTACTTGGAAAGTCGTGTGTTGTCGTGGGATCGACGCGCGGAAATTTTGCGCGCTCTAAAATTATTATTAAAATATTTTCATTACTTTGGATTCCTGCTTTTCTTTGTTACAACTTAAATTGTTAAATACTTTTAATGTTTATTTGTAAGATACAATATCTTGTAGAACAGGGGTGCCCAAGTCCTATGCACTCGGTGCACAATTGTTTTATTAAATGCTCTATGACATAGGCTGCGCATTTTAATATATAAACACAGCACTCTGCACACAAAAAATTTTGTCTTTTTCGTTTTTTATGTTTCTTCTTTGTCTATACCAAAGTGCAAAGCAACAAAACTTTCGTATGCTTTGTTGGTACAAATTGGCGACAGTGATCTTCAACGTAGGATTTGTTGTCTAATAATTGATTTCCAGTCCAGTAACTTTAACATTTTTGAAGCGACTTGAACAACTTTTAACTGAGAGGTATTTACTTTAAGCGTTTCTTAACTCTGAAGCAAACAAAAAATTACACTAGTAATTGCAGCGGGTTTCAATGTGACAACGTTGGTTCTTTTTGTTTTTGAATAACAACAACAGGCACTAAATTTCTAAAAATTAAAAGAGTTTGAGCAACATTTGCAGAATTGAAATGTTACGAATGTCAAAGTTAAGGATTTACTCTCCCGCAGTCCATATGGCTTCCACTTTAGCACACATAGCTCTCCCTAATTACTCTACTATTATTATTACACTATGGCAGCAACCACAATTACAGCAAAAGCAACAATATTTGAAGCAGAATCAGCAAATACAGCGAGATCTGCAATGCCTAAAAATAGTAGCATAAACAGTCCTAAGGTCATCCAGAAGGAACAAGTGCAGCACCAAAATAACACCAGAGAAAATTTGGAAAGCGAAAAAGTGAGTGAGACATCATAAATTACTTTCAAACTTGTTTACAAAGAGATAATGACACTAAAAAACATGTTTTCAATTGCCCAAATGCAAAACGAAAACACTCTCTTGTTTTTAAATGAACTCACAAGAGAAAAGCAAAGTTTGTCAAACATAGTTGATGAACTAGAAAAGGTTAATTTTTTAAGGCAACAGAAAAACGAAAAATGCATTGAAATTGTTGGGGCACCAAATGTAAACAATGATAATGCTCTTATAGCTCAAGAGCCGGCTGCAGAAAAGTCGACCGTTTAAGACTTTAGATGGTAAGATGGATCCTATCTTAAACTAGGGTTTTCACCCGTTTCGTTGGGTATTTTTTTTTTAATAAAAAATGTATAAGATTGCAGCATGAAATGTATGTCAAATGATAAAGCTCGATGATTCTAAATATATTACATAGGGTTGTATTGCTTGATACTATCTTGACCATGGGTTGCCACCCGTGTTTTGGGCCATTTTTTTTTAATAAAGTATATGTCTGCGCCAAAAGAAAAAAGGTAAGAAATACAAGTTCGTTTGGGTTAAAAATGGAAGAATCCTGATGTGAAAAAAAAGGTGATAGTGCAATTATATTGAACACTTTAGAGAATCTAAGTAAAATTTTATATATTTAATATAGCTGACGCGGATGAAAATTTTGAAACAGTTTCTTTCAACCTAAACGACTTAAATAGTTTTTATATTACTTCCCAAAACATAAGAAGCTTTCGTAAACTCTTTGATAACTTTGTACTACACCTAGATTTCTTCGAAACAAAGCCAGATTTCATCTTTTGGAGTGAAACATTGATGTATGACCATGAGAAGTTTGTTTTTAGCGTTACCGTCTACAGTTTTATGCGAATTGTAATATCTAGTATGTGGTTGATGTGGTAGCAGTTTTTGTCTCAAGCGATTTGAGCTGTGAATTTTTAAGTTATCGTTTAAACAGTTCTGACGTAATAAACAGAAAATGCATAATTGATAGTCAGGTTTTTAGTTTCACATGTGTTTATAGATTTCAAGTTACCAGTTCATTTGAAGAGTTTTTTAATGATTTGCTAACAAGTGATAGGTCCGATAATCTAATACTAGTGGGCGACATGAGCTCAAACATTTTACAAGACTCTTTAGTAGTTGAATAACTATCTAACTTTGATCTCCTCTTACGGATTGGAATCCTGTATTAACGAACCAATCCAAATCACAGATTGCGAGATTTGTATTAATCACATTATTACACGTCAAAGAATTTCAAATCATTTGTCTATCACAAGCTCGGTTTGTGATCTTAATATATCTGACCACTGTCTCACGTGTCTCTGCTTTGAAAATATCTTAAAAAACAGAAAAACAGGTTCACCACGTGATGAGTTCAAACAAGTATACGATTTTAATAAGCTAAATAGCTACCTTCTAGCTGAGGACTGGGGAAATTTTTATAATAAAAATTATCCAACATTATCTTTTAGAGATGACATTGATACTCTAAACTATTATGTCAACCTTTGTTCAGAGCGAGCTAAGCTTAAAACTGAAGAAAAAAAAAACATTGAAACCTTGGATGACTGAAGAAATATTAAACAAAATAAATAATAAAAACAAACTTATCCCTGCAACAAGAGTGTGAAATTACAATATAAATTGTAGTGCAAGGAAATATCAGTGACAACTTCAATCTTCAAAAATGATTTAATACCAAAGGATTTACTTAAATAAAAGGAGATGTTAAAAAGGAATGAACGCTTGTAAATGAGATAAACAAAACAAAGCGAGACGAAACGAAGAACACCATCATATAAAAGGTAACAACAAAATTATTACTGATCCTATTGATAAAGCAAATGTATTTAACGAATATATTGCATGTTTTGGTAATAATGTTGTTGCAAAATAAGGCTTACAACATCATCCTGCAATTGCTTGAAAAAAAATACTTTTCAGTGTTTACTGTGAGCCTACAAGCTCACTAGAAATTCATAAGATAATTATGGGCCTAAAAAATTCTAGTTCCCGTACGGAAGGCACTTTATCAAGTGTTTTTATAAGTTGTTTTTAATATATATAGAACATCTTATGCTACTTAGTAAATATGAGAATAGATTCTGGAATCTTCCCAGATGCCCTAAGAAAAGCTGAAGTAATTCCACTTTTTAAAAATTAAG
The DNA here is from genome assembly GCA_963680825.1 of Meiosimyza decipiens. Lineage (NCBI taxonomy): Eukaryota > Metazoa > Arthropoda > Insecta > Diptera > Lauxaniidae > Meiosimyza > Meiosimyza decipiens. The sequence continues at coordinate 36,808,676 of OY804259.1, forward strand.
ACATATATAATCTTAATAATTAGAGACCAATTCTATCAAGAATGATTTTGATAAAGACAAGATCCTCAGTAACTGTCAGTTTGGTTTCAGCGCAGGGAAGATGCTCTAATAAAATTTCTGAACAATAATTATGCACCAAAGCACCAAAAAAAAGTGTCGATATGTATATGCATCAGAAGTACAAGTATTGATTGAAGTGGTTAGTCCATAGTAAAGAGTTTAAGAGTAAAGTTGATTTTTAAATGCGAAAAAATTTCAAAAAATGTTTCGAAATTAAACTTCAAGAAAATGGAAGTTAAAAATATACATAAGTATTAACTTTATTTGAAGTGATAATATACTTTTCACATTGTTTTATGAAATATAAGTTTTCAACAATAACCCTTTTCTATATTTCTTGTTTGTAATTCAATTAGACTTTTAGTCATTTTGACTGCTCTTTCCCCCTTTTATTTTTTTTTTTTCAAATCATAGTTGACGCTGTAAGATTAAATGTATACGCAGTAGCTGCTGCAATTTGCAACTTCTTGTGTAATCTGCTAAAGATTAACTCAAACTTGTTGTATTTTAATACAATTTGTGTTCTGTTCGTAATTGTTTCTGGACAAAAAAATTTACATATGTTATGGTTGTTGTCGAATGTCTTTTCGTTTTATTTTATTTTAATATTTTTATATTGTTGTTTTAGGTTATGAGATATGATAAATTTGATTTTGGATTGCGTCATCGCCTATTTTTCTAAACCACACTTTTGCAAAAACCTTCCTTTTTAAACCTTTTCTATTTAAAAATACTTTTGTATGAGGTACCACCCCAAATATTCACCCTAAAAACATTTTTTTCGGCCTAAGCTGTGCATCTTAATATAAAAGCCACGTGATGTAAATTCCATGCGAATCGATCGACCGGTCTTAGTGAAAATGATATTTTTAAAAGGTGTTTGTTAGAGGGCCACCCTAAATATGCACCCTAAGTAATAGCTTTATAGCCTTAGCTATCACTAATTTACACCAGGTGTCTTTTATACGTGGTGTAAATTCCATTTGAATCGCGTAAGTGGACTTTGTGAAAATGGTATTTCAAAAATATGTTTGCTATTTTAAAAATATGTATGTTTGTATGCTACCCTAAATATGCACATCAAACAAAAGTTTTATAACTTAAGCTATACCTCTTAACATAAAAGACATGTGAATAAAATTTCATGTGAATCGATTTGTTTGTATGAGAGCCACCCCAACAATGCACTAAATCGAAATAAAAACTATCCTATCTTTTGAGTCAGACCAAATTACAGATTAGTTTGTTCTCAGCAAACACTGTCACACGAGATTTTTATATGTATGTATATATTTAGATTAAGGATGGAAGGTTAATTGTCATAATATATGGCTAACAACTTGCTTGATAAAGTTATTTGAAGTCAGAAATTACAAATTCAAGGTTAGAAAGTCTGAATAGTTTTTTGAATGTACTGACTGGCAGTGGCCTTATAATACATATACAGCCATGGACATATAAATGGCACATTTTTTTATATATTTTCTTTCTTAAGCTACAGCATCGTAAATATTCTAACAACAAGCGTTCGGTTTTTTGCAAAGATATATCCTTTTGTTTGTGCAAACCAAAAAGTCAACAAATACAATGTTAACACGATATTTTCTCTTCTTTTTTCAGATCAATTAATCGGTTTTTTTGCATTTTTTTAATAGATTATAGCTGAAGTTCATTATTATGGAATATCAAGGATATTTGCACAAACCAATACACTTGTTGTTTCTTAATAATACTTATGATACTGTAGCATAACAAATGCAATATAAAAAATATGCCATTTATATATCCCTGGCTGTATACTCGTATGTACCTGTTAACAGTTTACTTTAAATACACATACCTCTTTTAACCACTTGTGCTGCCCATAAACACATCCTTTTTGAGCCATAAAAACAGCAAAATCTGATGTTTTTCGCTTGCAACACGACCAATATTTCATACCTTCATGAAAAATTGGTACTCCCGGGTGAAAGCTGCACTCAGTATCATCGACAGGAGTGCCAGTGTAAGAATACGTGCAGCCAGCGTTTTTACATGATGTGCCTACTTCAATCTCCCTGCAAAACAAGTTATATTTACATATATTGACAATTAAATGTTAGATTTACCCAGAATTTAATTCACTTTGGATTTCAGATGCAGGCTCTTTCATCTTCAGTTCATCAACAGCCGTTTTTAGTGCCGGCGCAACAGTTGGTGCCACTTTTTCCATCGATGTAGTTATGGGAGGACGATCTAATGCTGTTACGATGGGTGCTCTGACAATCTGTTCTTGCTCAGTTTTTTTAACATCATTTGTTTCTTTTTCCGGCTCCAGTGGCTTTACGTTAGAATGCTTGGATAGAGTGCAGCCTTTAATATTCAGGAACTCGGAAAAATTTACAGACTTTTTGTTGCAGCATGACCAACCTTTGTAAGCATCATGAAAAAATGGCGCTCCGGAATGATGTCGACAAGAGTCTACAACAGCCAAACAGGAATCAAAGCACACGTATCAGATTACGATGCCTCACTTACCATCATTATTTTTAACCGGATCGAAGATCTGCCCGCAACCACGATTATAGCACTGTAGCATTATTAGTTTGTAGTTAACTTAAAGTTTCTTTAGTTCGCTTTGCAACTGTTGACGGTTATTTTATTCCTTATGAAAACTCTTATTTTAAAAGAAGCAGTCGACCTAAGTGTAGATTTTGACAATCTTCAAAGATCTTTCGTCAGCTGTTTCAACAATAATGAATTCGCTATTCACACACACCGAATCGGAGCGCAGCGGCATAATTTCGGAGTAGTTTTTTTAGTTGTGTGAATTACGTTGCTTACTCGCAACATCGACTTGCAACGCCGACTAACCGAACCGCTGTAAATCAGGCACTTAAACCAAAGAATTATATATTGCGACACATAGCAATTTATGTGAAACACATACAAGCAAACAAAAGGAATAAAATATTTGCCATTTTTCATCTGAATTTTTCGGTGGTAAAAAAAGCAACAACAATACAAATAACGGGATCGGTTGTGAACTACAAAAAACAACAACAAATACACGCATTTTGCTACGATTTTTTCAACTGACTTTTTTTACAGAAAAAAAGCAACAACAACAACGCAAATGACGCGGGATCGGTTGCAAATTTGCTGTTTTGGAGAAGTCAAAATAAAAATCTTGCTTCTGGATTTGCTGGTTGCTTGGTAGCAATAAAAATGAATTTTCTCAAATGCAGCTAAAAGAAAGAATTTATTATTAGTAAAGTACAAGAACAGCGGAAGGAATTCAATTATTGAATGATTCTCATCAGGGTTTTCCTCTTTTTTCTAATTACTGCTAATATTGAATTTATTGACTAATTGCCGAAAGACTTGTTCCTTTTTTTCATTTTCAATTCATATAGATTTTATTTTCATTTGCTTAAATTCATAAATTTCCCAATGAATTTAAATAAACGAAATAGAAAATCTGATAATAAACAAAATAAAAATGGCATAGCCGATTGATTGAATTTTAGCTTCGTTAAACTGCCAATGCGCAACATAAGCCAAAATCGTATTTCCCCTGATTCTAAGACCGTTGGTTTTACTTTGCAATCAACTACAGTTCTATCCAATTACCGACAAATCGCGGAGTGTTGTTCTTTAAATATATAATTCTTTGACTTGATCGAATGAAATTGAACAGAACTGGTAACCTGCCGACGAGTACCCATCGATTTAGATTTAATTCTATTTTCATCACGCGTTCGTTCAGTGTGTCATTTCCAATCAGCTTGTTTCAATATTTTTGTTTACGACCCAGTTCCAATTCTGTATAACGCATAAGAGCCAAATACGTCGTAGAAGTATTTAGTTCGGTATTTCTACGTCGGAGTAGTGAGTCGATGCACAAGCTCTTTGTCGTGTGAGCGTCGGCGTTCAATTGTCACAAATGCTTGATATAATAACTAACCCTAGAGTCCCCACGGCGTGCGTGCGCACCCCAACAAGTTTAAATCTTGGCCCAGGTTACAAAAATCTTTAGAGTATTGCTGTTAGGAAACGACTTTTATTTCTTATTGTTTGTATGCTTATTTCAAAATCAATCGGTCGACCTTTTATAGAAGAATTATGAGTACGTTACCCACTGCGAAGTGAACGAGCCCCTTTGGGGATAACGTTAACAAAATTTTAAAATCTTAAAACTTTTTATAAAATGCTTTGTGCTGTAAATAGTTGTAAGTTTAAACCAGCCTTAGGCTTGTGATGTGTTTTAACTTATGTTTCCAGGAGACCGACCATTGTTCGGTTTTTCGTTTTGAGGTCGAAAAATTGTTGACAAAAGTTGAATAAGTCGGAAATATTGAACATTATTGCATTGAACTTACAGTTATTCAGCAAAGACCGATATTATTGTAAAATTGTTACTAATTGATCAATGCTTTTTTATTCAACAAAAAGGACAAAGATAACAAATGGAGCAATTTAACCTAATAAAAAAATAACGTTAAATATAAGAAATAATCGGGTTGATATGATATGCAAAATGTTGAAAAACGTCAAAACTGGTTAAAAAAGTATGGAAAATGTTGAAATGAAATGAAAAAGCCGAAGAATATTGGAAAAGTGTAGAAAAAATGGAACAGATTGAAAAATAAATGAAAGAGTCTGAAAAAATTTTGAAACTGGTGGAAAAGTCTGCAAGAGTCGAACATACATGAAAAATTTTGAAAAATGGAAAAGGTTGGAAAATGTTATAAAAAGCTGAGAGAGGTTGAAACAGGTGAAAAAGGCTGATACAGGCGATAATATTTATAAGGAAAGTGTGGGAAAATTTGAAAGAGGATCAAAATCTCTAAAAAGTTTAAATCTCGAAAAAAGTTGAAAAGTCGAAAACAGTTTAATGAAGTTGATATGGAAAAACATGAAAAATGTTGAAGAAAAGTTGAAAGAGGTTGAAAAATATTGAAACAGTTGAAAGAGGTTGAAAGAGGTTGAATAACTTGGAAAAAGTTGAATGAGGTTGAAAGAGACCAAAACTATTTGAAAAAAATTTCGAAAGAAGAATGAGGTTAAAAAGTCGAAAAAAATATGGAACATGTTGAAAAAAGTTGAATGAGTTTGAAATAGTTTAAAATCGCTAATGAGAAAGTGAAACGGTTGGAAGAAAGAATATGGAAAATATTGAAAAAATCAGATTGAATAAGTTGGAAATATTTAAAAAATATTCAATAGGCTTGAAAGGCTGTAAAAAAAATTAGAAAAAAGTTGAAGGGAATTGAAAAGAATGTTGAAACAGTTGAAAAAGGCTAAGAAGTCGATAAAATAGTGAAAATGACGAAAAAACGTTGAAACGGTAGGAAAGGTCGTAGGGAGTTGAAAGAGATTGAGAGAGGTTGAATCAGTAAATCTGATAACATCAATCAACTACAAAAAATGTTGGGAGAGGTTGAAAAACTCGAAAAAAGTTACTCATATAGCACTTTATAAAGTCAAAAACTTACTTTTTCAACAAAATAAGTTAGAAAACTATTTAAAAAACCTGAAATTTTTCAATGTTTAATTTTTGGAAACAACTTTTTTCTGAGTGAATTAAGAGGTTTTTTGTTTGACGAAAAAGAAAGCTGACAAAATATTCGTCAAAATGGTGACCCAAAAAAGAAATCTTTGATGAAAATTGGCCGAGATACAGTCGTTGTATGATTTTACCAAAATTTATAGATTTTGAGCTAAAATTAAAAAAGTTAAAAAAGAGACAAATTTAATAGTTTTTTTTGGGTTTATCTGTATTACAGTAAACATCCAATATATAGCGTATAACGATATAACGAATTTCCATTTTAACGAAAAGTTTTTCAAATTGGAACTTTTCCAATGATATCTCTCAATTGCGAACACTAGGTGTTCAATATTCCAGATAACGATCGCTGTTTAGTTCAACAATAACTGGAATAACTTTTTTTATCATATAGCGACTGACCCGTGCATTAATTAGTACGTTATATATGACTGTATTTTTAATTAACTTAAAATATTTGTAAGAGAATGCGATTTCATCCTAAATCTTAAAAATATGAAATATAAAGATTTTTGCATTCAAAAGAAGAAATTGAAATTTTGTGACTTCTAAAAATGACTAAGAAATCACTTTTTTGAACTTTGTACGCTTTTATCTCCATCAGATCTTATCCGATTCTCGATAGCAACAAACCGCTAGAAAGAAAACCAAACTATCTTTTGAACAGTGTGCAATTGATTTAGGTAAAAAAAGTGCATGCAAATATTCCAAAAAAAAAATTAAAAAAGTGCAAAAAAAAATGTTTTTTGAGGGTGTATGGAAAACGATTATTAAGAATATAAAATAGTTAGCATTTTTGTACTCTACGCCCCAAAATACAAAGGAAAAAGTCTATGAGATACTAGATCTTTTTTTGTGTAAGCTAGTGTTATTATTATATTTTCACTAGCGGACCCAGCAAACGTTGTTCTGCCCTCCCTGTTCATGTCACTATCTTCAGCTCCATATCTGTCTCCATCCCTATCCCTATCCCTATCCCTATCCCTATCCCTATCCCTATCCCTATCCCTATCCCTATCCCTATCCCTATCCCTATCCCTATCCCTATCCCTATCCCTATCCCTATCCCTATCCCTATCCCTATCCCTATCCCTATCCCTATCCCTATCCCTATCCCTATCCCTATCCCTATCCCTATCCCTATCCCTATCCCTATCCCTATCCCTATCCCTATCCCTATCCCTATCCCTATCCCTATCCCTATCCCTATCCCTATCCCTATCCCTATCCCTATCCCTATCCCTATCCCTATCCCTATCCCTATCCCTATCCCTATCCCTATCATGTTTGTCATTAAAAGGGTAAAACTAACCTATCTCACTATTTCGGTTTTTTTTTGTAATGAAAAATAGATGTAGTCCGATTCTCAACCCTAGCCGATATGCACGCTAAGATTCACGAAAATCGGTTGAGCCGTTTCGGAGTTGTTCAGTACCGCACACCGTAACACGACAATTTTATATATGGATTAGATTTTAATTTTAAACATCGTCGTAACAAACAGTTCTTTTTTTATGTCAGAATAGATTTTTTGGTGACTATGTTGTAGCGACATGAACTTAGGAAACAATGTAACTACATTTGCAAACTTATGTATTAATCCCACTATTACATAAATCTTATTTCATCCTATATTTCATAAATAAATGAAAATTATTCGGAAAATGTTATGACATTAATTCGGATATTTAAAACAATATATATGGGTCATTCCATCTATAATGGGCCTATCATTACCCTCATGTTTTTAAATAGACTGAAACTTTTTTCAGTGATTGGTCTATCATGTAGAAGAAATAAAAAATTCGATAAAATTTTTTTGACCAATGTTATTGCTTAAAAAAAAAGTTTCAAATTGTGTTAAAAAAAGCTCGCAAGTAAAACAAAAGAATTCATTGATGAATATAAACAAACCAACACAATCCAAATTAGCTTTTATATTATTTTTAGGTAGTTGTGTACTAGTAGATGACAAAATAACTGCAAGTCTGAATAAATGAAGGCCTGAACGGTTTCTATGTGGTAAAAAATAAAAAAATTGACTTTCCAAGAAAACATCAATTTCCCAAATACTCCAAACAAAATGAAATAGGGTGAAAAAACATAGATAAAATTTTCAGAGATGGTACTCCTATATGTTCTGAAAATTTTTAGCCTAAAAAATCTGAAATCGATGATGGAGTATTTGGGAAATTGATGTTTTCTTGGAAAGTCAATTTTTTTATTTTTTACCACATAGAAACCGTTCAGGCCTTCATTTATTCAGACTTGCAGTTATTTTGTCATCTACTAGTACACAACTACCTAAAAATAATATAAAAGCTAATTTGGATTGTGTTGGTTTGTTTATATTCATCAATGAATTTTTTTGTTTTACTTGCGAGTTTTTTTTAACACAATTTGAAACTTTTTTTTTTAAGCAATAACATCGGTCAAAAAAGTTTTATCGAATTTTTTATATCTTCTACATGATAGACCAATGACTGAAAAAAGTTTCAGCCAATTTAAAAAACATGAGGGTAATGATAGGGCCATTATAGATGGATTGACCCATATGTATATCTATTTTAGTACGTTGTAGTTTTAATTAGGGATGCAACTGATGCCGATACGATCACCGATATATCGGTATGTACCGATACATCGACATCGGCGATATTTATTTGCCAATACACCGATATATACAAAAAAAAATGTTCCTGTGCCACAAAGAGTCAAAATCAATCAAAAACATTCATCAACACTAATATTTTCACAATAGGTACCATATCAAGTGGATAAAGGAGCTTTTAAGAAAACAGGCCTTCAAGTCAAACTATTACCATGGTAGTAGCGATTCTAAGTAACATTTCTTCAATTTTATTTTAAATTCTGTCTTAGCTGTCCAATTCAGAAAAGAAAGGCAACGACATTTCCAAATTACATACTCATAACGAAAAACGCGGGTCGTCGGAATTTTTGGCTCTTGAAAAATGATTTAATTTGGAATGTGAAGAACCTTATTATTTAGCAACGGCATTTGATCCTCGATATAAACTACGAACATTCCAATTGTGGTCTACTATTTCTACGGCAAAAAAACGACTTGCAAATTGTATTAATTTACCACTATATTCCGAAACCTCTTCAGAAACAGATACGCTCCAACCTTGTACGAGCTCTGAGCAAATTACAAGACGAGAGATATGGAGTATTTATGAAGATATTACTAAGTAACCTGAAGAAGAAGAACCATTGTCCTCATTATGCTCCGGTACTTTCAAAGACAAATTTGAGAGACATTTTCGGTATCCCAATATTGCAACAGATGCAGATCCTCTCGGATTTTGGCGTAATGAGGTTCTCCCAACTTAAAAAAAAATGGAACCAATGTATTTCAGTTTTCAAATAAGTTCTGTCGCATCCGAACGACTGTTTTCAACAGCAGGTGCAATCCAAACAGAGTTGCGAAATCGCCTTTTAGCGTATAACTTGAGGATGTTGTGCTTCCTAAATAAAAACCTAATTAGTGTTAATTTTAATTATTAACTTTTATACTTCAAAAATAAATAAAAAATTGAATTCTTCTATAACTAATATCTGTTGATTCATCTATAATGATTTCACAACTTTGCGTCATAGTTAATCCTTCTTTTTAATGAAATGTCAGTCTTTGCGACTACTTTTTGTAAATATCGGTATTGGCAATAAATTTTATGAATATCGGTATCGTTGCATTCCTAATTACAACATAAAGAAATAATTAAGAAACTACGATAACAAAGGAAAATTACGGTTCAATGTACTCAGGTGACGTCATGCTTTGGTGCTGTAAACAAACAGCTGAACAGCTGATTGAAATTTCCACGCAATGGTGTCTTCTTTGAAATCACTTAAAAATTTGGCACATTTGCTTGAAATCAAAAATTTGCTTTTCGTTATGATTGCATTGATATGGTGGGTGTAATTTCAGTGCTGACGTAGGCACCAACCAAAAATATACTGATTATATTTTAAGAATCGAAACATATGTATACATATATTCCAGAGTTGTTGTTTTTTTCCTTTTATGGCAAAGTTTGTTTAATAAATAAAACATTGTATTAACTTGTAAAAAAATTTAACTTGAATATCGACCGCTGCTAAATGGCTGAAGTTCAATTATCATTTTATTATTATTATTAAAAAACCAATAACAAACAACCAAATTTTTTTTTTTTTTTTTATTTACATTCCTCGATTAAAATTAAAAGATATGTTTCTTCTTATTTTTATGTAGCCACTGTTATATGTTGTACAAAGGGCCATAACTAGGGGGGCATGGTACGGGATAGGATCCCCTCTCCCGAAATTTTGTGGCGGACACTATATAGAAACGATTTTGCAAAGAATAGTCACTTCGTAAAATTGACTTTGAGAGGAATGCACCATAAAAAATGGTTTTCTCAAACGAACAGATACTTTATGAAATCGATTTTGTGAAAAAGAAGTCTGAGAAAAGGTCATCAGATTAAGAAAATGATTTTTGATCAGCTTATGTTTATGTTTTAGTGCCTTCAGTATGTGGAATAAACAGATTTATTATCCATAAAATATGGACGAAAAGTGGCAAAATATTGACGAGAATATTTACGACAAGATATAGATAAATTTTCTTTAATTTAACTTTTATTTTTATTTTTTTGATTTAAAGATAATTAAACACCAAAAAAAAAGAAGAGAACTGTATTTGTTTGTTGAAAATATCTTGAAAACTGCCTTTTATATTAATAATAAAAAAAAGCGGATTCCGGTTTTTTCCGATTATGAGTTCCGTTTCGGATTCGTTACGGATCTGCAAAAGCGGATTCCGGTTTTTTTCCGCTTATGAGGTCCGTATCGGATCCGTTAAGGATCCGCATCCGTTTTTGTGCACATTGTGTATATACATAAGAATGGATAAGTCAGCTTGCAATGCAAACTGGAAGCCTTTTTAAAACGCAAAAATACATTCTTTGGTGAAAACTGCAATATTAGAAATTGTAGAGCGGCCAGTTACAAAGCAATGTGATTGGGAATGATTAAACTTTTGACAACAACAAACTATCAAAGAGATTGAGTCCTGCAGGTCTCGTGGCAGGCGTTTGAATGATGTTGCAATGTCTAGACATTATAATGAAACGAAAATTTATTTGAACTCGATATGTTAACTTCGGTCTTTAACTTTTTCTCCAAGGCATAATAAGCATACTATTAGAGCTGAATAACTTCACTTATTTTGGCTGCGGCATAACCGTTCATGTCAGGACCAATACATACATCCTAGATAGAATTGGCAAATGCACTCTTCATTGCTGTCATCGTTGATGAAGCTTACAATGTTTGAGTCGAATTGAAGCCAGTTCTTCTCTTCCTCTGTGGAACGTAGAAAACCGTCAGCCCTTTGCTTCACAACATACAAGTTACCTACTATTCTATTCGCTGAATTTTAAAAATTCGGATGCTCATTGAATTCGATTTCAACACACGCGCTGCGTAATTGACCAACTGAAGTATACCCACCAGCATTGCAGTCAAATCCACAGATTAGACAGAAACTTGGGTGTACTGAATCTTTCAAAATGTATCGAAGAAAAGCAAAAACATACTCTTGATCGTGCAAGATGGATGAGTTTTGTGGAAGCCATATGCTTCGTGAGGAGATAAAGGAAAAGAAGAAAGAGTTGCTTTAGCAATAATTAGTACCTATACTTTTTATCGTTTAAACGTGTCACCGGAACGTAAAACAAATTTTAGTATTTTTCCATGCAACTGAACCGACTTAGAAGTTCAATTAAACTGGCTTAGCCACCTGCGCTCTGCTAGCTTAAGTTCCAAACAAGTTTCATGTCCAACCTGCAAATTGGATACTTGCCCTCAACTACATATTACATAAATGCAATTGACTTAAATTAATTGATGACTTTGATTGACACGCGTCTATTAGAAGGCAAACTGTTTACTGACCTTGAAAGAGCATGCCAAAGATATTTAAATAAATGTAAAAGAAGTACGAAACAAATGACCAAAGTGACGCTAATCAGATAGTGATTCGGATTGTGGCTCAAAGCCGAGTAATAACTTATTCAAATGAGGGCAAGTAATGCGATTGAAACTGTCTCCCCCAACAAACTGCACTTTATGTATGTAAGTAGATAACTACTTCACATGGCAAAGAAAAATAACAGCAGGTGTATACATAGGTATGTACATGTTCATTAGACTGTCCGTTATCTTCGAAGATTTATTAATCGAAAAGGAATTTTTGAAACAAAAATTATAAAGTAATAATTTTCGGACTTTCATATATCACTAAAACGTGTTCAAAATCCGATGATATCGCAGTCAGTGGATGAATGTGTGCTTTTTGCATTGATCAAAAATAAAACCAGTTCTATAAACTCAAATCGAAGTACAAAAACAATATATATTTCGAAAATGAATTCAAACAACTTAAAATTGAAGTAAAAAACGAAATTAACTATCGAAAGAAATGATATTGCGGTAATAGAAGGGGAGCTCAACGGGGGATTTTCGAATTTGCTTGGGCGCGGCATATTAAGATATGGAGGATACCTCTTCGAAATCTTAGTCTTCTATATAGGACAGCGTGTGTAGGGCAGCCGATCAGAATAGTAAAAAAACGCGATAGCTGCGAGTACTTGAGAGCGTGAGATTAAGATATAGTGAGTTAATTACATGCTGAAAAGTGTGCGTTTCAATAATCTGACGAATATCGATCGATAATAGTCCGGAAACCACCTCACACAGTGGATGGATTTGTATGAAACAACGGCCCTATATAGTAATAATTGCGCTAGACTCTTAAAATTTGGTACAGATGTTTTTGAGGTGAAAATAATAAATATTTGTGAATATGAAAAAATCAGCTCACTGACACGCCTGCCACCCATACAAGATTGGGATCAGATTGAGACTTTGATTTCAAAATGGGTATCGATTTCTGTTAACTTAGTAACGCTGAAAACGCTTTAAAAAATCCTCATCTCTGCTTGGCTTTATTAAGAGGTGGGCAAAAGATTTTAATAGCCCTTTAGTAACTGTGACTTTATATAATACAATAGTGCGTTCTCACTTAGAGTACGCCAGCCAAGTATGGTCACCATTTTATAATATTCATATAAATAGAATTGAGAGAATTCGAAAAAACTTTATTCGTTTTGCTCTGAATGGCTTGAATTGGACTGACTCTTTGAACCTTCCTCCTTCTGAAGATCCTTTGAAGTTATTACATTTACAGTCTTTGAGGTCCCGTACAAATATTGCGGATATACTTTATCTGCATCAACTTGTAACAGGGTCTCTTGCTGCACCAGAGCTTCTTGATTACATACATTTTAATACTAATCGGAGAAGTACTCGTAACTCTAATCAATTATTTTATCAACCAGTTAGTAGAACTAATTAAGTACATGGCTACAGCTACAGGATGATTAAAAGGAGCTTGTCAAAAGAAAAAGCTTTTAACTTGATTTAGCTAAACTCTATTATTATCTATATCTTTATTAGCTTAGAAGTAATTGGAGAAAAACAGTTTCAAAAGCTAATCTGTTCTGTTTTTGAAAAGTATTGATTCTTATATCTTTTACCCCATGGGGAATAAGAAGAGAAAAAATAGCCCTTAGCTGTTCCCGTTTACTCAAGGGAACTTTCTTCCAAATTCAAGCAACTTCATTCACACTGTAAGCTTTTACTATTGATAAAATTATTGTCAAGCGTTGCAAAATATTTTTTCCTTCAAATGTTGCAGTAGAAAAATAGTCATAAAAAACGGTTATGGAAAATAGCAGCTGAAACTTTGGATTTTATCGAACCATACCTTCTCACATTATACATATATAAAAACTTTTCGAAACCTGGAGATATTATATAACATTTTTGTATGCAGCAGAGTCTACAGAAGAACTAATTACAAATGTAAGGTATGACCTAGAAAAAATCAGCCAATGGTTCGAGAAAAATTTATTGAAAATCAACCTGGCAAAAACTAGCTTCATTATTTTCAATAATTATGGACCCTTATCAGACTTAAAAGAGCTTCCTGGAATTTTTATCAGTACTACTCTTATATCTAAAATGACTTCTATGAAATATCTGGGACTATGGTTTGATCGAAATCTAAATTGGTGTGAGCATTTCAATAAGACGAAATTAAAATTAATTACTCTAAGCTTTGGAATATATGAAAATAGAAATAAAATTCCAAAAAAACAACTATGGATGCTTTATGACACATACTTCTTGTCACAAATAAACTACTTGAATACAATATGAAATTTAATGAATTGCAAAGAGTCCAAAGTAAAATCGTCAAATGCATACCATTGCTTCCCCAAAGAACACCTGCAGTAATCTACATGAAATTAGACTCGAATTAAAATCCTCTGTCTTTTGCAAACACTAATCACTGTTTTTAAAATTGAAAATAGTGCGATTAAGCACAATTTAAGCATAAACTTCACACAAAACGCTTTATACAGATTCAGAAACAGAACAAACATTAGAGCTAACTTTTTTAGAACCGAACGAAGCACAAATCTATTGCCCGATGATTTAAAAAGTTGAAATAATTTTATTCTAAAAAGCAGCTAAGCCCTTTTCATGCATAATGATAATTTAGAACTGCTCAAATTAAGTTAATATTAATACTGCTGTTAGGTTTGGGCCATTTTGGTCTAATTTTTTCATATTTTGTTTAAAACGTTTGACCGGAACAACATATCGATTTGAATCGTCAGCTAATGTGTGTTTTTTATAAAATAAGAAGATATATTGTCAAAAATTCAAGCATCTAATATATAGTACATAAAAAGGGAGGGAGAAAAACAAAAAGTTTCAAATCTTAGTTAAGGGACCATTTTGGTCCGTGGTATGTTTTTCATCGATTAGAGACAAAATACAAAGCATTTCTTTACTAGTTATTTAGAATAAATTAGTTTTTAGTTATTTTGTTGAAATGCGTCCTACTATAAGATCAACCAATTGTTTTTCGGTTTGGTTTGCAGATAAATTTGTAGTACTGCTCAGAGAGGCTAAGGAAACTGAGAAAAGTACTCTAAATAATGTCTAAGGACTACAAGCCTATTGATGAATTTTAACAAGATAAGGTCTCAGGTTCTTTTTCACTCACTTTAGCAACATCGGTGGGACAAATATTTTACTTTTTCCCACATGCTTCAGTTTCCTTTCCAGAAGATATTTTTGTCAAATCTAAAGATGAAAAGAAATTATCTTATGATATTTTTTCTCTTCGAACATTCTGCTAAGTCCAATACAACGCTGTTTTCAGGCTTTCTAAGGTAGAGTTGTATCTTCCATACATAACCTGATTAGGAGTCAACAGACAACCAAAATTTTAAGCCATATTTGGCAAATATCGAGGGCATATATATTCTGAATGAGATTTGCCCTCTGTAAAACTTTGGAAGGAGGACTTCCACACGGATTCGCAAATCACATATAAAAGCAAACTTATCGTTACTTTGGTTCACAACACGCAGTTTCTTCGGACATACTTGATCGGAAGATATGAGATAGTTGCTTCAAACAAACTGTGCACGTTTTCAGATAGCTTATATTGGCATTTGGATACATTAAATCGAGTTTGTCCTGGTTTTGTTGAGATAATACTTTCACCAGCAGTACCAATGGGACAGGAGGTCTCATGGAGTTGTACTCCATCCCAGTATACAATCGATCGCAGTATACGATCGATCAACAGATCTGTGACCACATCATTTTAACTTCTGGCCTAGAACCACTTCTCCCGGAATTTTCAAATTCAATATTGGATATCGAAATATCCAAATCACTTTCGTTTTGCAATACCATTGGTGTCCAAATAATGCTGATTATGCATTTTGCCAAGAAAACACAAATTGATCACAACACAAACTGAACATTTGACTACATTACGAAGAGGAATCACAAAATCATCATCAAGAATCATCAAATAATTTTAATTTTTTCAAAAACTTTTTTTATTGGTTTTATCACTATGTACCAAAGTATCCATATGGGGCTTTCAATCCAACACATGTGATTAGAAACATTCTCCAACACTTAATGAATGATTTGTTGAGCATACAGATGTTTTTTTTATAAATATTGTACAAACGAAATATTAAAGCAAATTAGTTGTAAATGATAAGTTAAAATTGATTTTTTTACGAAAAATATAGTATGGACCAAAATGGTAAGTTAACCTATGATTTGTAAGTTTTTTTCAACCTAATAACAGCTAAATAAGAAGTGAAACCTTCAGAAAACTTATCGTTTTACTAAAATTTTTTTTTTATTCTTAAGGCTAACGGTCATATTTTCAAATTATTTTATAATAAAACCATTTGTTTACCAATAATTTTTTCCCAACGTTTCGTGGATAGTTCTCCACTTCTTCAGGGCTAATTTTATTTCTCGAAATCACTATCAACAAAACCCATTTATGTAAATATCTTAGAAATTCAAAAAAATAAATAAAAGAATTAATCCACTTACGATGAACATTATAAAATTTTTCTTAAAAAGTAAAAAAAAACGTTTGCTTTTTATAATATTTGTACCTAGCTGATGAGTAATTTTACTATTTATACTCCAATACACAATATTGGTGTACAAAATCTGCCATTAAATTGGTTTGAAAGTTATCTCAGCGGTAGAAAACAAAAAACTGCCATAGGAAATGCAGTCTCGCCAGAAATAGATGTTACAATAGGATTGCAACAGGGCTCGGTGCTCGCTCCAATACTGTTTATAATATACATATATCAATGATATTAAAAAATACTTGAAATTTTGTAAAATTCGTCTGTTTGCGGATGATGCTTTATTAACTATAAGTGCTCCATCAATGGAAGAAGCAATTTCGAAAATACAATCGGACTTAAACGTGATATATAGGTGGCTGTGCCATAACAAACTCAAAATTAACATCGATAAGACAAAATACATGGTGATGACAAGAAGGTCAGTTAACTCAGACATGGTTACCCTGAAGATTGCAAATAATCCTTTGCAAAGAGTTAGTAAAATAAAATATTTGGGCATAATCATTGATGATAAGTTAAAGTTTGGAGAGCATTTGAATTATATAGGATCTAAACTAGCCAAAAAGATAGGTTTTATGTTCCGCTCATGTAAATTTATCAGTAGAAAATACAAAATTATGGTATATAGATCAATGATAGAGCCTCATTTTATTTACTGCCCGACAATTTTATTTACATTAACTGACTCACAAATCTCGAAGCTACAAAAGAAACAAAATAAAGCGATGCGTTTCATTTTAAAGAAACGATACGACACTCCAATACAAGAGATGCTTGGCGAACTGAACTGGCTCAGTGTGAAGCAATTAGTGACTTACTATACTTTGAAGTTTATACATAATATAAAATTAGGCAATTTACCTGGATATTTAAGCATTAGAATGAGATACAACCGAGAAATTCACAACTACCAAACTAGGAATAGAAATAATTTTCATCTCCCAATAGCTAGAAATGAACTGGATAAAAAGAGCATATATTATGCAGGAGTTAGAGAATATAATGAATTACCCGGTTATTTAAAATACTGTGATAGTCCAGGGATATTTAAGAAGCTATTATTCGACTATTGTAAGAGTTCTATAGCAATTAGATGAATTGAATTGTGTCAATATTAGTTATCTAGTTCATAGTATTCTGAAATTTAATTTTGTATTAATATCTAGGTCTCTAAGACCGTAATAAATAAGTAAATAAATGTTTTGAGTTTTAACAAATGACACGAGTGGCTTATGGTAACTAATATATTAAATAAATGCTTTGGTTTTGATTTGAATTTGATCAATATCTGTAGTTTTCACATTTTTGAATTTGATTTGGTTTGGAAGAACTACAATTATAGCTCAATTATCATGGTCCAGTTTGCTTTCACAAGCACATACATATCGTCACCTCACATCCAAAATGCCGTAACCAAAAAAATTCAAAATCGTTTTTTTGATTTATTATGATGCATTTGACTAAACTACATATCCCTACTACTATTTTTAATGTTCCCCTAAATCCCTTAGATATTGTGCACCTTTTCATTTGACACCGAGCGCACTAATTATGCTTCTAATGCCCCCATCTTTTGTGCATTAAAAATATTTAATAGAATAAATTTAAGTTGTAATTTGGATTTTACATTTTCTAAAAATACCATGAGAGCTTTATTAAATAATTACTTTTAAGTAATACTACATGACTTATTTATGTATGCATTTTGAATTTGTAGTCTGTAAGAATTTTTGTTCATAGACTAAAATAAATAAATAAAGTACAAATAAATCAAATAAAATGATTAAGGCCTGTTAACTTATCTCAACTATTTGGTCGATAACTTATGTCGAATAATTGGCTATTAACCTGCAAATCGTCGATTAAAGTTAATATGACAAATTTCTCCGATTAACGAAGTTAACTCGGCTACGTTTGACGTTTGTGTTATTGAAATAGTTCAATAAAAAAAGATTTTCGCTCAAATAGACTTTTGTGGACACTTTTATGGAGTCCAAATTACACAAAATCGCGAAAAGAAGCGAAATTAATAGTTTTCGCGACCCAATAATTGGACAAAATAAACTGAAAAAAAGTTCTTCGTACGCTTTCGCATATCAAAGCGCACAGTCAGAGCGGAGGTAAATAATGCTAGTTTTCTGGCATTTATTAGCCTTCATAGAATCCTTACGGCCGCAGATTTATCATTTCGGGATAAGCTGCTTATGACATCGGGATTTTATGAAAAATATAGGTAGTATTTTTGAAACCACTGCGGACTTTGCTGGCGTTTCTTCCATCTTTACATCTCTCTGCTCTTAAACATTTTTGTCACTTATCAACGATGATGGGCACAAGTTCTTCTGCAAGTTCTAGCAAGAGCGTAATTGAGAGCAATTGAGTGTAACGAAATCGAACTTTGCGTACGTATACCAGGGGTCGGCAAAAATTAAAGTGAGAGCGTTTGGTGAGAGGAGAGAGGCTGCACCGCAAGAAATTTGTAACCAAATATTGATTTTATTGAAATGATGCGACAGAAAATGGAAATTAAAAAAGATTAGAAAAGACGTTTGGAGTTGTTGAAAAATCATAGGCAAAGCAACATCGAACGCGGTGATAGCGCTGTTGTCTTTAAACTTAACAAAAGAAAAACTAAATCCATGCAATTTCAAATTGCTACATCAAAAATTCATTCAATTGGGACACATATTATTTAGATAAAAAATTTAGTTACATTTTTTTAAAAATAACCCATTCAAAAATGGTCTGCCGTGCTTTGCAATTTCTATGCTAACTAACTATGCTATTTTCAACACTACTATCACCATCAGTTACAGCTACCCATAGCTTTATTTTGTCTAAAAATACTTTTCTTTTTTCTATAAAAAGTTTATCCCTCTCCAACCCTACAAATTCCTGGAAAATTTATTACAACTTTTAACGACATATTACAAATTAAACATTGCATATCGTCAAAAGCATTTTGAATCATAAAATTCGTTGCATCATTTGCCATAACTGTACAAGAAATTCTCTATGTGCATAACATGCGAAAAGAACTACAGCCGCACTTGGTGTTGCTTTGTCAATGGCTTTTCGACAACTAAATGAAAGAGCATAAGAAAATGTGTAATATTTGATTGCACAATTGTGCTATGCGCGCCGACCCCTGACGTATACAAATGTGAACGCACAACAGCGCCTCAGGACCTGCAACAGATAATTTCTAGCAAGCGTATTTTTTTGAAGCGATTTATGATACACTCAAAAAATTTTCAAATTTTTTCAAACTGAATTTAAGAGACTTCAATGTGACTCCTCCCTTCCTTTTGAGTGCGGGCTGAAATTTTGGTGAAAAATCGATGAAATTATTTATCCGATTTTAAAAAGTAAAATGTTGTCTCTACATTCCATGTTTGGCACAACATATTTTTGCAAAGCAACTTATTCTTCTAATGAATTTACTAAAACTAAGCAAAGAAATTTAATAACTAATGAACATCTAGAGAACTTATTACGAATAAAGGTCTCTAGTATTGAAATTGATTTTGATAAACGAATAAAATATTCAAAAGCTTAACAATTTTACTATTCTCAATTGAGTTCAAATGTCAATATGAAAAATTCACAATTGACTTAATGTGTTGCATTTTTTGTTAATCTGAGATTTCTTAAATCTAAATAAATTCAGAGATGAGTTACCAAATTTAATTCGAGGTATTATCGCAGTTTATAAAATCTCCGATTAAAGTGGTATTAAGGAAATAGATAATTTAACAGGCTGTTACGGATTTCTTATGGCCTCTTTTTTGTGAAACATAAGAAAAAACGTAAACGAACTGTCAATGCGATTGCGAGTTGCAAAAGATACGGGAACATACCTCAATTGAAGTGTAAATGTCAAATTTTATTTTCAGCCATCTATCGGCTTCAGTAGAAACTTCAATTGAGCTACAAAAATGTTTAAAATCAGCCGATAAAATCGCCCAATCGCATACTGACACCTGGCTTAACAGCTCAACCAATAGGAATGTGAACTTTAGCGTCCCTGTTAACACGAAAAATCCGTTTTTAAAAAAATTACATAAAATCTTTCTTAATTCTCAATTTCATTGTAAAATACGCACAATTGCCCGGTATTCAGACTTAAGCAAACAAAAATTGAACACACTGTAGCCTTAAATTATGATTAATTCAAAAAACCGTTGCAAAAAAAGATTTAGTTTATATTAGCTGTCAGTATTTAAAATGTCAAAAACTCAATTGTGAATAGTGGGCACTAATGGGCCAAGGATGCCGACTAATTTTTTTTGTGTAAGTGGCGGACGGACACGCGGCATCATGCGACAGTACAACGGGAGTTGCCGAAAATTCTAAAAGCGTGTAGTGGTAGTTGGTAGAAATTTCTGAGTGCTGGTGGACGTGCGTTCGCGGCGGTCGCTGCTCCGCAGCGTGGCACGCTAAAAATTAACCAAAATAAAAAAAAATGATTGAAATAAAGTGAAATAAATGTTCTGGGGACAATTTAAAGTGGTTCTGAACTGAATTAAAAAGTCAGAAAGAAATTTCTTCAAGTGAACAAACGTGAAAATAAACCAGAAAAAAATTCGTAGTTGCAATATTTAACAAGTGAAACTGAAAAAAAAAACTGCCGTAAGACAAAATAAAAAAAATAGTGATTATTGTGAAAAACTTGAAACAAAAATGTAAATAATTTGAAGAAAAGTTGTAGTACGACCGGTCGTAAAACCAAAAGATGAAAAAACATATATTTCATACAAACAAAAAGTACCGCCTCGGAAACAATAATTTAAAGTGTATTGAAATAGAAATATAATTTACGAATAAAATTGCAAAAATACCACCCTACAAAAATACTTGACATTAATATAAAATCCAATAACTCAACACAATAAAATACCAGAAACAAACCAACCATATCAGCTAAATATGCCGCAGCAAAGCAACAACAACAATACCAGCAATAACCACACAACAGCAACATCAACACCAGCAGCAGCCAGCGCCGTAGACAACCATACCAGCTAAGTTATTTTTACTTATAGTATATGTTTTCTATAGTTATTTAATAAAATAACTTTTTTCGTATAACTCTCTTAACTATTTTTAATAAATATATTTTAAATTCAGTTAGAAATAAGACAAATGTGTGTAAGGTATCGAAGTTGCAATTTAGAAAAAAAAAAAATTAAATCTTAATTTGAATTGAAATGATTTTTTTTGATTTAAGAATGAAGACTTGCTAGGCGATATGTTTAGGGGGGATGCCAGGGTGATGAGGCCGTGATGCCATCAATAGGGATTTAAAAAGTGTGACCTGGGGTTTTTCTGCTCCCTGTATTTTTGTTCCTTGTTTTTTTGTTCTATGCTGCGCTACGGTTGGCATAGGGAAACCGCGACCCTAGCCGGGATATACTGAGTGCTTGACACTTAAGCGAGCTTCTCCCTTTTATTTAATATGCCAGGCGTAACAAGGCCTTAGTCTTATGTCCAATTATAAAGCTTCTACTAACGAAATTCAAAAGTTCGTAACAACAAGTTTTTGACTTTCATATAGCAAATAGACGCAACACACTAGTATGAAAATAAAAATTTAACTCAATATTTAAGATCTTTAGATAACCAAGTAAGCTTTGACTCATTGCAATCTTTTACTCTTTGCAAGCTTTTACATAACGATATATTTTTCCAGCATACAACGTCTTTCGCTTCTCCTGTATAAAACTAAAAAGTGTGGTTACGACTTTTTGGATGTTAGGTGACAATATGTACATATTTCTCCCACTTTATAAAGCTAAACAGACAATGATTCCAGTTGTTGTGCATTGAGATCTATTTGTGCAGTAACAAGACAGGCTCCGTCTTGTATATTTTGGCAATTAAGGTTTCACTTCTACTGTACACACTGTCCTACTGCACAAATCTTTTTTCTGTCGAGAGTCACGACTCTTCTCAGTATTAGTTTTCGGCATACTTGAAGAATGATTTTTAAATACGCTGTGTTACGGATTTCGCACTTTTTAAAAGCGTAAGAAAAACGCCACTCGCGTGTCAACGCGATTGTTTCATTGAACATTGCTAAACTGGAGTTGAACTGTCAACTTTATTTTCAGCCACCTATCGGCTACAGTAAAAACTTCAGTTTGGTGTGATGAAACTGAGAAAAATCAGCCGATAAAATCGCCCAATCCCAAACTGACACCTGGTTTGACAGCTCAACCAATGGGAA
Source organism: Meiosimyza decipiens (assembly GCA_963680825.1). Taxonomy (NCBI): domain Eukaryota; kingdom Metazoa; phylum Arthropoda; class Insecta; order Diptera; family Lauxaniidae; genus Meiosimyza; species Meiosimyza decipiens. Next base: position 36,831,081 of record OY804259.1, read on the forward strand.
TGCGCACCCAAGCGTCCCTGTTAACACTAAAAATCCGTTTTTAAAAAAATTTTAAAATCTTCCTTCTTGAATCTCAATTTCAATGTAAAATACACACTTGCCCGGTATTTAGGTTTAAGCAAACAAAAATTGAACACACTGTAGCCTTAAATTAGGACTTATTCAAAAAACCGTTGGAAAAAAAAAAATTTAGTTTATATCAGCTGACAGTATTTAAAATGTCAAAAAGTCAATTAGGAAGTGTGGGCATCAATGGGCCAAGGATGCCGTTCAGATTTTTTTTTATGTATGCGTAGCTTGGGTAGCGGACGGACGGCTGGCAAGCGGCATCATGCGAAAACATCATCAGTGGCAGAAAATTTTCAACGTGCGCGGTCAAAAGCGGGATAAAGCAAAAAAGTATATAAAGTGGAATATATATAAAAACTAATTTATAATTTGAAACGAATTGAAATTAATTTAAGAACGAATTCTACACGTCATCATCAAATTGGAATGTTGTTTTTATTTCCACAAATCGACAGCCCGATTGTGTGCAAAAATAAAAAGTTATATAAACTGTGTTTTATTAGAAAGTGATTTGTGCAAAAACCACAAAAAAATTCATAAAACTACCAAAAATTTACATTAAAATAAAAAAAGTAAATCTATAGACACAAAATTGCGTCATTATTATAAATAAAAAGTTACGAAAAATTAACTGCAAAAACGCCAACTACGACAATTACCACTAAGAAAATCACGAGCCACCAGCATAGCACCAAACACTGTCATATTGAAAAATAGAGATAATTGTCTCTAAAACTTTTAACTGAAACAAAAGAACTACCTCCAAAATTAAAAACTAGATATTTAAATAAAAAGGTAACCCTAAGGCAATAATAAATAACAAAAAAAAGTACTGCCTCGGAAACACAGTCATGGATTTAACTTTTCAGTGCTTTTCTTGGTACGACATTCAAAATTGCATTAATTTAAAAATTTAATTAAAATCAAGCAATACAAATGCTCCAAAATCCCAATAAAATCAAATCAAAATATACCGCAGCAAGAAAGCAACAACAACAATACCAGCAATAACCACACAACAACAACATCGACATCAGGCTCCTGAAAACAACAACATTCAACCACCGTGCAGCGGGGTACCCCACTTATATATAAGGTTATGTAAAATGAAATTTATTGTATACTAGGAGATCTTAAGTAAGTTGTTTCTTCCGTTCGCAAGTATTCCAATTTTTGAATAGATTCTTAAAACTTTAAAGTAAAGCGAAAACTCCGTATAATTGCTAAATTACTCAAGTTAATTTGATTTTTTTTTGTGCTATGCGCATTACCTTCTAAGTAAAAATATTTTACACTTAGGCTAAGTTATAGACATAAAAGAAAAAGCTAAAGTAATCACTTTTAGTTGTAGATAACTTGTAAAGAAACCGTGTGTGTACAATTATTAAAAATACTAAATTGAAATTATAAAGTTTGCTACAAAAACCAAACTTGAATTTAAAAAAATTAAAGTTGAATTGAAATAAAAAAAAATTACTTTTTCTTAATTTTAGAATGAAGATTTGCTAGGCGAAAGATTTAGGGGAGGTGCCGGGGTGGTGAAGCCGTGATGCCACCGATAGAAATTTAAATAGAAAAAGTGTGACCTGGGGTTTTTCTGCTCCCCGTGTTTTTTTGTTCTATGCTGCGCTACGGTTGGCATAGGGAAACCGCGACCCTAGCCGGGAAGTCTGAGTGCTTTGCACTAAAGATTAAGCGAGCTTCTCCCTTTTATTTAAGATGCCAGGCGTAACAGCTGGCTATGACGCCTTTTCCCAAGCCTTCGTAATACTCCATTTAGATGATAATTTTTTTTTTAAACATCGTTTTCGATCACTATTTTTGACCAAAAAGTTATAACTGATAAAATATTAAAATAATTACAAAAATCACATTTAAATATATCCCATGATCTAGAACTGATTCCACAGGAAAGCAGCTACAAAACTATCAATTTTTGGTCTACGTATTGACTGGAATGTGATTGAAGAGCTTGTACTTTGGAATATGTATTTTGAATTTTGTTCTGTGTTGTAGTTCACAATAAGTTTACATTAATTCAATAATATAAATAGTATTACAATAAGTGAAATCAAAATGTAGGACAGATGATGATGAAGAGAACGGTAAGGACAAGCGAATGTATTATAAATACAGTTTGCTTTGATTTAGGGATAACAGAGTTATATTTGTTCGAAAAATGAGCACATATTTAACTGTTTTCAATCATATTGCAGAGCCAAGTTTGACTCAATTTTGAATGAAATTTTCACTAAATGCTAGCTGCTACTCATGAGTAGCAGAGCTAATTCTCTTATATGCGTATACAACAAGATAGAAAGAGAAAGTAGTATTGCATTCCGAACCGCTGCTATGAAATGTCAAATAAAAACATATGATTTGTGCAGTGATGCCATATTTCGTACAAAAAATTATCGTCGACTGTGACACTGAAAATCATATGTTTGGCATTTAACTAACACTCACAAAGAATTATTAACTTGTTTTAATTTATGATTTGTTTCAAGTAAAACAAGAAAATATCAAAATAAAAGTTCATAATTTCGTTAGATTAAAAGGCCCCTTTGAAATAATTCTGGTTGCGACACATAGCAATTTATGTGAAACACATACAAGCAAACAAAAGGAATAAAATATTTGAAATTTTTCATCTGAATTTTTCGGTGGAAAAATAAGCAACAACAATACAAATAACGGGATCGGTTGTGAACTACAAAAAACAACAACAAATATACGCATTTTGTTAGGATTTTTTCAACTGAATATTTTTACAGAAAAAAAGCAACTACAACGCAAATGACGCGGGATCGGTTGCAAATTTGCTGTTTTGGAGAAGTCAAAATAAAAATCTTGCTTCTGGATTTGCTGGTTGCTTGGTAGCAATAAAAATGAATTTTCTCAAATGCAGCTAAAAGAAAGAATTTATTATTAGTAAAGTACAAGAACAGCGGAACGAATTCAATATTCAATGATTCTCATCAGGGTTTTCCTCTTTTTTCTAATTACAGCTAATATTGAATTTATTGACTAATTGCCGAAAGACTCGTTCCTTTTTTTCATTTTCAATTCATATAGATTTTATTTTCATTTGCTTAAATTCATAAATTTCCCTATGAATTTAAATAAACGAAATAGAAAATCTGACAATGAACAAAATAAAAATGGCATAGCCGATTGATTGAATTTTAGCTTCGTAAGACTCCCAATGCGCAACATAAGCCAAAATCGTATTTCCCCTGATTCTAAGACCGTTGGTTTTACTTTGCAATCAACTACAGTTCTATCCAATTACCGACAAATCGCGGAGTGTTGTTCTTTAAATATATAATTCTTTGACCAGCCTAGCAACATGCACACCGTTCCTTACTTCTAACCATTTATCTACTTTTGATGTCGTTTAAGTACAATCCAATGACAAAAAAGTAATGTTGAATCATAAAACATTGCAATGCATGAAACAAAAAAATACATGAAGTCCTTCTTCTTTGCCTTCTAATATCAGGCCTTATAGCACTGCTGCTGTCGGAAGGCCTTATAGCACTGCTGCTGTGGGAAGGCCTTATAGCACTGCTGCTGGGGGAAGGCATAATAGCATGCCTGCTGTGGCAAGGCATAATAGCATTTCATGAGTATACACTCAATGAAATACAACTATTCTGCTAATTAAAAATTCACTACTTATAATATTTACTTATTGTTAATATTGACAGATTGTAAATAAAAACATAAATCATAATAAAAAAAAAATGAGCATTTATGTTTTTATTTGCATGAAAATTTAGTTTTGAGAAGGCCTCTTACAATCGGAGCAGTGCTAGCAGGCCTTCTCCGGGGAAGGCCTTGTTCAATTGCCTGCTGGGATATGGAGTTCTAATTCTGCTGAAGTAGAACTGAATCAGTGCTGCGCGCTTACATCTCGCTACTCTCAATAGTGCTCTCGTTAGAACTTACAGAAGAACTTGTGCCCATCTATATCATTGACATATAGAAAACATTTTTTGTGAGAGAATCGTATGGAAAAAAGAGAAAAAATAATAAGAAAATTAAAGAGTCGCGGAAGGCCGCCCACTTACCCTAACTTTTTAGAAGAATTACTTTGGCCAGCGTAGCCGGTAAGTGAGCCGCGGGGACAGCCTATAACTCAAAAGTTAGGGTAAGTTGACGGCCAACTGGTCAGTCTATATTATATTTAACACCAAATTCGCTGGCCACAGTATTTTCTCAGAAAAGTTATAAGAGTCACCGACTTCATAACGCCCAAACTGGAAGTCATAGTGCCAAAATTGAAAGTCGTAATGCCCAAATTCGCCAACAACAAATTTCGTCGCAAGAAAAGTGGTAAAAGTGAATAAGTTGCAAGCTTTGACGGAAAAAAAGTATATATCCCCGGAGATCGGAAATTTTTTATACATAATGTGAGAAAGTATGGTTACTTAAAAGCCAAAGTTTCAGCTGCTTTTTTTAACAGTTTTATTTATCATGTTTTCCCTAATGTAGTTTTAGGAGGAATAAAATATATTGACTTTTACGAAATGCTCTTTTTAATTTATTTGTATCGGTATTTTCCCAAATTGCATATTGGCTAAAAGTTCATAGATTATTATTTTCAAAAACTGTTTGCTTAAGGAATTGTATTCTTTATGTGAATTATGCCGATTTTTCAAAAATTAGGGCTTCAAAAGTCATAATTGAGAAATTTTTCAAACTTTGAGAGAAAAATTATACATATCTCCGGATTTTGGAAATTTTTTTATGCTTAATATAAGAAAGTAAGAGTAACTAAAGTCAAAGTTTCAAGGAAAAAATATTTTTATCTCTTCGCATTTTGCAACGCTTAAGAATAATTTTATCAATTGTAAAAGCTGAAAGGTGCTTTAATTTGGAAAGAAGTTCTCTTGAGTAGAGGGGAACAGGTTGGGGCTATTTTTTCTCTTTTTATCCTTCTTCGCTTAAAATATATAAACTCTAATGCTTTTCAAAAACAGAACAGATATGCATTTAAAACTGTTGTTCTCCAAGTACGTGTAAACTATAAAAGATATTGCAAAATTTATAACATTTTTGACATTACTATGAAATAAAGTCTCAACCACATCCCACCTTTGTATGGGAGGTAGGCGTATCCGTTAACCGATTTTTTCTTATTCACAAATTTTTGTATTTTTCACCTTAAAAGATCTGTACCAAATTTCAAGAGTAGCGCAATTATTACTATATATGGCCGCCGCACAGTGGCGACATCTGGCATTTCTCGTTGCAAAACTCATGACTTCTGAACAGAAAAATAATACAACTCTTACTGCACAAAATTTTATTTGAATTGACCATAGGGATCGCATGGTATTAATGGTAAAAGTTAGACTTTCTAATAGATATACAAATTATGAATATGAAGTTCTCCATATGAGTGGTTTTTTAGAAAAGAATTATTAAAACCATGAATTTCTACACTGAAAAAAAAATTGTCCCAAATCTTTAAAAACACCGGAAATGCAAATCTTTTAATCTTCTCAATGTATCTCAATACTTATTTTTTCTATAGACCAAAAAATAAAGCAGCTCTAACATTTCAAATTTTCATTTAAATAGACGTACAGGAAGTAATTTATTAAGGTAGGCTTTCTGAAGAGTAAAAATCTATAAAAACGATTACAGATATTATTATAACATACAGTTTTATATGAGGACCTATAATTTAAGAGCATAACCTAAATTTTTTGGAAACATTCAAAGACATTTATAAAATTACCTAATATATCTCACATTTCCGGAGAATAAATTTTTTTTAACTCTTTTTGCCTTAATAATGAAATCTTCGGATCTGATGATACGGCCAATATATTGAAGAGATCTTCGTTTTGCCGTTTTTGAGAAATCTTGCAGGTATTTAGGTTTCTGTTTTTTTTATTTTATGTTCCTAATTTTTTGATTCTTGTGCTTCTTCGGTCAATTCTAAAATTGGTAAAGACTGATATTCTATGATGTCGCTACCATGCGCAAGGACTTTATGCAGTGTAGGTGTGTTTCTATTGTATATATCCCATACTTTTCTGGGCTTACATTTTCGTTGCAGTTCAAGACATTGAGGATAACTTGGAACCTTTTGATGATCTCTCCATCAACACCCGCTATCTTTGAGGTTATCTCATTTCTATCAAACAATGTCTTAGCTTTGTTTCCGTCATTCGTATTTCCAAATTTTTGTAACGGTTGGTGAACTCTTATTCCAAGTTTGTTGCGGAAGTCTTCCTGAATTATTTCTTTCCTCGAAGCTTGTTTGTCTTTTTTTGTAGTGATTTCATCAAAACTTACAGAAAGCATAATATTCTTATTGCTACGGATACGAACTGCGTACGCAGTTTTTAATTTTTTTTACCTGTAGAATTATAGCCTGTATAAAAAAGTCTAGGTAAAAATTCATTTACGTTTATTTTTTACCTACATTGTAAATCATTATTGGAACATTTTCACTTATTGCCTAGTAAAAACTGTGAACTGCAGGAATGTATTCGTGACACCCTATAAATAACAAGTTGGCATAACAAGAAAAATAAGCTTACAATGTTGATTCCTACATTATTTGTGAGTTTACAATAAAAATAATAATCCAAATATTCCAATCCATTCAGTTATTATGATCTATGTATATCATCAAAAATGCCAGAACACGCGCAATGCAAGTTCAACTGCAAGAGCATGAAAAAAGTCTCAGGTTTCCTGGTATAACATTGTGCTTAGAATTGCTCAAAAAAATTAGTTTTTGTATACGGAACTCAAACTTTTGCGAACTTTTTTTTGAAAGTTCATTCGATGTTGAAAAAATGGGTAAGAGTAGTGTTTCGAAAAAGTACAGCGACCTCCTACATAAATAAAAAAAAATCACTTCTTTTTAGTGTTAGTTGATAGTACAAGGACATTTTATGTCATGTATGCCAAAAAAATATGTTATCTTTTCTTTCATATCTTGCATAAAAACTTTAACCCCATCTTGAACTACGAAAAAGAATAAAAATAAATTTTAGAAAGTCCAAAAAACCATAAGCTTTCACCAACTCTACAAAGCGAACCATTTCTCCAAATAAGTTTAAATTTTTCATTCGCGAGCTTAGAGCAATTGCTTATCAAACTGAATCATTAGATTTGCGAATTTCTACCACACCAAAATTGAGTTTCGCAACCACTTTTAGAAATGTCGCCACTGTACGCCGTTTCATACAAGCCCATCCACTGTGCAATGGTACGATATGGCTTGATGTTTGATTAAAAGTTTAGATAAAAGTTCCACTTCTTATATTTCTTCAATTTACAGCGGAAAGAATTTGGAAAAAGTTTAAGCGCGTGTTTTCCGTAACACCATTTTCTACATCCGTTCCAACGACTTCTCGAAGCGAAAAAAACTTTATCGTTTGTTTTAAAAAAATGATTTTTTAGACCTTATACTAACTTAATATTTAGAGATTTGAATTTTATATGTGTATTCCAAGAAAGAGTGGATTTTCTATTTATTTCGCACCAATTCTGCTACTATTGTTGATTTTGGTTTAGGTTTTGGACCGTGTTATCATGGGAACGCGGAGACTTTTAAATTTGAGAAGTGTTTTTCAGTTGCCTCTATTCAATGTAGATAATAAAATGATTTTCTAAAACTTTAGATGTGTATACTACTTGTGCTGTGCAAAAAGTTTTAGTTCGATGTCTCAATAAATAACTGAAAATATAATTTGATCCAGCTCTGAAGGATTTCATGTTAATGTTTATTTTCTTTGCTTATATACTAGATGACGAATTCAATTTATGTGGAGTTTCCTGGGCGTAGTGATTTCTAACTTTCTCCATCTAATGTATCTACGATTATTCAGCTGCATGTTATTGATATCTTTGAGAGTTTGGTCTGGTCTGTTTGGTCATATTCATGAACGTCCGTTTCCATTATCTCTAACTAATTTGTATCATGTTCCTATTGAGCTCGAAATCTCATTTTATAAATGTCTTAATGTACCTACTAATCGAAGAGGTTTAAATTATAACTTTAAGGCTTGCAGTTTTACAACATTGAACAAAATGCTTTAAGCTAGGGATGTTCAACTTCCTTGCCCAAACGTCGACCGCGAGTTGACTTTTATCACATGGATTTCGCGCTAGTATGTGTATAAATATGTGTGGAAGTTCAAACGGAAACAAAACATTACCCTGTAGAAATTCGTGCATCACTGATTTAAATAAATAAATTTAAATGGTTGCATAAAATAGTGCGAAAGCAGCGCAAGGCTACACAAAAAATTTTTAAACTCAAAATTCATCGATACTTTTCCGAGGATTAAAACCGCTTTTTCATATGAACTTTTTTTACAACAATGATGAAGAGCAGTTTTTTAGTCTTTAATTTTTTTTGAGTCAAAAACATATGCGAAAAAATTGTCTTTCGCAGAAATAATATATTTGACCTGCATTTTTCCCAACTGGCATTGCGCAGTTCATTTGCACACATTTGCTTTTTTTTGAACGTTTGATTCCGATTGGGTCTCTTGCATATTTATTTGGAAAACCAACAGCCACATATGTATTAGCAAATGTGAAATGCTAGGTTTTCATTCCAGTTGGATGAAATCCTATTTGCATAATCGTTAAGGTGTTTGCAGCCTTTGATGATGTAAAATCTATATTTTTCAGAGCAACTTCTGGTGGTCCGCAAGGGGCTATACTTGATCCACTGCTGTTTGTTATATGTAATAATGACATTGGGTCTTACTTTGTGCATTGTAAATGCCTCCTGTATGCCGATGAGCTTAAAATCTTCTACAAAATAATAAATCCGTTTGATCCTGCTATTATCCTGTCTTAAAATCTTAGTAAATGTGTTTGTTCTTTTGCTAAAACAAATTCCATTCAACCTTCATCGTACTTTATTTCAAATACTTCACTCTTGTCTGTCCGGGAATTTAAAGACCTTGGTATAGTTTTTGATTCCAATTTCTCAATCCGCTTATGCTATGCTTGCCTTTATTAGACGTTCCTCTTTTAGTTATCCCTGTGCACTTAAGGTTCATTTTACTAGTCTTGTTCGGTCCAAATTGGAATTTGCTTCTGTTATATGGATTACTTCATAAGGTGCGACTTGAAAAGGTACAAGAATCTTTTACTCGATTTGCGTTGCACTCACTGCTTTTTCTATCTGATATTGTATCTGGAGCTTAGTGTCCCTTCTAGAGCTCTTAGTAATTATGATCCTTTTATTTCGAAAGTGTCCGCACGAACTATGCAGCTAATGCTCCTATTTATGAAATTGTGTAACAATATTAATCATCTTGTTTTTTAGGTTTTTCTGTGTCCAAAATTTCAATGAAGTCATTATTAAATAGTATTTTTTAGTTTAACTCTAAATTATAAAATGTATGTTCATATTATTACTTATATCCATAAGTTTTTTGTTTAGTCTGTAAGAATTTTTACTTAAAGGCTAAATAAATAAATAAATATAAAAAAATTATTAAGCAGTTATACATAATTTTTTTACATAATACTGAGTTATATTACCCAGTAGTTTTTGGGACCATACATTACCATTTGTAGTCATTGACTTCATACATTATACTTACGTAGATGGAGAAAACACGATGAAGAATAATAAAGAGTGAAGTTAATATTTCGGTAAAACAACACGGCGTGCTGGATCAACCGGAAAGTTTTTCAAAACTAAAATAAAACTCTGAGTATGAGACTTTGTTCATTTGTCCATTTACTTTCAGAATTTTCAAACCTCAAAATCATACCTGATCCTATTTCCAATTAAAACGCATTTTACTGTGTGAATACAAGAAATTCATAAAAATCTTAGATTAAATTAAAAACATGACACGATTACGTATTCTACCTGGTTTTCAAATCTAAGATCATGTACCACTTTTTGCCGAACCCTGGACTAAAGACGAGGTCGTAATGGAATTTGTAGTCCCATTTATTTTGTTATTTTTTTTGTTCTTTTTTTATTTTTTTTTTTGTACTTTTTTTATATTTTTAAAATTTGTTTTTCATTTTAAGACTATTTTTTATCCTGTTTTGTTTTATTTAGTAAATTATCATTATCATTATCATAATACGACCGCTTTAGGTAGTATTTCAGGATAATGATCATTGTCCATTGTGTTTATTTTGTGTTTATTCCATGCTTCTAAAAATTCTTGATGGATTGATTCTCCCACTTGTTCGGAGCACCATCCCAACCTATTGCCATTTTCGATAAATTTCAAGCAATCTTCCAAATGTTCCTTAAGAACATGAATTTTCAATGTCTCTGAAACATCGTTAATGAATTTTAAACCATCGATGGCTTTTTTAAGTGAGGTCATATGTATGCTCAAAAAAGGGCCTAATTTTGCCGAAGAATATACGACTTTGTTCATTTCCTCAAAAACTGCAATGAAAGGTGTAATGGCGAGAACGCCTACATTGAACGGTGGTACTGCTTTTAGCATTTTCGGCAAGCACCGCCCTCAAAGACGCGACCATGGATTGGCATGCATTTTTTTTGGCCACGTCAATGCTTTGTTCACACCTACCTAGGGAACCAATCGATTTCACAATAGATGGTTCACAAATCCTTGCAGAATGCAAAGTTCTGGAATCACGCATTCTTCGCGCACAGTTACCTCATCTTATTATTTGAACAGAGGTTGGATTCACGGTACTTCGACATTATGGTGTTTTCTCTTGTGTCGTCAGCAGGGTTTATATTTTTGGTAGCTCTCAAATCTTTTAAGATAACGAAACAATATGGACAAGGATACGTTGCGGATGCAGTTTGTTGTCCATTAATTGAAAGAAAAATTTTAAAATCCGCAACAAATTCGCAAGGAATGTCATTAATCTTGCTCAATCGAAAGAATATATCCAAAATTTCATAAGATTCTCTTATATTAGGGACAACACAAAGCACTATCAGACGTTTGCCATTTGTAAGTTTTGCTTTTTTCCCTACATATCCATCTTCCGCGTATTTTGAGTTTTATCCTTTCACGCTATCAACATATGAGTCTTCAAAATCGGATAGGTCTTGAATTTTTGTTTCAATTTCTGGAACATAATTTTCGGGTAAACTGTCATTGAAATTTTGAAAAAATCTTGCCCCATATCAGCCATGACTTTAAGCATGATGTTTCCTTCCATTTTTCTTTGATTTATATCAGATCTGCCACCTCTGATAATTTTTCCAAAGTTCTCTTTAGCAATTATATCATATTCTCGATAAAGTGCTTTGACTTGATAGACACACAATTTTCCTTACGACTTTACGTGACAAAAAAAAAATGAATTTAAAGCAGCCATAGTGCGGTAAAACAATTTTTCTTGTATTCATATAGTGAGTTGTCATTTAGGGAGTGACTACCTCCGGGAAACTCCAAAGAAAATATCCGTTCAGCAATAGAATCCGAAAAATTGCACGCACCGCAAAATGTAATTAGGTGCAATAAGTTTTTGCACCAACTTGGTTTATAGGTGTTATAGTGCATTCAACTTTTTTCGAGCATTTCAATCTCTTTCAACATTTTTCAACCTCTTTCAGCTTTTTCAACATGCTCCTTGTTTTCTCGACTCTTTCAGGTTTTTCACATGTTTTAAAGTTTTTTGAACTTCTTTCATCTTTTTGCATCTTTTAAATTTTTTCCGACATTCCAACATTTTCCATACTTTTGAACCTCTTTTTTGATGCTTTTCAATATTTTCCATATTTTATCAACCTCTTTCAGCAATTTTAATATTTTCCATTGTTTTTCGACATGTTTAAAATTTATTCCACTTTTTTCAATACATTGCATATTTTTTCGACTCTTTTATCCTCAAAATGAAAAACCGAACTGGGTCGGTCCCTTGATACTGTCATATTAAATTTTAACAGTCTAGTTAAGCTATTGGTGAAACCGTGCATTAATGTTTTTTTTTTTCTTGCTGATTTGGCATCTCTGTAATTATCAAAAAGGTTTTTGAGAAAAATTCATTGAAACTTACCTTTTGTTTGAAATTTCAGATTACATAATGTGCAGTTTGGATACAAAAATTTCTAAAACTATTTGGATCTTTGAACTCCACGTAAATGAGGCGTAAACAGATGGAAGGAGATATTCTTCCTACTTTCAAAATACATTTTGGGCTTTTTTGCATCGATTGCTGCCAGAAATTTTTGATCTTTAAATGATATCAAATCACCCCTGGAGATACTTCTTTCCCTCTCCTTCTAAAGTCTATTTTCTCTTGTGTCTTGAGTAAATGTATCTCAAAGGCAAAAATGCAGTTAGGACACTTACTCTCGGACATTTTATTTGGAAAGCTTCAATCAGGATATAATCCATACTGAGATCTTTTAAACGGAGATATTTTTTGATGCATTTCAATAAAGAAAACGAAATATTAAATGCAATGAAATATTCTGTATGCAATGCCAGCATTGGGAAAAGCTGAATCAAGATTTTTTTTTTAACATTTAAAATTTTCAATTGGCGTCAGCCAATTTGCATTTTCGCGATCATAATCAAGGTATGCTTTGAAATGGATCAGTTTATCATTCATTGAAAACTCTATGTCTTTTTTGAACTCTTCTCGAAAAATTTTTAATTTTTTCTGGATATCAGCACTATCCAAGTATTCCAATCAATAAGACCAGAGAATTTTTTGTTTTTTTTTGCACATTTATTGCATCTTTTCCATAAATCAGACAGCAAATTATCCAAAAAAATATTTTATGTGTTTACTCTAAGGTTATCCTTTCCGAGCAATATCACCTGTTCTGCTCTTGATTCATCGTCACAATGTTTCCTACGTTGCCCCCTGCGCACAAAGCTTTTATACAACTAAACTTCTACATTCAAGTTAGTTTGCGTGTATTGAAATTTTTTGCTAACAGAACAGAGTCTCGAAAGTAAAAAACTTCACAAACATTGCATAAGAGCTGTCTTTAGTAATTCAAAACTATCTCGAGTCCCTATGGCTTCACATCGTGTTATAGCTTTTGTTTTACATAGTTTTTCGAGTCCTGCAGGGCCTGAAGTATTGCAGTGTAATACTGATCAAGACTACAAACGGCGTTATTACGAGCTAACCAATGTATTATCGAAAGGCATTTCAAAGTTACTCTCTTAGATTTCCGCAGCAAGATTGAAGAGAATCCCAACGACTCGTAGATGCTGTGAAGAAGTTGCATAAACTCTGAAGATCGTTAAAGAAATCAGTAGCTGCTGAACAACTTTCAACTTCATGAGTGCCAGCTAAATTTAGAGAAGCAGCACGTACGGACAGTGCCGGATTTACAAATCAAGGGGCCCATGGGCACAAGAGTGGTGGGGGCCTATCCGGACTGAAAAAACGAAACCGAAGTAACCGAATCGACCCTATCGAAGACTCGTTTATGAGCTTTAACTTTTCAAAAATTATAGAAATTTTTATTGATAAAAAATTAGGTTATTAAAAAAGCTGAAACTTAATAGTTTAAATATATATTTAAAATTAAAAAACATTTATATAAAAATATTTTTTCCACAATATCAATATTTGCGCTTAAAATCGTTAAGTAATTCAAGCGATCTTGAGTCATTCAAGTTCTTAGAGGATTTTTTATCAACTTTTATTTTGGAAATCATCGCTATCCGGTACAATTACTGATCATCAAAGTTAAATAAATTCGTAAAATCATTTCCACGTTGGGAAATAATTCTCGTACATTTTTTGCTCCTTGCTGATAGTATGCTGCTGGTCGAACTGAAAGTCTGATAGCTCAGAGCAGGAAGCTTGGAACTGTAAAAGTTCCGTTTCCAAATTGGAATCGATGTCATCTTTGTAAATATTAATCAATCTTTCTGAATTTTCCGATATCTCAGTTCGACTGAGCTTACCGAAACGAGACAAAAAACCATATCTCAATTCAACTACCTCGTATGCAGCAATTCTCTGATTTAGAGTGTTCACAAAAGTGTCAATTATTGTTGTGAACTGAAGGAATTTTCTGCAGAAATTCATCACTCACACAACAATTACGATCACTTTTATAATCGGTAGTCCCTGTGAGTTCTACTCCAAGGCGTTCATAATAATGAAAATCGCATCTATTATTTTCAATAATTTTTTTTAAAAATTTAATAAAGTTAACGGCTGTATTAATAATCTATAATTTTTCTGCAGATTGTATCGTGGTGCTAGTTCTATTCTAATTTTCAAGTATGTCGTACCAGAACGACGCCGGAAATCATCCATTTCTGGTCTGTACATTTGTTTACATAATCCTGCTGCTGTGCAACGCGTTTGTTGTCGAAGGAATCAGTATTTACAATTTCTTGTAGAGTAGCTCTAATAGGAACATATCCTCTTACGAACGCCTTGTTAGCATTTGCACGAGCAGACCATGGAGTACATTCAACCCTTTGAGGAACTAATATTCTCTAATTTTCATTTTTATGAATTTCCAAGTAATGCATCAGCTTTGCCCAACGATCATCTGACCCTGAGAAGAATGCATAAAATCCTTGCAAGAAAGTAAAAAAATGCGCCGAGGCTACCGATGCATCAGAAGCTTTCTCTCCAGTTAGATTTAATGTCCTATGCACGGTACCCAAATCGCTAAACTGTTTTTTTCGCAACTTATTTTTTCGCAAATTATTTTTACTAGCGTCATACCTCGCTCGCTAATGATAGATAACTGGTACTACCGATATCTCTGTTTCCAAATCAAGAAATATGCTTCGTTTAAATTGGATCGATCAATTCTAATGACATCAAATAATTGCTGTTGTGGCAATCCCTGCGAAGCTAAACTCTTAACAACGGCGACAACTCGTTTCAAAAAACTTTGACAGCAGGCTAATTCTTTACAATATTCCGCTATCAGAGTTTTGTCAATTCCACTTAAACCTCTTGCGCTATCCCTTTGAAACTTTAAGCTTTGACGCTTTCCACAATTTTTGTGAGAGCTTAACGCGTATCGTTATGGTGTCAAACCACAAGATAAGGAAGTTAAAAAATCAAATTAAAAAGACAGTACAATTTAGAAATATGTACCAATTTCTTATAAAATGGTTTATTTTTTTATTCAACAAGTGAGAGAATTTTTATATTAAGTAGCTTTGAGTGATAAGTAAATTATTAATTTCAATATTATCTTTACAAATAAGCTAAAACTTCACTTTATTAAGAAAGATGTCAATCTTACGAAGGCATCTGATACTGCATGGGAGTAAAATAGGAGCTACTGACCAGCGAAAATTAAAAAAATGTTTCAAAGTATGCGGAGGTGCCAAAACTAAGCCTTGATTATTTATTAATTGTAATTGGCTTAGCTTCTATTTACAAGGTGGCCACAATCATAAAAATGTGTTTTTAAAACTTTATAAAAATATAAATGTTTAAGGGAAGAATATTTGATCCTCTAAACTAGCGATGCTCATTCCTGCACGTATGAGAAAAGAGCACATGTGATACGACACTTGAAAAGGGGACTTTTATGAACAGAGAAAAAGGTGTAACGATTGATTGGACAACATTTTAGGGATTCTTAGCCATGGTGGAAATTGGCTAAGATTTCATGACATCGAAGCGGGCTCAGCACGCCTAACTATGCTTAGGTCTTAGCTCAGGGAAAATGGGGGTAGGGTTGCTCCTAGCCATGAAAAGTGTCACATAACCAAAATATGGTGCAGATAGGTAAGATGAAGGAGAAATCCAAAAGAGGGTGCTAATAGGAGTTTAAATTATACACTGAAACTATATTATGGTGATTTCTGCAAATTATCCCAAACAAAATCGTAAAGATCTGTACACATGAATTGTGAAGAAGGAGCTAGTTGGTGTTGACTTCTTCGTCAATACCCACCCATCCTGTTACCAAAAGAAAAAAAACTAGATTTTGGTAACCCACGTTAGACCTTAAGGTGCTTTACATTAACCTACACTGCCTCATGGTAGTAAAAAGAATAAGTTTAGAGAATCATTTCAAATATATTTTATAATTCAATTTGGAACACTAACATGCTCAAAAAAAAAAGTTCAGCATTGTTTTTATGTGCAAAAGAAATAATATAAAATGTTTTTGGGCTTATCAAAATTCAATCGTTCTTATAAATAAATATTTAGATATGTCATAATGAATGTGCAATAACAAATTTATCTTCTTAACATAAGTATATAAAAAAAACTAGGTGTACGTAAATATGTAAATGAATTTATATGAAGAAAAATTATTTATTAATTTAATCAATTAATTGGCATTAATTAGCGTTTACTGTACGCAGCTTGCTGCTCAAATAAGTTATAGGTAGTAAGAGCAAAAAGAAATTAAAATATACAATAATTAATAAAACATTAAAGTAATTTAAAACTTGAGAGTGGAATTGAATTTATAATCCCATGTTCAAAAGAGAAACGTTAAACGCTAATCAATACAAATTTTCTTTTTCCATTGATGGAGCAAAAACAAAAAAAATAAGATGAGAGCAATCAAAATAAAAATTACAACATACCTTGCTCTGCTTCACCGTCGATCGTGGAAGGCCCTTCGTAGATCTCTGCTCGGTGCTATCGTAGAGTGTAGATTTTTAGGGTAATAAAATTAAAAAGTATCTTGTAGTGCTACTTGCATCATAATGCAATTTAGATATAGCATTACTATTTAGAATGCAGAGTTTGCATATTTAAACTTTTTTTTAAATTTACTTTTTCTTCATTTTATGATTTTAGTCTAAATTTTGCCGTGTCTAACTTAACTTAATTTAAATTAGCTTACTTAAAATATTTTATCAATGTTATCATTCCAAATCCGTTTTTCTCTTATTAATTTTAAATCATAAAATTCAGTAATTAATTCTTAGCAATCTTTTTATCAAATAAAATCTGGAACACTAGGCATTACATGTTGCAAATTTATGAAGAGGTTTCGGATTTTAAATAAGAAAAATTAATTTAGAGTAACCACATTTGATAAAATTTTGAATGCTTTTCTTTCCAAATTTTAGATCATCATGCCATTCACGGTTTTAAAGTTTCCGTTCAATCATTTAGGATTTAGATTTCAAAGTAGTTTTGTAGATACATTAATCGAAAATTCATTACTAGTATTTACATTTGAAATTGTAAAGATTTCAGCATGGATTAAAAATAAAGCTATTTAAACTGTCATTTTATAATGATCTAAGCTTTGGAAATTAAGCTTAATTTTTGGAATTTTTAAGGAGTTCCGATTTTAGAAAGAATGCTTTATGGAACGTTAAATTACATTTAATTGGATTTATTTTATAACACTGATTTTAATCACTGCTCTCGTTTTTAATTTCGCATTACGCTGACTTTCAAATGTCTTTGAGACGGGAGCCGATTCTACCAGAAATCTAATTGAATTTTGAAAACACTTTGTTCTTCGGCATTTAAATAAAAAGGGTAGCAACGCCTGGTACCATTCTGCTATCCAGGGTGCTCCAAAATTTTGTTTGAATGAAAATTTAGCAATGCATATATCGCTACGGCTCTAATTATCTGAAACCACTTTTGCTATTGATCACAATTTTTCGCTTTCAGGACTTAAGTTGTAGGTTTAATGCTTTTGCTATCCCTAAATTCACTTGATGATGATTTCTTCCACATTTGCTCTCAATTTCTTGATCAAAATTCGTTTTCGGTGGAATCGTGTGTAAGCCAATGATGTGTTAAACTTTTCCAAATCTTCAGAATTTTGGATGATGGTAAAAATATATTATGCAACTTGCTGTATTTCGCAAATTATTCGCAGCGTTTTATGTATTTCCTATATAATTTGAAGAAATCTTGTACCATAAAAGTGACAGTATGGTGTGTACAGTCTTACTTACGTTAAGAAATTATTTTCTAAATGCTACGTTTAGTTCTCCCGTTGATGTTATACCATGTGTTGTCGCCAGCCAAATGACTGAGAGATTTTTACATCTTACGATCACCGCACAGTGGCTCCTTTTTCAAAAAGTGATTGCTAAAATCAAATTTTGGATTTCTGATTTTCGAAACTTTTTTTTTTATTTGACAGATAATTGACCAAAAGTTCTAAAACCGAAAACTTTTTTGATTTATGACAAGTATTTTGGTTTTTATGGGTGCTCAAAGTTGGATAACTTTTTATCGTTCATTAAAATAGCATTTTTTTTACATTTTCCGCAATATTAAAAATGGAAAATTTCAAAAGTTTAAAAAAAGATGGAAATTTGACGTATGCTCTCTGAATTTATGGTATTTTAAAATAAATAATTTCCACAAAATGTAGAAAAAAAATATTAGTTAGTAATTTTCATGAATTTTTTAAAAAAGGTCGTTTTTAGCATAGTTTTTCAAATTTACCTTGGCCTATAATCCACAAATCAATGTTAATCAAGGATTGGTGAATGGGAAATTATAGTTAACATATCTGCCAACAAAAATCATGTAGGTCTTACCTGCATATATTTGCCCATTTAGAAGTTATAGCTACTTATGTGACATGATATGCATAAAACTGAATTTGTTGTGTGATGACGATTTTCAGTCTATGATATTTTGACTTGGAAATCGTTAATCTGAATTTGATAGAATGTTTGCCGCGAATATAGAAATCACTCAAAATAAATTAAAAATTGTAAATATGGACGTTACCACGCCCCTTTCTTAATTTATTCTTATTTTTTTCCAAAACTATTTGACGCAAACATTGGAAAAACCCTCGACCATCATCAGTTCTTTATTGTCGACCTATAATGTTTAAGTACGCCGAAGAATTTTCAGATCAAATAAGAAGCACCATCAGCATTATAAAACAACAAATAAATGAATTTCAGCCCACCATATTTGAAGGAAATGATGACAAAAAAATTATAATTAGACACGAATTATTTTTAGCAATGATTGACGGCAAAGTACTTAATGAGATCTTGTGCTAATGTAAGCGTTCACAAAATGATTTCCGAAGTAATGATGACTCCAACGATGAACACAATTATGAGTACGGCATTTCGCAATTACATGCAAGGATAAGATCCATGGAATTTATTATGAAACTAGCCTACAGCATAGGAAATGATGATAACCCAAACAACCAAAAGTTAAGAATAAAAATAATACAAGATCAATTTCGAGAAAAATTGGGTATTATAGTAGATACTCCTAAGCAAGGATTTGGTAACACAAATGACGGAAACACAACAAGGCGATTTTTTCAGAAACCAGAAACAACTTCAGAAATAACGGGAGTCGATGAGGACGTGATGAAAAGATTACAAGCCAAAAATTACTGACACCCTCTGTCCATAAGATCTTAGCTCATAGTGGACAAATTATCAATTATCAAGCCTCACCAATAGGAGAATTATCAGAAGAAGCCGAAGAGTCTAAAAACAAAGATTATAAGAAGTACAGATATAGCAATACATGTAAAATTTCACGTATTCGACAGAATGAGGACTTGTTCAATATACTTTCAGCATCTTCAGATCCTTTGATTTCATCACTTAGGCACATTAGGTCACGAAAAGAACTGACTGATAAATTCTGCAGTACTGTTTTAAGTTTCTTAGATATCCAAAATAATGATGAAATTTTTATAGAATTGTAGATTGTTGTTGATTTTTTAAAGAAATTACCTAATTTATTACAGTAACCCTTTTTTTAAAACTTTTCTAGCCTTTGAGAAAGACTGTTTATAAATTATGTTAAGAGATAAAAAAATAAGTGCATATGAATGAATTAGTAAAAATTAACAAAATTTTTTTTTAAAAAAAGTATTTAAGAAATTTTTAAATTATTAAAAGTTCATTAATTGAATAAATCGCACTAAAATTCATAAAAAAAAAAAAATTTTTATGAATTCATACCACTAAAAACCAAAAATTTTTAAATTTAGACTTTCACCTCTTTTTAAAAGTATTTATAGCAAAGCCTCAAACCTGAATCTTATATATGTTATAGCTACAGAAATTACCAACCAAAATCAAAAAACTTTACTCAAATATCTTTACCCGTTCAAAAGTTATGATTTTAGCAACGCGAAATCGCAAAAGGCGCCACTGTGCACCGGCTTAAGACTCATGGTAAATGATCTTCTAATGTCCGTACGGGACTTGCACTAGCTCACTAACTGACCGGTCATACTGCCCAACAAATCATGTACATTTTTCGGCAGATTTCGCATATACAGAAGAATGTAATTGACTACCTTTTACTTAATTTTCTTCATAAGATTAGTCAAATTAATGCATTTAAAATTTTGCAATTCAGATTTTAGTTTACTTGCAGTAGGTTAGGGAAAGATTTTTATGACAAAAGATAAACTTTTTTATGAAAGTTGAGTGCTTTTAAGATCAGTTTTTCTCGTAAATATATTTTTATTAACGTATGTATATCAGTAGAATTGATTATTAGTTTCAACAAAACAACCCAGATATTCAGCGTCGGCTGTAGGGGTATACCTGCAGTAGAACGGAACATGCATGCGTAAAGTGCATACAAAAAAAAATGTACTCTTGTTTTGCAGCAATTGCATAAGAAAACGTTCTATTGTTAAGCCGTAAAATATATGTACATAGATGTAGAGAAAAAAAATATATTGTGCGATTCAGAAGTGGGCGCATGAATATTAATATGCGTGCCAAATAAGACTACGATTAGTATTCGTTTACGTAAGATGATAAATTTAATTTCCTCACAAAGGGTATGAATTCCTTAGCGAGTTTTATATGTATGTGTGCAATACTGAAACGAAAACTACCCAGCAGACAATTGAACAAGGCCTTCCCCGGAGAAGGCCTGCTAGCACTACTGCGATTGTAGGAGGCCTTCTCAAGACTAAATTTTCATGCAATTAAAAACATATATGCACATTTATTTTTTTTATGATTTTTGTTTTTATTTACAATCTGTCAATGTTAAAGTAAATTTTATAAGTAGTAAAATTTTAATTAGCAGAATAGTTGCATTTCATAAAATGCTATTATGCTTTACCACAGCTGGCGTGCTATTATGCCTTCCCATAGCAGCAGTGCTATAAGGCCTTCCCATAGCAGCAGTGCTATAAGATATTAGAAGGCAAAGAAGAAGGACTTCATGTGTTTTTCTATTTCATGTATTGCAATGTTTTATGATTCGACATTACTTTTTTGTCATTGGATTGTTTATTTTGTTTTTATTTGTTTATTTGAGTAGCCTTTGAAATTATAGTTTCTTACAGGCTAGATAATATATAAAAGTATAATAATGATTAAATTAAATAAATATAACAAGAGAAAACTTAAATTGGAAGCTAAATTAAGAATAAAGAATTTAGCAAGTTATTAAACAAATTTTTATGCATACAAAAATCAATACAGTTATTATCAGCAATTAAAGTATTATACAAAGATAAGGCCCTAGTTATTGGCTCATTTTGGGCATATTGAGTTCTGTGAATTTGTAGGTGAAATAAACTAAAATGTCGTAGTGACCTTGCAGGAACATTAAAGGAAACATATTGCAATAGTTACGGACAGTCAAGAGAACCTGAAATAAGGTCATGAATAAAAACCAGCGACTGGATTTTACGTCTTATTTCAAGAGTCTCTAAACCAAGAAGCATGCAACGTGCATCATAAGAAGGCAAGAATGTACCAAAATTTAAATATCGCAGTGCAAACCTTGTGAAAAATTTCTGAACCCTTTCTAATTTAAAGGAATGGGTAGAAAAGTAAGGATTCCATAAAAAGGAGGCAAATTCGAATCTTGATCTTACAAAAGTATTATATAACACCTTAAAAGTAAGCTCCTGCTCTTGCCTACTGGGTAATGCCCAAGCGGAAAATGAAGAAGTGAATATAATTTCATTTTAGATTTTATCAATGAAACAGCTCTTCTGAGCGGATACCAAATAACGAGAGGATAAATCGGAATACTGAAGAGCTTAACTTATAAAGTGCTGATATCCTGAACAAAAAATAAATTCTGTGAGAGATTTTTATTCTAAATTTAATAACAAACTCATCATTTGATACATGAATTTGTTACACAGATAAGGTTTTCTTCTCTCATATTTAATGTGTTGTGTTGTGTTGTGTAAGTGTTCTATGATAGTA
This sequence comes from Meiosimyza decipiens, assembly GCA_963680825.1. NCBI lineage: Eukaryota > Metazoa > Arthropoda > Insecta > Diptera > Lauxaniidae > Meiosimyza > Meiosimyza decipiens. The sequence goes on from OY804259.1 coordinate 36,853,220, forward strand.
GCCACTCTCACGTTTTATTTGAACATACAACCAGGGGCGAATTTACCTAATAGGCAACATAGGCAGCTGCCTAGGGCGGCAAATTTTTAGGGGCGGCAAATTCCGACCGTTTACACTAGACAAAATGCTACTTTTAAGTGCGAAACTACTATACTTTTTACCCAAAAGTGTTCAAGTCTAACATATAGTTGAATATTCTTTTTTTTCTTTCCGTATGATGAAATATAGCATATTTACTAGTACTTGTACGAAAATGAATACTGTGAAGTTTCATTTTACGGAACCTCGCGGTTTTGCAAAAAAACCCAAAAAAATCATATAAGTACACGGAGAGAAAAATGAAGCTCGAGTAGCATGAAAGTTCCCACTTAGCGGGCATGGCGGAAACTGACGCTTCACTATCGTAAATTTCATACGTAAGTTCCCCCAATTCCTGCTTTTAAAGCGTAACCGTCTCCCCATGATTTTTCCGAACAAAGTGTCTATTAATAGGAAGCTCTGTTTACTACACAGCGTAAGCGCGTGTCCTAATTTCGTTGTATTCGTCACAGACGGAATGCAAGCAGTGTAAGGAGTTCACCAAATTTTTCCATTTAGTGTAGAGTCGCGCATTTCCCGAATTTTATAAAATGTTTTTGGATCGGAGGACAAGATAATTCAAGTAAATATTTCAGTAAGTAATATTTTTTGTACATGATCGAGGTTTATCTAACGCGATATTGTAAAATTTTGCTCAATCTCACCTTTTTGAATTGTACATATTTTCCAAATGTACAAGTTCATGCATTTTCAAGGTCAATTCATTAATCAATAACAGAAATTAGGCTGCTGTCTGAGGCGGCAAAATCGCAACTGCCTAGGGCGGCAGATGACCTTAATCCGCCCCTGCATACAACTCGTCATGAACTGTTCGGCTCCCAAGTATAGCTTTGTGCAGTTGAGCTGAACATCACTACCTTACACGAATTGTTACAGTTGTATTCATTTGTATTTGCACTAGAAGCTTAGAAAGGAGCAACTCCAAAGTGGTTAAATTGAAACCTTGGATTAATTTTGATTTATTAAAAAAATATCGTAAAAACAGAAACTTTTTAAAAAGTGTTCCAAACGTCCAAGTAACCAAAATATTAAATCGGAGTACAAAAAAAATTTGTAAAGATACAAGAAACGAATCTGCACTATGTAAAAATAATTACTACGCAAATGAATTTTGTAAAGTAAAGGGAAACTCCCAAAAAGAATGGAACCTTGTTAATAAGTTCTTCAATAACTCGTGCAAAAACAGCCAAATTGATATTTCTCTTTCTAATATTGAAAGCGCTAACTTATTCTACAAATTTTTTGCAGAAGTTGGGAACCAAGTTGTATCTGACTCCGATCTCAATAATCCTGGTTGCAACTGTATTTCAAAAGAAACTTTTTCATCTGACAGTCTTTTTTTCGAGCCTATTTCCTCTTTGGAGTCTTTCAAAATAATAAGCACCCTTAAAAATTCCAACTCTTGCACTGAAAACAGTTTCTCGAACATATTTATTAAAAAAGTGGCTTTTAATATTGTTGATGTCCTAAGTGACCTTTTCAACAAAAGCGTCTGTGCAGGAATTTTTCCCGATGATATGAAGAGTGCTGAGGTAATCCTTCTGTTTAAAAAAGGTGATAAAACCGTACTGAATAATTATAGACCAATTTCTCTTCTCCCAGTGTTTTCAAAAATTTGTTGAAAAAGCTATGAAAAAAAGGATGCTAAATTTTTTAAATAAAAAGGAGTTTTTCAGCAACAGTCAATTTGGCTTTAGAGAAGGAAAGTCTACTGAAGGAGCTCTACTTCATTTTTGCAACGATATATATTCTGGCTTGAATAAAAGAAAAGTGTCTGCAGCTTTGTTTATTGACATGACGAAGGCCTTTGCAAAGAGAATAAATAATATATATTATTTATTCTCTTTGCGGTTGACCACAATATTCTCTTGAATAAATTATACAAATGCGGATTTAGAGGTTCTATATATAATTGGCTAAAGTCTTTCCTTACAAACAGAAAACAAAGAGTTAAAATTGGTTCTCATTACAGTAAATACTTAGATATTAATATAGGTGTTCCACAAGGGTCGGTGCTTGGTCCAATTTTCTTTCTGATATATATAAATTCCGTTTTTTCATGACGACATGGCCTGTACGCATTCTAGCGATTCAATTCACAACTTAACTTCTGATATTAATCATGACCTAAGCATTTTACGACATTGGTTTGGTATTCATAACCTACTTCTAAGTGACAAGACAAAGCTTATGTACTTCAATGTTTCAGGCAAAGAAAGGAAGTTTTGTAATTTTACATTTCACAGCTATAGTTGCGATAAGTTCTTGATTGATAATGTGGCCTGTTGCACTACCACTGCAGCACAAACATACTTTGACCATCACAAATGCAATGATAATAGCTTCTCCATTGTTTGGATTAAGTCTTTCAAGTATCTTGGATTATTAGTAGATTGGAAGATGAGCTGGAACGATCATATAGCTGCTCTTAAGAAGTACTGTGTGGCTATCACCAGACAAATTTATCATTTAAGTAAATATTGTGACAAAAAATTACTTTTACGTATTTACCATGGCATTTTCCATTCTAAAGTCCAATATGGTATAGTTTGTTGGGTAGGCACATATTCTTGTAAAATCAATTTAATACTAGTTAGCCAACAACACGTAATAAGAATTATATGTAAAAAAATCGACTTGCTGAGAGTATGATTTTATTAAGGGGTCTAAATGTTCTTCCTCTTAAGCATTTATATTTTTTCAAAGTACTCAAAATATTTTTCAACAGCTGTGGCTATTTAATAAACAGAATTTTTCCTGTATATGGACTAAGAGTTATTACTCAAAACTTAGCATTGGTACCGGTCCACAACACACAACACTTTTTTAATTACTTTCTGTCTACTGGACCCAGAATTTTCAATTGCCTTCCGGATCATATTAGAAATGAACGTATTCATGTTGTTTTCTTTAAAAAAGTAAAATCATGGCTGTTAGACCTTGAACACCTGGATGTTATTCGTTTACTTTTAGTAACACATTAAATATATATGTATATGTCTCTTCTTTTTCGCTTAGCCTTCTTATATAAAATTTACAATTTTTTCAATTGGCAAAATAAAATGTTTTTCTTTCTTTTTTCTTTTTAATTAATTAGATTTAACTTTTAAGTGTATTTTTTGCAATAATTTTCATAAAAATTTTTACTATTTACTATTTATGTGTATTGAATTTAGACCCCACACATACATAACTTTTGTATTTTTGTAATTTCGAGATACGTACTTACAGTTCGTCACTTGATCCTAAGGATCAACAGAATGTTGTTTTTACTATTGTTCTTTAATTTAAATTTTTTATCATAAATTATTTTATACTACTGTACAATAATAAATGAATTAATAATAATAAAAAAAAAAGTGAAGGCAGTTTTGGTATAATTTTTAACTTATCAATTAAACTTTGAAGACAACCAACGCAAGAAGAAAACTATATTTTGGACGAACTAACAACTGCGATTGCTGGTCAGTAGTGTTCCGTTTGTTCATTATTCGATTTCAAAATCTAGAAAGGTTGGGGAAAAATTAACTTAACTAAAGTGCATTTTTGAAAAAAAAGCTCTCCACCAAAAAAGAAGTTTTTTAAAAATTCAATTAAATTATCAATTTGATCTAATCTAAAAGCTCGCTGTTTATTGTATTGCTGAACTTGGTTGAAAATCATTTCAAAAAAATTCTGTGTGTAAACTCGACCACGTTTTAAGTTATACTTCAAATGATCCAGGTTGCTAAGGACTTACAATATATGACAAATGCATTTGAATTTCGTTAAAAAAAACGCGACGAACTTTTTCCTTGACCTGTAAATAAAGAAAATTTGGATACCAAATTTATTTTTTATTAGTAGCATTGGTAAATAACTTTAAAAGTGACAGCACTTTGCCACATGTTTACTTATCGAAACCATGGAATATACTGATATCCTTATTTCAGTTCCCAAACAAGTTTTGTCAGTACCATTATTATTTGCTTTGTGAAAAAAGTATTGCTATTTTTTTGGAAACGATTTTATCGATACTCCTATTTTAGGAGGTCATTTAGGTCCTTTTGTTTTGGTATACAATGCGAAATTTTCACTTTCTATTCCTGGAGCCATAAATTTTTGCTCCACCGATTTTCATTATTTCCGGCTTTAAGCTCAGTGTAGGTGCTGTGAAAATTTGTTTCGATTATAAGATATGCAGGTCAGGTAGTTTTACTGTTTTTTATTACAAATTAACTAACACATTGGGGCACACCTCACATAATAGCTCGTGTATTTGTTTTTAATTTCAGAAAAACATAAAAACAGGTTGAACTTTTATTAACTTCTAAGATTTTTAAAACTTGACTATTCAGTTTAAATTTTAACTAGATACGTTTCACTGATATGTACTATTGACTATGTGTGATTGGTTGCTAATAGAAGAAGCTAAGGCGTTGTGTATAAGGGTTTCTGTAGTAACTAAATGTTTCATACGATAAAGCTGGAGACTCCAACGTTGTGCTGTAATATACATCATCTGTAAAATAGAAAAGAAATGTGTTAATTAAACTATGTGTTATCTGTACTCACTAAAGTTAACATACAAAAGCAGTTCCCACTTTCTAGGGAAGTCAATTGTGGATGAAACATTGATTTCGTAACATAAGCGGTAACTAAGAAAATATTAAGGGAAATTCCATCACTAGAAAGTTGAGGAAGTGGGTAAGATTTCCTTGATTTGTCTACTGTCATAATCAAATTTAAATAACTAAGCACTAGGGGTGACAACCACGAAGCACTTCCGCAGTGTGAGTTTTTCGAATTGATAATTTAACCGAGAAATTAAACGGGTTGAATTCAATCTTATTACAGCAAATTAATAGTCATTCTAAAAAGCTTTTGCAAAATTAGAAGCCGCACCGATTTGAATTGCGATGAAACCTGTTGAAAAGTTTCATTACAGTTTAAGAAAATAAAATTCACCGTGATTAATGTTTAAATGGGTCGGACTCGGCCTGTAGCCACAAGAACGCCAAGAAAATTTGATTTTATTTTATCGTTGATTCTTTAAATATCTGCACATCGTCGCTCACTTGTACAATGGCCGTAATTAACATTTTTTTTTTAAATCCAGCTTATTACATATTCCTGAAGCGGTTACACAAGAAATCAGGGACCCAACCAGCTATGACATGTATTATAAAAGTTTCGGAAAAAATGATATTTTTGACTTTTGTACTATATGAAAAATTATTTCAGGTAAAAGCTGGCTTTTATTTTTTAAGTCAAACTGAGCCAAATATTTTTTTTGGCAAAAAAAAGGCTTTGCCAATTAACAAATAAACGGTTAATCCAATTGAAGAAAGCTTGGTACCTATTTGGTATCTATTGGTCTAGATTTCTTGAGTTCAAAAATATATAGTTTGTATAGCAGTTAATAGTTTTGCAATAGCAAGCAAAGCAAAAACCTGTTGCATTCGGATTCCCATGCAAATAGGAATGTGCAAAATATATCGATAGTCGATATTCGCGATATTTTGTTTCGATAGCTATCAGCGATATTTTTTATTTTGATATATCGAAATTCGATTTTATTTTTATTTATTTTTGTTTAAAGGTAGCTCAGTATCCAATTAGAAAAACACTCGTGTGGTCCTAGCCTAGCAAGGTAATTATCTAACGAAAGTTGTTTGTGGGCAACTTTGGGCCATAGTGGTAACAAAAATTTTTGTCACAGGAAATGCTGTATCTAATCAATCGATTTAACAAATTTTTAAGTTCGATTGGGCTGTTTCGGTAGATGAGGAAAGTGGAAAATGAATCGGTAATATCTTAGAGTAGTTTAATTTCTTGTGGAAAGAGGAGAAAGCAAAGAAATTGACATTTTGGAAAATATTATTGAGGAAGAAACGTTAAAGCTCATGAAGAACTGGAAACTGAAAACAACTACGACCAAATTAATCAAAGACAGTGTTCGGCATCTCTTCACAAATGGGCATGGTGCACAATTACATGCTGTATGTTAGTGAAGGTACCTCTCCATCTAATGGGCTGGGTATACCTTCGGACACAAAACTTTTTGTAGCTGAAAATCTTCCGAGCCATAACAGCTTTTAACTGTATTTCATCAACTGGTTCACACGAGTAAGTCTTCTTAGAGCTTTTAAGGAAATGCGGATATTGGAAACTGGTACTGTGAAAGAATTTCAGATTCTGAATTGAAAAAGATAGGAAAATGATTTTACAGCAGCAAATATGAAATCAATCACTGCTTAGAATGTTTACGGTGGCTTGTCAACAAATCAGTTCAATTGATATCTTCATCAACTAAATGGGTTTTGCTAGCGTTGGAGCGCAAAACAAAAACAGTATGTGGAAGTTTCCAGGCCCACAATTGTTGCTTCATATAATAAAAACATTGGAAGAGTAGATCTTCCAGGTATGCTATAAGGACTGTAGAAAGCTACCCACCGCTAAAAGGAAAGGTATGTTAGAATAATTTGATGGCGCCTGCGCATATCTGTTTTAAATGTCTGGCTTCGTTTTCGGGAGTATTTGGGATTGCTTGAGCCAAATGGAAATCATATGCTTCTTAATGAATTTCAAATTGAAATCGCTAATACACTTTTACTATTTTCAACTGATTTTTCGGCTATTACCCAAAAAAAAAAAAAAAAATTGGGCGACCTTCAACAACAGCAGAGAGTCAATTCCCGACTTCGGGCACTAGTACTCCAAAAATGTCTTTCAATGGTGGATGTAAAAAGTACAAGGTTACATCGACATCCTCAAGTAAAAAGTGCTACGATCAAAATAGCCCTTTGGTTGTGTTTGGTGAGAAGTGGCGTTGTAGGCTGTGTGAGACTGAAATTCCATATTCCACATGCTCGCTTTACAGAATTGCAATGCTTAATGCACATAGTTGGGGTTGGGGCGAAATTTTTTGCATTTTACTTTTTTCAGCAAAAGTATCGAAAATCGTTTATCGATATATCCGATACATTTCGATGCTGTTTGGAAATATCGATCATTGATACTTGGATAGTATTTTTTATTTGCCTAACCCTATAAACAGTGCATACACTTTTCGCTTATTTGAAAGCAATATTTTTTGTAAGCCTAAAGAGAACTATTTGATAATTTCGAGTTCGAGTTTCTAACAAAAATTGCTAAACATAATATAAAAATTGCATCTTTATTATCATCAATTTTTCGAATGCAAGTTTTAAAGTTTTTCAAAGTAGATATTAATATAACTAAATTCACATACTAAATTACTGCATTAATTTATTGTATCTTAAAAGGACTGTACTATTTCTTCATTAAAAGATGTAATATTTTTAAAAAGTACATCATAAAATATTTATGATGAAATAATAAATATCTGAAATTGAAATTGATTTTGAAAATATCATTTCGACTGCTAATCGATACACACCAAATCTACACTATGTAGCTGTTATATTATGTGGCACAGCTTAGGCTACAAAAATTCTATTTAGGGTGTCATCACACAAAAATATTCTTAAAATAGCATTTTCACAAGGATCAATTATATTTTATTTTATTGTCATTATATGAATTGTACGGATTTTGAAAAAATTATATTGATAAATGATAAAAGTGGAAAATTTGCAAACTTTGACAAAAAAAAACAAAAAAGAATATCCCCGGATTTCGGATATTTTTTTAAATTTAATGTGAGAAAGTATGGTTAGCTAAAAGACAGAGTTTCAGCTACATTTTTGTAATATTTTTTTTTATCAAGTTTTTCCTATATAGTTTTAGAAGAAAAAAAAATATTGACTTTTACGAAATGCTCTTATTAATTTATTTGTATCGAAATATACCAATACAGGTAAAACTCGTTTTACGTCGAGGATGCGTTCCGAGAAACGCGACGTAAAACGAAATCGACGTTAATCGAGGATATTTTTTTATTACAAATTCTTATTGCAAATAAAAAAAAAAACAGTTTGTTTATGTTTTTATTATATTAAGAAATATATTAAGCAATTTTTTTGTATACATATTAAGAAATTTTAGAAATAAACGTATATGTACTACATAAATATGAATATATTATGTAATAATTTAGTTAGGCTTCTGATGAACATGAGCTGGATGAAATTTCAATCTGAAATTGGAATGTAAAATGATTTAAGTGAAAAGATTTCGATTATAAATTATAATATGTATAGATAAAACTGTAGATAATTAATATAAAATTATTTACTTACTTCATTCTCAGTGGACATTCTAGTACTCGCTGTGTTGTTTGCTGTAATGTTGAAAAAGGAATGAAGAGTCGTCTGAGTTGCATTTTTTCTGTTTTCATCAAAGATATGTTTATATGGATAAAGACCTTCCTCTATTAGTCGATTACATTTTATATTACGCTCCATATTTGGATCATCGTCATTTAATATTGCTAGTCCGGATTGAATCAAAGTAAAAGCTTTTGACAATCTTTTATTTGTAAGTTTATTTGGAATTTCTTGGTGCAATTCATCAAGATCCTCATTAGTTAGATCTGTTATGTTTTCTTGGTTCAATTCAACAAGATCCTCATTAGTTAGATCTGCTCCATGCGATTCTAACAACTCGACAATATCATCCAATGCCACCTCATTGAAACCAGCTTCTATTGCCAGCTCTACAATCTCATGCTGCATTTCTATTACATTGTTAGATCCCTGATATTCTACACAATCTGGCCAAAGATTTTTCCAAACTCTGTTCAAATTGGATTGCGTTATTTCAGCCCATGCGTGACCAATGTTATCTACGGCCTTTTTGATATTGTAGTCTTTCCAAAACTGTCTGATTGTAGTTTTATCGTCTGCATCGCTGCTCTGTATAAGCTGTCTTATTGTTCTACGTAAATAATAAGCTTTGAAAGTTGCAATAACGCCTTGATCCATTGGTTGTAATATCGTAGTTGTATTTGGTGGCATGAATATAACACGTATATTATCCTCTGAATTGATGTTTACGGGATGGCCTGGCGCGTTGTCTATAACAAGCAGAGCTTTGTTTTCTAAATTATTTTCCAAACAATAACTCTTAACAAATGGTACAAAATAAGATGTAATCCAATCGTGAAAAATAATAGATGTCATCCAAGCTTTCTTATTTGATTTCCAAATTACCGGAAGATTGGATTTTTCATAACCTTTGAGAGCTCTTGGGTTTTCAGACTTATATAATAACAAAGGTTTTAATTTTGCGTCACCTGCTGCATTTCCACCCAAAAGTAGCGTGACACGATCTTTAGCAGCTTTGAATCCAGATGATATTTTCTCCTCCTTTGAAATAAAAGTTCTAGTTGGCATTTTTTTCCAGTAAAGTCCAGTTTCGTCTACGTTGAAGACTTGCTTTGATGTATAGTTTCCATCAATGATAATTTTCTTTAGTTCTTCTGGATAGTTTCTTGCTGCTTCAACATCCGCGCTGGCAGCTTCACCTGTTACTTTAATGTTGTGCAAATTATATCGTTGCTTAAATTTTTGAAACCAACCATTGCTAGCTTTAAAATTGATACCATCACTTTCACCAGACTTTTTTAAATGATTCCACAGGGATTTGGCTTTTTCCTGAATTATTGCAACACTCATGGGAGTGTGGCTTTGGTTTTTTTCTTCTATCCATATGTTTAAATATTTTTCCATATCTTCCATGATCTTATCTCTAGACCTGACAATTCTGACAGCATTTCTTGGAGTCACAGCTTCAACCGATGCTTTAATTTTCGTAGAATTATTATGAATAGTTCTAACAGTGGTAGGAGCTAGCCCCAATGCATTACCAATATCAACAGCACGCTGTCCTTCATCAAACCGTTTTAAAATATCCAATTTTGTTTTCAAAGTAACCGATTTTCTACTCTTTTTTTTATTATTATTACTCATTTTATAGGTTTAAACTTTTAGCTTTCAAAATATAATTTCAACTTCCAAGCTCAAAACACTTTACAACTGTGTAACAAAAAAACTATAGCCTTATGGCAGAAAATCAAAACATAGGCGACAAGAAAAAAACTTAGCCTACTATCATAGTAAAGTTGGAATTTTTTGAAAAAATCGTTAAAAAAAACGATTTTTGCAACGACGTTATATTGAAACGACGTAAAACGAGACGACGTAAAACGAGGTCTACCTGTATTGCATATTGGTAAAAAGTTCATAGATAATACTTTTCAAAAAATGTTTGCTTAAGCTTTTGTATACTGAATGTGAATTATGCTGATTTTTTAAAAATTAAGGCTTACAATGTCATAATTGAGAAATTTTGTAAGCTTTGACAGCACTAAAAAAATACATATCCCCGGATTTTCTTAGTTTTTTTATATATTTTGTAAGAATGCATGGTTAACCAAAATCCAAGGTTTCAGCTGCTTTGTTTCATAATTATTTTTTTTTGATTATTTTCTACTGCAACATTTGAAGGAAAAAATATTTTTCATTTCTTCAAATTTTGCAACGCTTTACAATAATTTTATCGATTGTAAAAGCATATAATGTGAAATAAGTTCCTTGAATTTTGAAAGAAGTTCCTTTAAGTAGAGGGGAACTGAAAAGGGCTATTTTTTCTCTTTCTATCCCCCTCGGAGTTCGTCCTTTTTATACCAGAATACAACGTAGTGAAGGTATGGCAGATGTAGCATATGGGGCTCAAGTCCGATTATGAACATTTTCGTAATTATTATTACTTTCCATTATTTTTACTATTCTTATCGTATTATATATTTTTCATTAAATATATTGTAGCGAAATTTGCAGTATGCCAGTTCTCGAACACCCTGTGGCAGTCATATGTGGTTTCTGTACTAGAAATAATGAACTGAATGTCGCTGCAATATGTCAGACAATTCATGAACTCGATAAGCGCCATCTAGGAACTAGCAAATAAACTGAATGTCGCTGCGGTATGCTAGATGATTCTTGAACTCGATAAGCGCCATCTAGAAGGAAGCAAATAAACTGAATGTCGCTGCGGTATGCTAGATGATTCTAGAACTCGATAAGCGCCATCTAGAAGGTACCGGAAATGACATTCTGGATAGTGGTGGAACTTTTAAGAAGGAAGTGAATTTGCTATAAAAGGTTGTCATTTGAGCAGTCGAGGGACAGTTGTTCGTAAGCAGTAGAGTAATAAAGGTTGTTCTTAAGCAATAGAGTAATACAGTGGATTTCAAAGCGCTAAAGTGAAATAATTGTCTATACAGTGCCTGTTTAATATTAGAATTTGAATATCGATAATTAAAGGAAATAAACAATTGTCGTTTAAAAACAAACGCTTTTGATTTAAATAAACCATTTTATAATTAAATAAAGTTTGTGTCTTTAATTGCTACACAATCCAGTGATCGAACTCAGAAAAGTGTAAGGGATCGAAATTATCCTAAAAAGAGGCAGGAAATTTCGTAACAATATTAAAAATTTTTGTTTTTATTTATGATTGTTATTATATTATATTTTCCAATAAATTTATTTTATGCTTAATGTTTTTAATATATGTTGAGACAAAAAAAATTGTGTTTGCATCAAAAACTAAACGTAGAGTATTTCAAAAGTGTAACGAATACTAAATTTTTTATTAATATTTTACAGTTATTTTACCAAAAAAAATACAGTAGAGCCCAAGAAAAACGCCTGTGCACTTAAAAAGCTTGTGGTTTGATCGTAGTATTTTTACATTACGTAAGTCGCACTTTTAAACCTGCTTCCTCCTTCGACTATCAAGAGATTCATCTATAACGTCATCCACTGATATCGACGAAATGTCTGTTTCTATGGGAAATCGCGCACAAAGTTCTAATGCATGGAAGTGAACTTATGAAAAAACTAAAAGTTCCAATTGGACGTCATTCTGAAGAAGCTCTGGGAGGATAAAGTTTTTAAAAATGTGAGGTTGCACAACAGCAGGTGTTGCTCTAGAAAAGCAGACAACGAAGATGTTTTGCATTGCTTACTGATTTCTTCTGATCCTGTTATCAGCCCAATTAGAATAAAGCGAGATAAAAGATATAAAGAGCTATCACCAGAAGCACAAGAAATACTTCAAGTTTAGGAAGAATGCGCTTAAAATAAACTTAACAAAATCAATAGCTTTACTTCTTTCTCTATTTTCAGAAGTAAGAACTTCGTTTTTTATATTCTTGATCTTGTTTTCAAATGTGGTGTTTATATGCAGTTTTTTATTTTTCTTTAATTACTTGTAAAGGACAAAAGATTTCGCAAAATTTATAAAATTTTTGAAATCAGCATAGCCAAATTAATGAGAATCAATACCCATTTCAAAAAAAGCCTCAAAAAGCATATTACCTTTGTATGGGAGGTAGGCGTGTCCGTTAACCGATTTTTTTTTGTTTTTGGCTTTTCTCTAATAACTTGAAAACTATAAGAGATATCGCAAAATTTATAGCAATTTGGAAATAAGCATAGCCAAGTTATTGGGAATTAATACCCCTTTTGAAAAAGCCTCAAAAAGTCTCCAACCTTTTTATGGAGGTAGGCGTGTCCGTGGACTGGTTTTTTTCATAATCACAAATTTTTGTTATTTTTACTGAAAAAACGTTGGTACCAAATTTCAAGACTCCAGTGCTATTGCTACAGTTAATGGCCACCGATTTTGGTTTTTCTCTAATAACTTGAAAACTATAAGATATATCGCAATATTTATAGCATTGCCAAATTAATGAATTATTAATTTTGAAGAAAAGGTCTCACCAACATTCACCTTTCTATGGGAGGTAAGCGTGTCCGTGGACCGGTTTTTTTAATATTCACAAATTTTTGTTATTTTTACATTTGAAACAAGTTTACCAAATTCAAGAGTATAGCGCAATTATTACTATTTATGACCGCCGTTCCATACAAATCCATCCACAGTACGTCGATAGTAGTAAGAAGAGTCACGTCCAAGTCTTCATCAATACTAATATTATTCGATATAATTACTGCCAAAGCCAAATGGAGCTCTGGAATAAGAATGTCCATTCAACATTTAATCTACAGAATTAGGCGTATAAGTAATAGAAACAGCTTCTTTATGCCCACTTCCTTGCATAATACAACCAAGCGATCCAAGGTGAGACATAACTAAATGAAAACATCCAAATCAAACAATAATTTTTGACAATGACAGTTCTTCAGGAGCTGCTGCAACAATTTGTCGTGCTTTTGCATATAAAGGCTGATCAAAAATAATCCTACACCCTTCGTGGCCACATTTTTTTTGCATTCTCTAGGGTGCATAGCAAAGTCGAGTAAACCGTATTTTAGCTACTTGCTGGATGAATAAATGGAAAAAAAAAGATTTTGAAAGATAGAATAGTTACGACTTTGCATCGTCAAACTTTATATGGATCCACTACAACCTGAAAGCTCTGACATATTGTGCCATTTTCCATACTCCACAATATATCGACCTTTCGGAGCATAGAAACAGATATATTGGTCCAAAATATTTTGCACAACAAATTTACTGTATCCTAAATCAACTTTATTTACATAAATTTGTATCGAGACTTAAGCTTTTGCCGCGATATCTTATGCACTGAGAAAGATGTTAGATCGGTCTATTGGCTTATCGGCTACGATTGCATTAGCTGGAGTTTGTAATTTGTATTATAACCAGAACATGAAGAGAGTTATGACCATCAAGTGTAATAACGTTAACGTCTGCGTTATAAGCAGCATATTATAGATAAGTTGCAGTTTCAGATGGTACAATAAATGGCTCGGGATGGTGAACTGTAGCTGCTTCACACCTGACTGTTTCTTTTTATGATGTGCCCATTCCACAGGACGATAGTTTGTCTATGAGGCGTTTGGATTCAAATCGTCGATGACAAAATATCGACAGTCCAAGGTGCAATTGCGACATAAATAATATTGGACGAACAGCAGTGGCAATGGTATGAGTAATAGTTTAAGACGATCCAGTGCATATTTCCGTTTTTTTTTAAATTTATCCTTCAAAAAACAAGGTTAGTGAATTTGGAATTTCATTAATTATACACTGGAATACTTTGCAGGTACGTAGATGATCGGAACAGTCAACAGTCACTCAATATGTGTGCAAAATTGACTACGAAACTATGATTATCTCCATGTATTGAGAATGATGGTTAGTTACATTGCAGCTTTGGGTATTACAGAAAGCAGTCAAGATCCGAAGTTATTTTCCCAATAAAATCAAACGTACAAGGGGATAGCCTGGTTTTAAACCAAGAATTGCGGCTTTTGAGGGTAATTGTCACATTAAATTTGAAAATAGTTGAAAGAAAAATGTAAAATGTTAAAGAAAGTTGACAAATGTTGAAACAGTAGAAAGAGGTTGAAACCTCGGAAAAAGTTGAATAAAGTTGAAAAGTTTAATTACGTTGAAAATGTCGGAAAAATGTGGTAAGTGTTGAAAAAAGTTTAAAGAGGTTGAAAAACTCTTAAAAAGTTGAATGAGGTTGAAAAAGTTCAAAAATATTTGAATGTGGTAGAAAAGCTCGAAAAAAAATTAATGAGGTTGAATATGTCACAGAAAATTGAAAATGGTTGAAAAAGCTTAAAAAAATATGGAATATTTTGAAAAAAGTTGAATGAGCTTGAAATTCTTTAAAATCGCAAATGAAGAAAGTGAAACGGTTGAAAAAAGTTGAAAGAGGTTGAAAATCTCTAAAAAGTTGAGAGCAGTTGAAAACATCAAAAAAATTAAAACAGGCCGAAAATTCAATTTGTAAATTCTTGGTAAATTCAATTAAGTTGAAAAAGGTTAAAAAAGTTGAAATAGCCGAAAAATATTTAAAAAAATTAAAAACGGTCGCGCTTACAAGTTTTTGTTAACATGGGAGGTGCCATTTTTGGTTGCAAAATACATTTTACCAAGTACTATGCTAAATTTCATAACGACTGCATTCTTAGTTCTCTTATTATCAGGTTTATAATTACTGTGGGCTGCGCAACGCCCTTCAACGAATTTTGTCAGTATACCGGCTTTCCGTGTTATGATGGCTGCTTTCAGTGGTATTATCTCTAAAATTTTTATGAAAATCGTTAATGCCGTTTT
Organism: Meiosimyza decipiens; assembly: GCA_963680825.1. Classification (NCBI taxonomy): domain Eukaryota; kingdom Metazoa; phylum Arthropoda; class Insecta; order Diptera; family Lauxaniidae; genus Meiosimyza; species Meiosimyza decipiens. The sequence goes on from OY804259.1 coordinate 36,868,349, forward strand.
CTAGTAATATTGAATTAAAGTGTTTAATTAGTGGAAAGTCCAAACTCACTTTTGATTCCACCCACTTTTGATTCGGCCCATTTTTGATTCCGCCCACTTTAGGCAGCACTTAAGATATCTATGATCTGCCTCTGTTCACCAAATTTCATTACAATATCTTAAATGGTTTGCGAGATATGTCGTTATAAAAATTAAAGTTTAGGGCTGTGCCACGCCCCTCTTAGAGTCTTTAAAAACTTAAAATCTAGCCCAATCATAATTCTATTTATATGTGCACATTATCCCGAAGTTTTATCAAAAACCTGGTACCCGTTCTCGAAAAAAAGTCATATATATATATATACTAGCATTACCTTGTACGCTTCGAATTACCTTAAATCGAAAATTTCTTCCAAATTTTTTAAGTGGTCTTTGTGAAAATGCTTTTCTATAAATATTTTTGTGTGACCGGTCTTCGTGAAATTGATATTTTAAAAATATTTTTGCTTGAAGGACAACCTAAATAAAACTTTTATAGAATATGACACTCGCCTGATCGATACTAACATACTGTAAAAATTTTATCAAAATCGGCCGGATAGTTTTCGAGTCCATAAAAGACAGACAGACAGACGCACAGACAAAAACTTGTGTACGCGGACGAAGTACATGTATACGCAAGGACTCGATCTGACAGATGCACCTTTATTTTAAAAACTATAGACTCCCAGATGTACATTACGACAAAATCAAGAGACAAGTTGAAGATCTAGTGAACAGTGACATAAGCCGTGTTTTATTCGCTTTGGTTAAACCAAAATTTCATACAAATGCGTGAATCAGCTCAATTTCTAGTTCAACTCGAGCTTTTTGTGAATGCTAAACTTGAAAAGTAGATGTCGCACATAGCAAGTAATTCTAGACACAAACCTAAAATAATCAATTACATATGGCAGCTTTGTTTGAATTTGCAGAACCGGTTGTAAGCTACGCGAGGCCTATGCATGCACTACGGCTCTAGCTACAGATTTCTTCATTGATGAAGAAATCCAAAAACTCATTAAAGAAAAAAAAACTCCAACTCTACTTGCTTCTTTAATGATACATTGTCCTCAATAAATTTATGCATCATTGAAACATAACACACCACTCGAGGAAGAAGAATTTTCTTCCATTGATGAAACATCACATAAATATAAACTTGGCATAAGGGAGTTTTCGCTGATTTCGATTTTAAAACCAAATTCCGAAATCTAGAAATAGTTTATCGAATATGGACTTAAAATATCGGATGCCACATATAAGTCTTCATTTAAATTTTGATATTAAATTCGCAATCAGCCACCCTGAAATCCCCATTACGCAACATTTCATGCATGTTCAAATTTTGGCCGCCATTTTGAATTTTTCATTTTGGATATCGAATTCGAAATCAGTGATCCGAAAAGCCTCCTTATAGAGCCTTTCAGAGTTTTGGCCAGAAAAAGTGGTCAGCGAGCCCAGCTTCTCCAGTGGCGTTTACTCTAAGGTGCGCAGGTGTTCTCCGCACACCCAACTAAAATCCGATGTATTTTTTTTAATCTCTATCATAGGTTCCCATATTTGTCAATAATTTGACACTGTTGCTGCTGGCACGCTGAAGCATAATATTTGCTATGCTAGGTCTCTCTGGCACGGGTTCTGATGTTGCCGTGCAGTAGATACCGTAGACGCTGTCCTATTCTGCCGACACGAGTGTTAGCGTGGCACCCAGACGTGCGACAGAATCGTCAGCTAGCTATCCTACTCTATACTATTCTGCCGACACGGATGGTAGCATTGCACCCATACGTGTGACAGAACCAAAAACTAGCTATCCTACTCTATAGTAGTTCTGCCGACACGAATGTTAGCATGGCACCCATACGTGTGACAGAATCAATAACTAGCTGCTTCTATGACTACTGGCTAAGAACTACTGCTTACCACACTGGTGTTGTCCGGGCCGCGATCGCCGACTGACTGCCCATACTCCCAGTGAGCTGTGCGTTATATACCCTATTTTCGCCACTGAGTGTAAAGAACGAACAGCTGTGTGTCAAGTCTCCACAAACAGCTGTTCCCTAAGTGTTGCCGTTTGACTATAATTCTTAAGAAATAAATAAAATATATCTCTGCGCAGACTTCTTGTTGTAGGCGGAAACGCGCGGCAACTTCCGCCCTTACAAGCTAAGAAATGAGTTGAGTGTATTATATAGTAGTTTCATCAAAGATATAGTCGAAATTCTTTTGAATTTGGAATTGAAAAATACGTTTTCAGAAATTTTAAAGCTAAGTTCCTTAGTTTTGACAATTCCAACTTCAAGTAGCTCAGTTGAAAGATTATTCTCTACACTCAAGCGTATAAAGACTTTTTCGAGAAACACTATGTGTGAACTGGCTTTAATTTCCATAGAAAAAGTATTTCTTATAGAAATAAAAAGCCAAGACAGCTTTTATGATGAGGACATTTTTTCAAAAAAAAAACACGTAGTATTAAACTGACATACCAATAAAATTGTTTGGAATAAAAAAGAAATAATAATAAAAACTTTAAACAAATTAAAAAAAATATTAAAAAAGCAGAAAAAAACTAACAAAATATATAAAAAAATAAAAATGGAATCTCAGTCTATCACGTAACCGTCGTGGTCTTGCAAAAAACTTAGGATAGGCATTCATATTTAAACAACATATACACGTTGAACACCCTGCTGAAAACGCCACGGCACGCCACTGAGCTTCTCATTATCATATTCGACTCTAATTCATTCAAAGTTGTAGGAAAACCACCACCAACTAGTTCAAAAAACTTGGAAGCATAAAAAACATTCGATTGTTGTGGATGAGCTAGCCAATGTAATGCCACCAGAACTATCAATTTTCTTAAAAGTCCTGCATTTAGACTTAAAAATAGTCCTCTAGAAATGTGGGCAGAAGAACATCACAAGAGCTTTCCCTTGCTGAAATCCGCAATAAAGTACCTAACTATAATGGCGACATCTGTGCCATCTGAGCGTGCTTTTTCTACTGCTGAGAATATTGTCACCAGCAAAGGAAGTTGGTTATCGGGTGATAAGCTGGACAAATTACTTTTTTTTACAAACTGTCAATAAAAAGATTTATGCAACAGAGTAATATTTCACACTCACTAACTTTCCAAGTTGAAAATGGTGAAATAACGGCCTTCTAAAAAAAATAAAAACTTGTTAACTTCCAAAAAATTTGGAAAAAAATGTACGGCCTGCTTTTTTTTAGCTCCACAAAAAATATTAATAGTTCCAATGAATGGCCGGCTTTTACCATCATTTGACAGCCTCCTACGCGGCCTACGGCTTTGGCATCCTATTAACGTCCTAGCCGCGGCAATATCGGCCACTTGGCAGCCCTGGCTTTGTGTTTACACAATTTACTTTTTAAAGATAATTTTTTCGGTCCCTACCAATCAATGGTAATTACGAAATCGCTAGAAACATGTGAGGCCAAATTACTTTTCGCAAATAAATGCCGTGGGACCCGGCTAATTTCTCCGTTAATATAATGTTTAATCGGGGGCTGGGCAAAAAAGTTGAAACACTAAAATTCAATTTTGGGGGTTTATTATAATAATGAAATATTATAACTAAATACAAATGTAAATATAATATACAAATTTAATGTATACAATACGTGTTGTTATTGTGTTCTTGTTGTCCAACGTTGAGTTGCTGTGTTGAGATGATGGTGGTTGTTTTTGTATTGATGAATTTGATGTTGATTGTAGAATCTTGTTGTGTTTCACTATGTTGTGTTTCACGGTTGTTTGTTGTGTGATTTATGTTAAACTGTTGTAAACTGTGTACTGTTTTTCACTTGTTTAAAACTGTGATGTTAATTGTAATTTATGTTAAATATTTTTTCTTCGCTGGCGGGAGGGTTCGCTGACTTCGGGATCTTCTTCTAGATGACGAATAATTATTTGCTCGTTTTACTCGTTGTTGTCGTAGCCGATCGGCTTGGGGCATTCGTTGCAGCCACAACGAGTAAACGGCAGAGCTTTGCGGTGGATAGCAAAGACGAGCAGATATGTATGCTACACACTAGTTTACGTTGTACGTAAACATATAATACATATGAAAATAAAAAACGCCCGAATAAGCTTACAGAGGTTTTCTATAAAACGGTAGGAAGCAGGGTCAAGATGCCTTTTTGGATATTTATCGATGTACCCACAATTTGGTTATACATATATGGTAAACAATAAAAAAAAATTCAAAAGAAGATCATCGATGTTTCTATCAGATGATTCACTGAAATCGAATATCGGTCAAAAAAATTATCGATGTTTTCCGTTCGATGTCGCAGCTCTAGTTGACAGATCGTATCGTGTGTTAAATGAATATCTTCTTTCCTTTGCTCAAAGCAGCAATTGGGATGAACTAGTACATTTTCCTACGTTTCCATATAACATGTCCCCCCATGTAGACACAGGACACAGAAAACACTACTTTCGAATAAGTTTATGAAGGAATTGTTTCATTGCCAACCGAAATATTTAATAAACAAAACCAAACTAAAGACTTCAAAAGTTAAGCGGACACACTAAAATTATGCTTGAGAACGTCATTAACAAGAGGAACAGAATTGATACATAAAGCAAAGATACAAAAAGCAAAGAAAAATTATTCATGACAAAAAAGCCACAATGGCAGATTCACTCAAAATAAGAGATCTTGTTTTAGTTAGGGTCGAAAATAGAAAAAAGTTACAGAAACCATTTCATGGCCCAAACTTAATAGTAGAAAGGGATATTGTCAATTCGACAGCAAAGGTCAAAGGGAAATTTAGAAAATTTCACAATGATCTTTTAAAAAAACATTCAACAAAACTTAATGTTAATTTTTGCATTTTGTTTTTTAGTGTAAATTTTTTGACACCTCCCGCGTAATGCCAAAGTCTGCCATGAATAGACTAACATACGAACAGCGCTTGCAAATCATTGAATTTTCTTATTAAAATTCGTGCTCTATGAGAAACGTGTTTCGCAAGATGAATATCAAATTTTTTATCAAACACTTCCTTCAGAGACGAAGCTCATTTTTGGCTCAATGGGAGGCAGTTGAAGAGGTGCCGATGTACTCTGAAAAATTAAGTGTTTGGTGCGGTTTGTAGGCCGGCGGCATCATTGGACCGTACTTTTTCAAAAATAATGAAAATCGGAACGTTGCAGTCAATGGATCGAAGTACTGTGCGATGATTACCAACTTTTTTTTGCCCAAAATGAAAGAATTGGGCTTGATTGAGCTACGATTTCAACAAGACGATGCCATATGCCACAGGACACGCGATACCAAGGACCTATTGAGAGGCGAGTTTGATGAGAAATTAATCTCACGTTTTGGAGCAGTCCATTGGCCGTCAAGATCATGCCATTGGACCCCACTAGACTATTTTTGGGAGGCTACGTGAAGTCTCTCGCATAAAGGACAAGCAAGCTACAATTGCAGCACTGGAAGGCAACATTGCAGCTGCCATTGGTGAGATACCAGCCGAAATGCTGGAAAAAGTATGCCAAAATTGGAGCTTACTAATGAACCACTTCAGGCGTAGCCGCGGGCAACATATACTTCAAATAATCATTAAAAAGTAAATGAAAGGAATTGATGTATTGCTACAAATAAATATTTCAACCACTGTTGCAAAATTTTCTGATTTTTTAAAATTTTTAAAAACCAAACGCTTAAAAATCACCCGTTACGATAAGCCACGACAATGAAAACAAAATACATAATGTCAATTAGCACCATAATAATATGGCAATTATTTTGTGCCCCAAGTTAGAAATGTTAGTAGCATATTTTTCTTTTTATGTATGTACACAGAGGGGCGTTCCATGCATATTTGGCGCCCGGGGCCAACAATTGCAATGCCGCCCCCTACCAACCAGAAATAGTTTTTTTCATAATCGAAAATTTTTATCGAACAAAGAAAAAAGGTCCTCACTTGTGACATTCCAAAACTCTAGCAAAATGATATCTTACACTTTAAATTCGCGAAAATATCCAGCTTAAAACTCACTACATTAAACTATGTATTTTCATTCCCTAAAAAAAGGTACTCACTTTTGCTTTTCAAAAACCATACCAAAATGAGATTTTTTCACCACCATTTACCCGCCCCCCATGCCTTGTTCCCGAGACGACCGCCCCCTCCTTAGGTACGTTACTGTGTACTATACTTACGTATATATTTATTTGTTTTTTCTCTATAATATTACTTAATATTACATTCATTGTAATTTGTTGTATTTATTTTTCGTTAATACATATTAAATGGCACGCGAGTCAATATTTTTTTTATTCATTGGTTTTCTGTTGTATTCATTAACGCTGAAGCAAATCATAGAAAAACGAATGACGTGCTGAGGTTACATTTGATCCATTAACATAATTTAAATAGCTTTTGTTGTAGCATTGAAGAAACTATGCGAGGAAACGCTAATAAGCAAATGCAGCACTAATGCGGCAACTGTACAGGTTTTTTTCAGTATCATACGGATTTTTGAGGTCTTGTACTGAGTAAAATATTTGTATACTGAATACTGATATTTGGCTTTCAAAAACAAATTTTCATGTTGTTGCTCAAATGTGAAGTTTTGGTTCATGTGATCGAGGTGGCAAAAGCAACGTGTTCTACCACCTGAAGCAATGGAAGAAATCGTTAATCGGAATCGGTTGCGCATCGCACTATTCGTGTTGTACATAGCTTCGAAACCGAAGAAGATAAAATCAGGTACACAAAAACCCATTGCGTTGCAAAATAACTCAGCATATCAAAAAACTATACGGAATTTTTACGATCATATTCAGTATTTGTACTGATTATACGCCCAAATGAGAAGCCGCTATATGCAGCAAACATTTGCGTCAAACAAAAAAAGAGGCTTTAACGAAAATGACCAAAAGCTAATACTGGGAGAGTTGTTAATTTCCCAACAAAATCAGATGTAAGAACTTTGTATAAATACACAAATTAACTAAGATTCGTGTATATGCACTTCGGCGGTCCCTATATGTTAATTTTCTAAAAGTTTAGCTTCCACCCACTATCTTGGAACAAGAAAAACAATTATGCAAAGTTTAAGCTCAGACGGAGAACTGCAAGGCGACCGAATTTAGAACCAAATCCAATGTTTTCCTCTCTGAAATCAATAGCCAGTCCTTTTGTAAGTAGTTGACAGTATCTCAAGCCAACATCTCTTTGTTTGTTGGCCAAACGTAGGCGTATTTACTTCTTCCTCGCCTTCACTATCAGTACTTTCGCACGACAAACAATTTTGTCCCGTTCTTCATCATCGCTGCGAAAATAAATTCATCCGAAAACTCTTCTAAGGAACGAAATTCAAGAAAAAAAATTATAGCTAAAGCAAATTTTTGTTACATCAGATGATCTCCAATCATTCCATATATCAAAGTTGAGTACTTTGTTTGCTTTTTTTATGTGTTTCTTATATTCCGCCCAGCAGCCCTAATGATCATGTAGATAATGTTGTTCACTTATCAAAACATAGTCATATTAATAACCAATTCGTATTCTTGGCGATTTTAACCTAAGCAAACTTGATTGGTCTATTTTGTCAAACAGTGTTTCACTAATGCCTTCACATATAAATCAGTCGCATGAAATTAATCTCAGCGACTCCTTTTTTGAAATTGACTTTGCACAAATAAATAAATTCCATAACAAACTTGGCAGATTGTTGGATTTAATTTTTATTAGTGGCAGCATTAACTCAATGTATGTTTCCGATCTCTGCGTCAGACGTGCATCATGTGCCTTTAATTTTGGAACTCGATTTTTACGAGTTTATCAAAATTGGTATTGAATCGAGTTTTGATAAGAGATTTATTCTAAATCTGTGTAACTTTGTAACTTTAAAGAATTTTTTCGATGCTACTGATTGGAATTCGTTTTTTGACGGAAATGATATATCTACTTGTTTTGATTTATTTTTAAACACAATTCAAACTGTGTGTGATAATAATATTCCGACTTTGCCTAAAAAAATACATAAATTGCCTTGGTACACTAAAGGCCTAAAAATGTTAAAAAATTTGCGTAACAAGTTTTATAAACTCTTTACTGCCACAAATAATTTAGACCATAAAGATAGATATGAACATTATTCAAGAGAGTTCAATTTCCTAGAAAAGTTTCTATACAAGCAATATATTTTGCGAGTTGAGCAAAATATTTATACTTGTCCAAAATATTTTTGGTATTTTATAAATTCTATTAAAAGTTCATCGGACATACCTACTGCATTATTCTGGGGAAGTAAGACTTCTGTTAAGTTAAGCATTTTTGCAAATTTTTTCAAATCTAATTTTAACACTGAACAGCTTTGGATCCTTCTTTATTGAAGAATATTCAATCCACTTTAGACTTTGGTTCCGTATCAGTTAGCTATGAAGATGTAAAGGGAGCCATTTTAAATTTAAAAAATGCGTCAATGTAGATGGTATATCACCATTTCTTTTAAAAAAATGTTGCAAATCTTTAATTTGTCGTTTGAATCTACTTTTTAATAAGTCTTTAAAAACTGGTCAATTTATTACCAAGTGGAAAGTTGTTTCAATTATACCAATTCATAAAGGTGGTAAAAAAATGATGTGTCAAATTTTAGACCCATCTTTAAATTGTCGACTGTTTCTAAAGTGCTATAAAGGATAAATTTTGAAAGTGCTATAAAGGATAAATTATACTTTGCTGTAAAGAACTATATCAGCCCATTTCAATGGTTTTGTTGCTGGGCGTTCAACAGTGACAAACCTTGCTGTTTTTTCAAACTTTTGCATAGGCGCCTTTGAAAGAGCTTTACTAGTGGATACTATTTATACTGATATACCAAAAGCTTTTGATAAAGTTTCACATAAAATATTGATTGCGAAATTGGCGAAATTAGGTTTTCATTCCAGTTTCCTTAATTGGATCATGTCATATCTTCCATTCCTTCAGGGGTGCCACAAGGTTGTATCCTTGGGCCGCTGTTATTTATTCCTTATATCAATGATATTAGTAGTTGCTTTTTGAACTCAAAGTTCTACACTATGCGGATGATCAAAAAATTTTTATTTTTTTTTTTTTTTTTTTTAAACTTTAAACCAACGCTCAGGGGATGCCCCCTTTAAATGCAAAGCACCGTGATGGTTTGTAAGAAAAGGAAAAAGTTTAGAGGGAAGGATGATAGATGGAGTTATGTCGGTGTACATTTTTCTTGAACCTGCAGATGTCAAAGGTATCGGGAAAGACAGTTTCAGGGAGATTATTCCACAACTTTATTGTGCGACCACAGAACGAATTATCACGATAGTGCGATGTTCTATTAAGCACCGGTGTGACAGAAAAGGGATGAGCCTGATGAGACGCCCGAGTGTTACGAGAAAATACTTGAACTGAAGGAACCAGTTCATGTATTTCTCTAGAACACATCCCATTATAATATCTATAAAAAAGAGTTAAACACCCAACGTTTCGCCGGTGCTCAAGAGAATCAATAGTTGAGATGATGTTTTCATCTCCTATTAGCTTCAGCGCACGTCGTTGAACTCGATCTAGCAGCTCCAAAACAGTTTTTGGAGCCCCGGCCCAGAGGTGCGAATTGTACTCCAGCTTAGGTCTAATGTAGGTGAAATAGATAGTCCGAAGATCAGCAGGAGTGAAGTATTTCTTACACCGTTTTAAGCAACCTAGACACTTGGCCGCTTCTTTCGACACATTGAACACATGATCTGTCAACCTCAGATCTGGTTGAATCAATATGCCCAGAACGTCGAGAGATGCTGACCTCGTAATACCTACACCAGCCACACACCAGCCACTCACAGACATTCGTCTGTGAGACAACAGACAACATTGGGTCTTGCTAGCATTAAAATCGACCCGATTAGCAATCCCCCACTCGGAGATTGTATTTAGGTCATTTGTGAGTTTGTCATTCATATAACGCCTTTCCCTCTCAACCTCCAAAGAGCTTGGGCGCTTTATGAAGCAATATGAATAACAGATGTTGCTGTCATCCGCAAAGGAATGGATTGGGTTGATAGTCGATGACAGAAGGTCATCGATAAAAACAAGGAATAGAGTCGGGGATAGGACAGAACCCTGGGGGACTCCAGCATTAATGGAGTATTCATTAGACACCATAAGCGATTAGTTTTGATACGAGGGCGCGATGCCACACTCGATCAAACGCCTTAGAAATATTTAGAGCAACAACCATACTTTCACCAAAAAGGTGAACACATTGGTTCCACCTTTCACTGAGGAACGCCATCATCTCACCAGTAGAGCGTGCTCTACGGAAACCATATTGGCAATCGCTAAGCAATTCGTTGCGCTCCAAATAATTCACAAGGTGAAAGTTTATTACACTTTCCATGACTTTGGAGAGCGCAGAGCATATCGCAATGGGCCGGTAATTATTAGGGTTGGTAGCCTCGCCTTTTTTGGGAACCGGCTGAACATTAGCAACCTTCCAACATGATGGAAATATCCCACTATAGTAGGATATGTAAAAAAGATTGCGTAATGGCCGAGCCAGTGTTGAGGCACACATTCTCAACACATGGGCTGAAATACCATCTGGTCCTGGCGCTTTGTTAATATTGAGGTTTGCAAGGACTCTTTTCACTGCCCTTGTTCGAAAGTAAATGGTCGGCATTGTCGAAGATTTACTGTGGACGTGGGGCAGTGGTTGATTGCTATTTGGGAGTGTAGCATTCTTAGCAAAGATTCTAGCCAAAAGATTAGCTTTATCAACAGGGGCAGTGAAGATTTGGTCATCTTTTAAGAGAGTTGGAATAGTCGATTAACGCATCCCAATTTGCCTTATCATAAAGCCATACAATCCGCTTCGGGGCTTTAGGCGAGGCAGCGCGTAAACTATTATATGAGAAGGCAGCGGAAATGGTACAGTGGTCCGAATTACCAAGAGGTGCATGGATAGACACTTCATATTTTTCATGATGTGATGTCAGAAAGGGGTCTAGGGTACTTAGGCTATGCCCCCCAACGCGAGGAATATACGTGGGGTCATTCACTAATTGAGTCAGTTGATTAGACTCGGCAAAGAGCTCAACATAACGGCCTTCAGGAGTTGTACGACCAGAATGACGTAGCCAATTAGAGTTATGGACATTGAAATCTCCAGCAACAACGATTTCACTGTCCGGGTACGACACCAAAATTTGTGAAATCGAATCAGAGAGGAAGTCTACCTTATCACAGGTAGGAATCCTCCCTAAATTCGGGCTTCTATATACGAAGCAAAGTGTAGGATGTGCGACTGGACTTTGTACTTAACCCATAAGGAGCTAAATTCGGCGTCCGTCGTGTTCAGCTGCTGCTGGCACTGGTACGCAACATCGCTACGGATAAAAACTGCAAAACCCCTATGGGCAGAGAACAATGGCAGTAAGTGATACCCAGGTATATGAAAATCAAGCGGATCTGAATCCGCACAAACCTGGGTTTCGCCCAGTGCCATTATTTGGGGTCTAACACTGGAGACATGGGCATAGACCGAAAAGAAATTCGCTCTAAGGCACAGATGTTGCAGAAATCTATGCGAAAATTCGTCAAAATCCGTGACACCATGCAAATACAAAAAAAAAATAGTAAAGGTGTTATCATCGGCCAGGCCGAAACTCACATACCCTACACTGCATTGAAAGTACTTTTTAAATAAATGTTAACAAATTTTGAAGAGGTTGAATTAGTCGAAAATGATGTTAACAAGATCAAAAATGTTGAAAAGTGTTGGAAAAATCTGAAAATGTTGCAAAAATATGAAAAGCATTAAAGAAAGTTGAGAGAAAGTGAATAATGAAATACATGAAAAATGCTGAAAAACTGAAGAAAAAGTCTAAAGAATAAAGAAAATGTCGAATGAAATTGAAGGAGAAAGGTAAAAGATTGAAAATGTCAAAAGAATATGGGAAATGTTGAAAAAAATAGAATAGAAATGAAAAACACGAAATATGCCACGCCCACTTCTCCAATTCCGCCCACTTTTGGTTCAATAAAGAAACCAATATTTAGCACAATAGCTTGTATAGTTTGCGATATGTGCCGTAATTATTCCTAAGGTTTAGGGCGGTGACACACCCACTGATGCAATCCAGTCCGATTTTAATCCAGAAGTAGCTTTTTGTAAACAAACCTCTTGCATCAAATTTCAGTATGATTGCTTATATATTTCGATAGTTATGTCACTTAAGGTATTTTTATTGTATGGGAGGTGCCACGCCTACTGTTACTATTTCGCCAGCTTTTGATTCATATGTACTTAATACCACTTACATCAAATTTTAGATCAATTGCTCCAATAAATCACTTAAAATAGCACTTACAACTTTATGTTAATAAGAGAGGTGTCACGCCCAATGATGCAATCTTCTTATGTTTCATTTAATTCCGAAGCTTATAGTAACCGACACCTCTACACAAAATTTTATGAAGATTACTTTAATAGCACATTATCTATAGCTTTAAACGTATTTCGCTTATATGGGAGGTGCCACACCCATCGGCACAGTTGTGCCAAAATTTAGCAAGAAGACACGATTGCGTTGTTAGTTCTCTTTGTATAACGTTTATAAATATTGTAGGCTGTGCCACGCCCTTAAAAGAAATTTTTCAGTCTATTGACGTAGTTTGTATTGTTGACTACTTTCAGTGGTATCATCCCTAAAATTTTAATGAAAATCGTATGTGCCAATTTGGAGTTGTACGAAATTCAAATTTTCAATTGCTAAAATGTGACACGCCCACTTTATGCACAATTTAAGATACTTAAGGTCTGTTTTCATCACAATATCTTGCACGGTTTACGAGCTATGGCGTTATAAAAGTTAAAATTTAGGGCTGTGCCACGCCCCTTTAAAAGTCTTTGCAAACTTCAAACCTAGCCTGATCTTAATTTTGTTCTTATCTTCACCAAATCACCAATTTTCATCAAAATCGCAGCAATGTTTTTTCAAAATGGACTTGGGTATATTTACATAGAGGAAGGCGTGGTCGTTAACCGATTTCACCCATTAGCTTGCTTAGTTTTCGCGTAAACTTGATTTCAACAGACAGACAGACAGACGGACAGACAGACGGACACAGCTATATCGACTCAGGTGGTGACGCTGATCAAGAATATATATACTTTTCTATACCTGCCACTCCCCCTTCTACGCGTTACAAACGGAATGACAAAGTGAATATACCCTCTGTGTAGGGTATAAAAATGGAAAAAAGGGCGGAAAAGTAATTGTTAGTGCAACTAAAATGGTACACCCTAAACACAAGAAATGCAAGCAGACTAGTGTTAGAACTTCGCCGGCTTAACACTTCAAGTTCAAGGTGCAATCTCAGCTACACTAACAATTGAGGGGAAAAGGGAAGGAGAGGAATGAGAAAAACAAATAAGGAAAAAAACCATCAACAATACGTACATAGCAGAGCCCTTTGCATGGTCTAAGCTTTCGTCGATTTAGATCGCTGCTGCTGAGTTAACGTTGCAACTGTGTCTGCGAGAATGTGCATTGTTGTTGTTGTCGTGGGAGACTTGTTTTTCACTGATGTAAATATTAGGCAGTGTTTTTTTTTTGCGTTTATGTTTTTATTTGTTGCATTTATTTTTTAGTTTTTTTTTTTGTTTGTTTTGCCGCGCGGATTTACAACAATTAAAAAACACGAAAACAGATGGACAAATAATTAAAATCATTTGTTGACACTTTTAAAAGAAATCGGTGGAGAACATATAATTAAACAAAAACACATTAAAATAGTAAAAAAAGATATTAGGTGCAATATTGATTTTCAGCTTTTACAACATAACTTAACTAGAGTTCAGGATTGGTTCAAAATGAACTGCCTATCTCTTAATGTTGCTATCTGCTTTTATGTTTCTTTTTTTAAATCTGCAAGTAATTTTCCATCTGTTTATCATATTGATGGTGTCAGATTATTGTATAAAAAGAAAATTTTGGGTTTAGGAGCTATGTTTGATACTGGTTTTACTTTTGTGGAATATCTCAATTTTATTATCCCGAAAGTATACTCTGTACTTGCTTTTGTTAGACGACATAGTTCAGACTCTAGTGATCCTTATACATTGAAGGTTTTGTATGCTTCTTTTGTAAGGTCAAGGCTGGAATATTTGGAACCCTTTTTACTCTGTTCGTTCTGTCCGTATCGAACGCATTCAAAAAATATTCTTAAAATTTGCTTTGAGATCCTTAAGTTTCGCAGAACCAATTCCTGCGTATTGTGATCGATGTTTATTGTTAAACTTAAGGTCTCTAGAAAGTAGGCGTTTGATTCAATCTTTTATGATTTTTATGTTAAAGTTCATAGAACTAATTATTGTTGGAATGAATCAATAAAAAGAGTCTTTATTGAATTTAATAAACTTAGTATTAATAATGATTTAGATTTTAAGAAAGTTATTATGAATTGTTACATTTAATATATATTAGGGTGTGCCATTTTTGAGCAACTTTATTTGTTCAACTAAAAAACAGGCTTAAAACTTTCAGAAAGATGAAAAAGGAAGCCTCTAAAAATTTTAGCTCATAATATTAACATTCAGAGGTGCCTGTTTTTAACTTTTCATTTTCCATATATATTACATGGAAAAATTTATTTTTTTTTTATTGTTGTAGCTTAACATGAGAGCATTGTAGAAATTAACTGAAACATTATTTTAATAGAAAATTGAACGCTCTACAAAAAAAAAAAAAAAAAAAAAAAATTGTCTATAATTTTACTGTTTAACAGTTAATCAAATAATAATATAATATCTGTTTTTTTTTTTTTTTTTGTAGAGCGTTTAATTTCCTACTAAAATAATGTTTCAGTTCATTTCTACAATGCTCTCATGTCAAGCTACAACAAAAAGAAAAAAAAATCATTTTTTTTCCATGTAATTTATATGGAAAATGAAAAGTTAAAAACAGGCACCTCTGAATGTTAATATTAAGAGCTCAAATTTTTAGAGGCTTCCTTTTTCATCTTTCTGAAAGTTTTAAGCCTGTTTTTTAGTTGAACAAATAAAGTTGCTCAAAAATGGCACACCCTAATATATATATTTCTGTTTATGTTAAGTTTGTATGTTATTTTATGCTAGTCTGTAAGGATTATTATATCCATGGACTATAATAAAAAAATAAATAATTTAAGTGTCTCCCCTTCACTAATTTTTCAATGTTGGTATTTGAGTAATTGATAATACAACTTAATTCTGCGGCTCATTTTCGATATATTTCACATTTGTGAAATAGAAGTGAAGATATTGGGACTGAAACTTACCCGGACAATCGATGCATCACGGTCTGAAAAGACTACATCCAAGTATACGTGTCAAGTAATTTTATGTTTATAAGCTTTAAAAAAAAACTTCAGACAATTCTAAAATATTAAGTCCAAAATAGTGTGCGGTTTGTAAAAGAATTACCGATATCTGAATGCATCGTAGATATCATTTGTAAAACTTTCTGCTTTTTTCGAACATAAAAACATATAATAACATTCTCATAGAAACCAAATAGTGTTGAAAACTCTTCACGAGTTTTATATGCATCCATTTCATATATTTATCTGTCCAACTGTTGTGAGCTTCCATGGTAATAAGTGTTACGCCAATGGTAGAGTGGTAAAAAAATTATCCATTGACACTTAATGATCCTTTATAAGGTGCTCCTAAATCTCTTACGACTCGTTCACCTTGGTTATTTCACGACCTCATATTTTCCAGTGCACAGTTGACCAGATAGTGGATACACTACATACCAACCATACTATAATCCCAAACTTTGCTGGTTTCGAGGGAATGTATTGCGTAAATCTTGTACATCCTCTGAATGGAAAGCTGTTCATCAATTGTCAAACACTGTTGGTTTCTAAAGAGATGATAAGATGGTATTCAACATAGTCCTTACATCACGTATAGGAGCTGCTTTATCTTCCTTTATTCGATCTGCTCGAGTGTTTGCATTATTACATCTAATAAATCTCATTATATTCCAAAATCGATTGATGCCCATCGCTGCTCGATATGATGGATATGAGGTTGATTTCTAGGTTGATTTCTACATATCAGTGGAATATACTCGTGCTGTACCTTAATTATATGAACTAGAGTTCACCCACTGGTTGAAATTCAACCATTATGAAGGCAATACAAAACAGTTCAGTGACATCTAATCAGATAAAATGTCATTACTCTCAAAAATAAAATCATAGTATCATGTTGCCCTATCCCTGCCTCTATCTCTTCCTTAGGACTCTATCTAGCTTCATATTAAATATCATCAAAATCGGTTAAGGTTGTATCGGTTGTTAAGGGCGTGGCACCATCTCCCTAAAAGCAAAAGCCTTTTCTCAAAGCTCAGAGAGTTTGCAGAAGTTTTCCCATCAGCGATCTTACTTCACTTCCAAAAAAAAATATCAAGCGATCATGTGGTGTTATGGCATTTAAAAAAGGATGAAACCGTTTTGCTTACTTACATAAAGATTAAGAGCTATCCAATATAATGCGTTTTGAATTTCCCAAAAAATGTGCCCTTGCATTTTACGCCAACGACTCAATTAAATACAAACTTTTTTAAGAAAAACGTTAATGGACGCGATCATGGCAATCGTGTGTTAATGTTCCTTTTTATTACCTGCCTTAACGGCAACATACAGAAATCATTTTTTTTTTGTGCACATCTATGAAACAGTACATTTTCAATGATATAAGTTCCATTCCCCTCTCTTTATAATAATTACTGAAAAAGTGTACGATAAGTTTCGATGTTCACGTATTAATATGTAAATACAGATACAGATGACTCCTGTGGGTACCCTAGATATTGAATAACGTAGGCAAGTTCGGTTATTGACATAAGGGCTAATGCAGAAGAAAGTGACTAAAATAAATTTGAAAAATTTTGATTTAACGGTGAATCTGTCCATAATGTCAAAATTCCTTATCAATGTGCTCACACTGAAAGTCGGCCAACGAAATGATCGATCGATTGGCGCATTTATCGTTAGGTTTTGACAACGTTTCGTTTCCAATGTCTTAGTTAAAAAAATTAAAATTATTCCAAAAATAGTTCTCCAGAAAAATAATTTTAATGGCAGAATGGCACAGGATAAGCTATGCATCAACACGAAAAGCTCGATTGAATTTCGCTAGAGAGCCCATTTCAAAAGATTCTCATTCTGAAGTAAGGTAAACCAGTAGTTATGGTCGCAAAATTAAGTGCGCTCTAGTTAAAACCTAGTTTTTACCAATAATAGAGTATACAGAGTGACCTCATTAAAAAAGGAAAACTTGCATCAAAATATGAGAAAATTTTTTAAAATAGATTACCCTGTGTAAATTAACTCGAAGCGGTAAGTGCAAACGTTTTTTTTTATTAATATCACTGAAAATAAATGCCACTTTACAACCGGCTTTTAAAAAAAACCTATGAACTTACAAGTATTCAGCCTGAGTTAAGAGTTCACAGCCCCAACCACTTGACCACGCTGCCTGTCGTTTTCCAGTTATTTGTCATTGATATTATTTACTGTGTATGCAATGTATTGCGTTAATTTACACAGGGTTATTATTATTATATTATTATTGATATTAATATTATAAAATTAAAGATAGGGTTGTAAAACTTACACTGGATAAAACTTATAATTATTTTTAATCTACTGTACGCTGCCAACCATATCAGAAATATGTTAAAATTTGGACATTTGACCTCTTGATATAAAGTTTTGTCTGAGTCTCTCGATACGTACTCTACATCTGCAAGTGCATGCAGTTGTCGAGTAGGAAAGAGCCAGGGGGGTTAAAAGATAATTTGATGGCTTTGTTTTGAGCGATTTGAAGTCTTTTGATATCGGAAGGAGCACAATTACCCCATACAGGACATGCATAATATATAGTGGCAAAAAATATGGATTTCATAATTAGTATTTTGTTGCCCAGGCTGAGGACAGAGTTTCTAGAGATTAAAAGATACAATATTTGGATCAAGGGAATGACTTTTTAAATAATGTAAGAAATGTGCTCTTTAAATGTAAGTTTAAGTTCAAATATAACACCCATGTTTGAGTTTTACTTTGTTTTCCCATCTTAACTGATTGTAATCTAAGATAAGATTGTTTTGTGGAAGAAAGCACGACCTACGTTTCCTGGTAAAATAAATGGCTTGAGACTTTGCAGGATTTATGGAAATTTTCCAGTTTTTAAATTACGTGGAAATACAAGCAAGTGCATTTTGAAGATTTATAATAACCTCGTAGCCATTGATGCTGCTGATAAGATTGCAGCAACACAATTCTGGATTTGTGGTAGATAAGCGGTGTAAATGTTGCAGAGGAGTGGAGAGACATAGGAGCCTTGATGGCAACCAGCTGAAATATTGGTACTGCGGGAACTCTGCAACCCTATAGACACCTCAAAAGTTTGGTTGGATAGGAAGCTTTGAATGATGAGTCGGAGAGAAATATCAAATATTTTCATTTTGGTGTAATCACCAATGTAAAGACTAGAATTTCACACTTTTCTTCGTTGGTGATGCAACGATTATTTCCTTCACTTATGGTTGGAATGTTGCAAGTCTCCTTTCTTAAAATTGTCGATAAGTTCCAAAAAGGAGAAGAGCCCTTATTAAGAGATGACAGTAAACTGTTCCATGATAAATTTATAAGCTTGCTAATATCAGAAGAACATCTTCTCTGCTCCTGTCCCGCACTTGCTAGAAAACGCCACAAAGCACTTGGGTCGTTTTTATTTGATGACCTGGATAACCTTAGACATGCCAGTATAGGTCAGCTATTTAGTTTCATAACGAAATCTGGTTGGTTCAACGAGAGGGTATAGTCAAACACCCTGTGGTATCACAATGGATCACATTTGGTCTAAGTGAGACAGTTTTTCGTAACTGACTGCCACTCCTACCTAACCTAACCTAACCTAAATATCAGAAGAAATTTTTCGACTTAAAGCATAAACCAAAATAGAGGAGACGAGACGTAAACGAAACATTTTGACGAGATGTGTTGTTCCGTAAGAACCGAACTTGAAACCATCACTACTCGCCATAACAGCTGCTTTGAATCGTTGGCTAACGTAACATTTTGGGTTAAATGCCAAAACAGACATAACGAGGGTAAACGTTCGTTTAGTTGCTATCGCCCCGTCATGTCTGTTTTGGCTTAAGCTTAAGAGTTTAATTGGTTCCTGGTATCGAATACCTCTGCTTCTAACCCAGTTCCGTCTAAATATTTTTTAACTTAATTAGGAATCTTTCTTAAGGAGTCTGGGATTTTTGGGAGCACTTATATCAAGCGTGGAATCGACAACACTACTTAAATTATTGATCCTTGTGTCAATATCAATAACGTTGTTGAATAATGGATTAGTATTACTAACATTTTTGCTAACGAGCCGTATAAAAAGGCGCCAATTTGCTTTTTATAGTTAAATCTTGGAATTGTCGCGAGTTTTAATTTCTACGTAAAGTAGTTTTAATAGGAAGATGACCTGAGTTGCATATGTACTTGTTGGATCAGAAAAACACTCAGGAAATCAAGAGTAGAAGGATTTCTATTCCGATCGCCTGGTATGTACATACATACGTATGTATACTCATCAGGGTAAAGAAGGGTAATATTGTATGAAAACCTTTTCTCACGGAGGATATTACTCCAACTGTTTGCTCTTAAACAACCACTGGACTTGTGTCTACAGTTTACCGCCAATTATATATCTCAGATGAGCGGTGAGCCTACTCAAGTAGAAACTTTTAACTTTTAAACACACCGTGGCGTTTGGCGCACTGTGTTTGTACTTTTTGCTATGATTCGTAAGTGGTCAATGCAAGAAATAAAATATGCTCGTACTATGCTTGCAGACTCTTAAATGTCGGCTAACTAAGTTTACTGGAGATATGACGTAGTGTGATTAAAACTAGAAAAGCAGCTACTTGCCCATTTTTATACCCTACACAGAGGATATATTCACTTTGTCATTCCGTTTGTAACGCACAGGAGGAGGCGTGGCAGGTATGGAAAAGTGTATATATTCTTGATCAGCGTCACCACCTGAGTTGATATAGCTGTGTTCGTCTGTCTGTCTGTCTGTCTGTGTGTCTGTCTGTTGAAATCATGTTTACGGGAAAACTAAGCAAGCTAATTCAATGAAATTAGGCACACAGGTCACAACTGTGTGTTAGGCTAGGTTTTAAGCTTGCAAAGGTTCTTAAAGTGGCGTGACACAGCCCTAAATTTTAATTTTTATAAGGCCATACATAGCTCGTAAACCGTGCAAGATATTGTGATGAAATCTGATACACGAATACAAATCTCATGTGTCTTGGAATGTGCATAAAGTGGACGGATTTGTAAAAGTGGGCGTGGCACTTTTTAGCAATTGAAAATTTGGATTTCGTACAACTCCAAATTGGCACATACGATTTTCATAAAATTTTTAGAGATGATACCACTGAAAGCAGTCATCAATACAAGCTACGTCAATGTACTGGAAAATTTTGTTAAAAGGCGTGGCACAGTCTACAATATTTATATACTTTATAAAAAGAGAACTAACAACGCAATCGTTATGAAATTTAATATGACAAAGGTATCTTTCAGGGAAATTTTGGCACAATAGTGAAAGTGGGTGTGGCACCTCCCATACAAGCAAAATTCGCTTAATGCTATAGATAGTGTGCTTTGAGAGTAGCTTTAATTAAATTTTGTGCAGAGGTGTCGGATACTATAAGCTTGGAAATTCAATGAAACCTGACAAGATTGCATCAGTGGGCGTGGCACCTCCCTCATTAACATAAAGTTGTAAGTGCTATTTTAATTGAACTATAGGAGCAATTGATCTGAAATTTGATGTAAGTAGTTTTCTGGGTATTAGGTACATATGAATCAAAAGCTTTTGAAATGGTAACAGGGGGCATGGCACCTCCCATACAAATAAAATACCTTAAGTGGCATAACTATCGAAACATATGAGCAATCATACTGAAATTTGGTCTAAGAGGTTTGTTTATGGAAGGCTATTTTTGGATCAAAATCGGACTGTACCAGTGAGTGTGTCACCGCCCTTAATTTTAAGAATAATTACGGCACATATCGCAAACTAAAATTTGGCTTGTGCATGTCAATCACGAATATCATTTATTGAGCCAAAAGTGGGCGGAATTGGAGAAGTGGGCGTGACATATTTCGTGTTTTTCATTTCTATTCTTTTTGTTTCAACATTTTGCATATTCTTTTAACATTTTCAACCTTTTCCCATTCAATTTCATTCGACATTTTCTTTATTCCTTCAACTTTTTCATCAATTTTTCAGCATTTTTCATATTTTTCTGAAAAAATATTCAATTCCTTTCAACTTTCTTCAATGGTTTTTATATATTTTTAGCATTTTCAGTTTTTACAACACTTTTCAACATTTTTGAACCTTTTTACATTATTTTCGACTAATTCAACCTTTTAAATTTTTTTTTACATTTATTTAAAAAGTACTTTCAATGCAGTGTTGGGTATGTGAGTTTCGGCCTGGCTGAAGATAACACCTTTACAAGTTGTTTCTTTTAATGCATTTTGCGCTGTAATTTTTCGCGCTCAGCAAAAAATAATAAATTATTTATTATTTTTCCGTTTTTTGTTAACTCTTAATAAAATTGATTTGCTGCTTATTTGATATCAAAAATGAGAAGCAAATTTTTCTTAAATAAAAAAAATTGTTCTTATACTGCCTAGCGCTGCCCTATGGCAACCGGTAACTGTGCTGTGCCTAAGCCCAGTTCAAAAAAATGTTTTGTCCTAAATATTACTTTGATCCAAAAGGTTAACTTCTAAAAATATCAGCCTTCTTACTACTGTGGGTCCGTTCGTCCTCGATGGGTTAAGAAGAAAAAACAAATAAAGCAGAGAGAAGCAAAAGAAAAATTCGAGGTTCAATTAAAAGTTGAGGGATGCACCCAGTTTCGGTGATACAGCCGTCGGAAGTCACGTATATAGCTTTCCTAAAAAATGAGTTAAGTTGGATTTCTAAAATATGAGTAACTTAATAAGATTTTATTGTAATGTATCAAAACTTAAAATCTGAGTAGAAGTTTTCGACATCTGAAATGCGTCAACATACCTAAAAATTCAACTAAAGCCATCTAGCAGTGATATCAGCACTGACTTAGTTGCAAACCCAATAAAAGTAATTTGTTCTTAATTAAAAATTCTAAATAATAATTAATAGTAAAATACTTATATTTATTACAATTTAAGCCGATATACTTTGAAGCTAGTACTTACCATTGTTTATTGCAAATTAATTTTACAATAAATAAATAATAGTAGTAATAATATAATATGTTACTGTATGAAATTAATAAAGAGTAGTATATTTATACTAATGCACAATTTCAAAACTCGTTTTCAAAATCTTAAACCCCATCGGATAGTCCATTTTCCATCCCCTGAGCTAAACGTTTTATTTTTGCCACCGTACGTTTTTATTTGAAGTTCTTTTATCCTCTTTATACCCTTTAATAATACCGAGAACCGTACGTAGACGATTTTTTTTACAAAATTTGCAATATATTAAATTTATTTTTTTTTGCCTATATTGAGGCTTAAGTATAGTTGTCCCAAAATATGAGGTTCCTAGCTCAAACTTGTAAACGGCGAAGACCAATCGATAGATAAAGCTCGAAAATGGCTATTTCCAAGCATTACCTATCGCTTATGCGAAAAAAAAACTTTGTTTTGATCCATTATAAAATATTTTGCTCCAATCGGTAGATGAAGCTCGAAAATGATTTTTGGACACCATTTAGGGTAGCTCCGGACCTTGGAAAGAACCGAAAGAGTCGAACACCCTTCCAGGGTCCAGAGCCATCCTAAGTGATGTCCAAAATCCTTTTTCGATCTTTCCTTATCGAGAAATAAACAAAGTTTCCCGAAAATGGATCGAAAGTGATGTCGAAAATCTTTTTTGACCGTTCCCCATTGATTGGAGCAGGAAAAAACAGTTTTTCTTTACTACATTTCAACACAAGTGACTCAAGTCATTCACTGCTTCATGCTGAATACATGTGATTGTGAGCTTCACACGCATTCACATTCATGAGACCAGAGCTACTTACACGCTCCCCATTCATGAGCAGTGTGCTATCTACGCATTCACTATTAGTGAACGCAACTCAGATTCACGCTCATTATTACATGCAATGTGCATACTCACGCAGTGGCGGTCCCAAGGGGTGGCTATGGGGGCTGTAGCCCCCCTGGCATCCGCCGAAAAATATTTCGAATCAAGAACGTTTCAGAAAATCGAAATCGAAAAATTTGTTTGTGGTGGTGAAGTGTTGTTGTGATGTAGAAAATATATCAACGAACATTTTTTTTTGGTTTTCCCGTCTTCTATTCACAGGCTCACGATTTTCTATTCCACTTTCATAGCCAACAAATAATCTTAAAACCTAACTAAACTATACATGCATTGATTGAAGTCAGCTTATACAACGTACTAAAATAGTCATAGATCTTCATATTTACTGTTTTAAATATCTAAATTAATGTCAAAAAAAATCCTGAATGGATTTCATTTATTAAGGAAATATAAGATGAAATAAGATTTATGTAATACTGGTAATAATACATAAGTTTGAAATTGTGGCTACATTGTTTCCTAAGTTCATGTTACTACAACATTGCCACCAAAAAGTCTATTCTATTCTTATATTTTTATTTTAAAATTTATTTATTTTAAATTTTAAAATTAATTTAAGCTAAGAACATTTATTTTACTTAAATTTTAATATTAGCATTTTTGACATTTCAACGCAAACATATAGAGACAAGTCCCTATTCACACGACAGTGAAGTTGTGCTTCGACTATGGCTGGGAAAATCAACGGTTTTCAGGCTTTGATATCTGAAGACTAACCCTTAGCATTTTACACCCATTGTTTCAGTCACTCTCAGAATCTGTGCGTAGGCAAATCATGCGATGTTTCTGAAATTCGTAACATGCTAGGCACAGTTTCATCAGTGACAAACTTTTGCTCGAACTCATCTAAAAGAGTACAACAATTAAAAGATAAAATTTCCGAACGGAGTCCAGAAACAAAAAAAAATTGTTTAAAAACATTGTGTGCGACCAGATGGGTAGAAAGGCGTGAATGCGTTGATACTTTCAGCGAATCGCTACTGTTTATCTCTGAAACATTAGAAGACTTAGAACAAAGCAAGGACACCGATTTATTGAACCGAAACTAGGCGAAGTTGGAGAAGTGGGCGGTGCATATTTTAACTTATTAATTCATTCGACCTTTTCGTCAATTTTGAATGGTTCCAATATTTTTCAACCTCTTAAATATTTTTTGACTTTTTCAACCGCTTTCAATATGTTTCAACAATTTCGATATTTTTTCGCATTTTTCAACTTTTTAACATTTTTCAACATTTTCCATATTTTTCGACGTTTTAAATTTCTTTCAACTTACTTTAATGGTTTCCATATTTTTTAGTCTTTTAAGTTTTTTTCAACTGTTTCAACACTTTTCGACCTCTTTCAAACATTTTACTTTTTTTCGACTTCAACCTCTTCAATTTTTTTACATTTTTTTAAAAGGTACTTTCAATGCAGTGTAGGGTATGTGATAGTACTTACTAGTTTTATTTAAATTATTTTTTCTCTCTCAAATGTTGTAGAGCCGCAATATACTACCCTTACTTGGATCATATAATTTCAGAACTAAAATCAAAATTCCAAAGTAAATTTTTGAGCTTTTTAGCAGTGTCGTAACTATAGAAATGGGGGCTCCAGTTGGATTCTCACTATGGGGCCCTTACTAGGAAAATTTTTTGAATCATTTAAACTTTCCCCTTTCAACCCGGCCCCCCCCCCCCTGCCTTACACAATAATATTTATTGCTCAGGATTTTGAAGGGATGTATTATTCAGGGTACGGATATAGATGATGTTGAAAAAAAAAGGATCAAGTGTTATTTACGTCAAACATTTTATTATTATGGTACAATACTCAAATAAGAAACAGTGAAGAAAATGGACCATTTTTGAGTTGTCGAAGTTGTGATGTGCATATTCAAAATTTAACACGCCTTACTTTCAAATCAGCAAACTTGTGAATAATTTGATCTAAGTTGTTTCTCAAACGATTGGCTATTTCGTGTTCAATGGACAGAATACTCAAATTACTCAAACGCTCTTGGCCCATGGTACTTCGAAGATAAGTTTTAATGATTTTTAATTTTGAAAAGGACCTCTCAGCCGTAGCAACTGTGACCGGAATAGTTAACAACAAAATCAAAGCTGTGCAAGCTTCTTGAAAACTCGTAGATAAAGCAGCATTTTCAATAATTAATAAATCCGCAAGTTGCTTGACAGAACTGAGTTTTTCAATTTGTTTTTTGAGACATGATCGAAGAGATACCCTCGATGAACGCAACTCCTTGATTATTGCAACACTTCGATTGTTTACATTGTAGACTCTGTTACGCAATTTAAAAAAAAAAACAGTACTCAATTATCACAACTTGAGTTTTTTAACTTTTGATCTAGTCTACTTTGACTTCTTTTTTGATTTTGAAATGCTTACTACTATTTCTCTGAACAAATGTATGCATGCATGTACAATATTTAAGAACTACGTGTACATTTATTTCGTGCTTATTCAGTTTCATTAAAATAAATAAAAAAGAACACAATAGAAAATATAATATCAAGCAGGCAACGAATATTTATTACTACAAAAATCCAAAATTTTTATTTTTACATATTCAACATTTCTTTTTTATATTTAGATAAAAAAAAAATTTTGTCTTGTCACTTTTGGGGGCCCCCTGGTGCTTGGGGCCCCGGTCTCTGAAACCGGTAGGACCGGTGGTAGTTACGCCACTGCATTTTACCCTTAGAATTCTTAATGCCGGCAAATCAATCGAATGTGTCAGTTGACAAGATCGTGGAGGCTGCTCTCACTTGCGAAAGTGATTTAAATTGCAATAAAATTGAGCTCAAATCCGAAATTTAAAAAATGTAAGGCCCCCCCTGAAGAGAATCCTAGGTCCGCCTACTGTACTCACGTTTCATATTTTTAGAAATGGCTCGACCCCCCGTGAGCCACTCAAAGCCGTTCTCTGGTTGGCACCTTTCATACAACTAAAATACCTAAAGAGCTGAATCTTGCCACCTAAGGCATACTTTTCTACGTTCTCCTAAGTCGGTTTTTTATTGTAAAATTTCATCGAAATCGGCTACAACCACAGTCCGCTCCGTTTATAGGTTAAAGGAGAGAAGGCAAAATTTTGGGAAAAGTGTTTTTAAGCCATAAGCTTTAATAATGGCAGCGAAGATAAAAACAATCCAAAATACTTTCAAAGGGAAACCCTAATATCTATGCATGTATGTATGTATCGTCACCTAACATTCAAAAGCCGTAACCAATCAGAAATTGGTGACGGAATTTCAGAAAGAATTATCTGGTTGAATACTTTCAGTGCTATCATCGCTAAAATTTTTATGAAAATCGTATGTGCCAATTTGCAGATAATCGAAATCAAAATGTTCAATTGCTAAAAAGTGCCACACCCACTTTTACAATTCCGCCCACTTTTTGTCCAATTTAAGATATATAAAATTTGTATTCGTGTACCAAATTTCATCAGAATTTCTTGCATGGTTTACGAGCTATGGCGTTATAAAAGTTAAAATTTAGAGCAGTGCCACGCCCCTTTAAGAGTCTTTGCAAGCTTTAAACCTAGCCTAATCTTAATTTTGTTCTCATCCTCACCAAATCACCAAGTTTCATCAAAATCGCAGCAATTTTTTTTCAAAATGGACTTGGATATATTTACATAGAGTATGGGTGGAAGGCGTGGTCGTAAATCGATTTCGCCCATTTTTATATGCTAGCAGCCTGCAAGAAAGTTTGACCTGTGTGCCAAATTTCATTCAGTTAGCTTGCTAAGTTTTCTCGTAAACGTGATTTCAACAGATAGACATACAGACAGACAGACGGACATAGCTATATCGACTCAGGTGGTGACGCTGATCAAGAATATATATACTTTTCCATACCTGCCACGCCCACTTCTATGCGTTACAAACGGAATGACAAAGTGAATATACCCTCCGTGTAGGGTATAAAAAAAAAATTTTGTTTGTGATAGTTTTTTTTATCAAAAATGAGATTTGTTGTCTCATTAATTTTTTGAATGGAAATTCATGTAGTGGCATTGACAGTTTCGAATTATGGGGCGTTCAAATACAACGTAGTTTTTGAAGATTTTTGAACCTCTCTCCCCCCCATTTAACGCGCCATAACGTTTTTCTGTACCCCCTCCCCCTCCTTAAACGTTACGTAACACCCAAGTGACCATGTTTACCTAAAAGTTAAAAGTATGTTGCGCAAAATACCGGAAAGTCGCTAAAATACTAGAAAAAAGATGTAATAATAGTAAATAAAACAAAAGATTTCTAACTCGCAATACTATACATGCGTTTAGTCAACCGATCTCGAAGCTGATAGTTTTAAGACATTCTGCTCGATGAGTGCTTTAATTTGACTTTAGCTGACGTTCTCCAATTTTATTTTTTTAAGGGTAAAAAGGGGTTAAAAATAAATAAAAAAAATTTAAGAAAAAAAACGTCTCGCTTGGATCTAGTTTCGGAGATATAGCCATATATAACCATAAAGTGAAATACTTCATGAATGGTGTGGTTGGTTACCACCTATTAAAATTATTGAAGTTGTGCAATGTTACCGATTACCGATTCGTACTGTGCTAAATCATTTAGGTGTGTGAAATGTGGTATGGACTATCTTACCGCTGATTGCACAAAGGGCCAAAACACAGCACCATTCTGCAAATTATAAAGGGTGCAAATGATATCAAAATATTAAACGGAAATATTTCAATCCAACTTCGAGAAGCGTTTAGACTAAAACTCACTTCAATCAAAATGATTTTCCAACTTTAATAGAAAATCGAACCCAACAAAACAACGATCCTTAAATTTCAAATATTACATACTCCTCAGGTCAGGTATAGAAATGTATATATATTCTTGATCAGCGTGACTACCTGTGTCAACTTACCTGTGTCCGTCTGTCTGTCTGTTGAAATTATGTTTACGGGAAAGCCAAGCAAGCTAATTTAATAAGACTTGGCACACAGGTCACACCTTACAAGCAATTAGCTTATGAAAATAAGGCCAACCCCATTTTAGAAAAACTTTCAGCGATTTTGATGAAACTTGGTGATTTGGTGGAAATGTTATAAAACAAAGGATTGGGCTAGGTTTAAAGTTTTCAAAATCTCATAAAGGGGCGTGGCATAGCCCTAACTTTTAACTTTTATTACGCCATAACTCGTAAACCATTCGAGGTATTGATTTGATTTGGTGAACGGATACAGATCATATACACCTCGAATTGTGCTTAAAATGGATGATATTGGAAAAGTGGGCGAGGCACTTTTCAACAATTAAAATCTTTGATTCCGTATAACTCGAAATTGGCACATACGATTTTTATAAAAAAATTTAGATAGATATGAAAGCAGTCATCAATGCAAGCTACTACAATATACTAGAAGATATCGCTGAAGGGTGTGGCACAGCCCATAATATTTATAAACGTCATAATTAGAGAATGTACAACGTAATCGTTACAAAACTCAGAATGGCAGATAAACTTTCTAAAAAGTAAGCAAAAAACGTTTAATGTCATAGATTGGGTGCAATGAGAGTAATCTGCTCAAATTTTAGTATGAAGATGTCAGTTACTTTAAGCTTTAAAATTAAATGGATTTTGACGGGATTGCATCAGTGGGCGTGTAACCTCCCATATTAACATTAAGTTGTAAGCGCTATTTTAAGTAAACTGTTGCAGCAGTTGGTATGAAATGTGAACTAGGTGTTAAAAATATCTCGAAATATATGAGCAATCATACTGAAATTCGGTATAAGAGGTTTGATTATGGAAAGTTATTTCTGGATAATAGCAATGGGTGTGTCACCGCCCTAAACTTAAAGGCTAATCAAGGCACATATCGCAAACTATACATGCTATTTTATTAAAATTACGAATATAATCAAAGCCAAAGTAGGCAGAATTGTATTTAGAATTTTTAATTTTTTTTCTATTTTTCAACAAGTTCCATAATCCGTTGACTTCTCAACTATTTCAACACTTTTCAACCGTGTTTCTTTCAGTTTCGACCTGGCCGAAGGTAACACCTTTAGGTACTAGTTTTTTTTACTTCTATGAACGAAATATCTCAAAAACAATTGGAAATAGAATAGCAAAACCAAACAAAGTCTTTTGAACAAATTTACCCATTCATTTTTTTATTTATAAAAATGTACAGCTGCAAATGCTTTGCCCACAAGTTTTGGGCTGAAAGCAATTTTTTTTGATTTTTTTTTTCGATATTTTTCTTTAAAAAATGGCGATAGCACAATTTGTTATTTTGGTTTTTATAGTTGAAAACTCTTTTTTCAAAGATGGTGAATATCATCAAACGATCTGCTAGAATTACGATCTCAGAGCGTTTAGGAAACGATGCTCACAAGCCGAATCGTTTTTCGGATTCAAGAGCACCGTGTATAACTGGCTTTACACAGTCTTTATTTTGAAATACGCTCTGCTTCTAATTTTCTTATAATTATGGGCCAACATTAAATCTGCGTTTTAGCACATTCTTAATAAAACGTTTTTATCAATATTTGAAAGATATAATAATAATGAATGGATAGTAAAGTGCATATTTATTACATATTACTGCTTGCGGAACTACTTCAAAAATGGTGCAAAAACACAAATAAAAACTAAAAATTATTACGACGAAAATTTTTGATTGAAAAAATTTTATTAAATGTTTTAAATATAAAAATAAAAATTCATATGTGCATACAAATTAAAACTGATGCTTACAGTAATCAAATTAAGAAATAATGATTGGTTATTGTGCCAAATATTTTATCAAAAGTTATATAAAGTCAAATAATAGGTTTTATAATATCTTTGAATTTGTTTGATATTATCCATAAGATTTTTAACATTTGTAATTTGATTTTTTAATAAAAATGAGAGATAAGACATAAAAATAATAATAGGGCAATATAAAAGCAACAAAAAACTTAAAAATTTTGTATATTTAATAATATGCTACTACTTGTACTTAAAATAATTATAGTTTAAACGTAACTGGCTAACGTGTTACACAAAATTAAATCACAAATTACACAAAAATTATAGATCTTATTAGCCAACATATGAGATGGCTTACTAAGGTTCGAACAATTATGCAGTAGTGTGGAAATGAAATTTTAATTAATGTTGGTGGTAAACTTTTGTGTCGAAACATATACATAAGACATGTTCGAAATAACCTTATGTTCTAGAATACTTCAGAATCGTTTGAAATTGAAAAAATGTGCTCTTATTTAAGAATGTCCTCAATCAACAAAAAATCAAAAAAAAATATTTAAATGGTACCGCATTTTTTAAGCCTTTACACAAGAAAAAAATTCATTAAATAGCTCAAGTCCCTTGTTTCTTTTACTATGAAGATTAGAGCGGCTAATAACATAGGCCTGTGACATTATGCCTTCTGGATAATGAATAGCTGATACCGAGGTAATTTCTCTCTAGGTTTTTGAGATATTCTAACTTTAAAGTGTAAAAAACACTTTTTTTTTACATATTCGAGGCTATGTAGCACTGTGTTTTCAAAATCTATGTGTGTTGTGGGATCTTAAAGATCAAACTTTCTTCTTTCGAATGCCGTTAAGCTTGCTCAGATACCTTTTTTTTCGCCGAGATATCGAATTTTGAAATTTTTATGTTTGTGATTATACCTGAAAACTTATAACTAGACAGAAAAAAAAAACATATTTCAGAAAACTTAATGCATTTGAAAAAGGAAGACTTGTAATTTAAGATCTCGCACATAGGTTTTTCGAAAAACGGTGCTACATAACGTTAAATATGTAAAAGAAACCGTGTTTCTGAGCCCGAACATGGTTTCAGCGAAAGAAACAACTATTCATTGTCCAGAGGGAAACAATTTCGCAATATTTGCAATTAATTGCTTATAAAATACTTCAATAAATTTTGGACCAAAAACTAATTTTTATTTTCTTATTTTTTTTTTAAGTGATTCATGTCGTGGAGTTTCTTATAAAATTGTATTAGTGGTAGCACTTTAGAAGCTAACGGTGTTTCGAACCTTAAGCGTTCCCGAAGAATTCTAGAGCTTGAGATTATTTTGAACATGTCTAATATACATATCGCTCCTTGCGTGCAAGAACGCAGAGCTCAAAAAAAATTTTTTTCGAGTAAACTATGCATTTCATGATTTATTTTGTGTGAATAAATCAAAAAGGCATCTAATGATTACCTTGTGAGAAGAGTTTATGAAAACATACTTTTTTGAGTTTTCATGTGAAAAGTAATTTGTCGAAAACTTTAAATGCGTTTTTCTCCAACATACGGTTTTGTGAGTTATGAAGTTCTGGCACGCAAGGAGCGATATATACATACGTAGATTTTATAGCAATCATTTTTCTTAGTTTAGTTTTTCACAGAAATACTTATGCTATGTTTACATACACATGTGTACATTAGTGATTTCCAAAACCAAATGTGAAACGAAAAATGTTAATCTTACATATGCAAGAAATTATTTAACAGCCAACCATGCAGATGCTTTTGTACCCCATTGTTCACATGTAAATATAATGTGTGTATGATTTTATCGCGATCAACTGATTTTCAACGTTGCTCTTGATTAAATCTTTAAGAAATCAGCCTCCGTCCGGAGTACAAACGTTGCATCTAAATTTACTCTCTGGAAAATGATTTCGTAACTTTCGATTTTTCACAGCCTTATTTGACAGAACCATTTAAATAGTCATGCAAAAAAAGTAATGTGGAATAGCAAAAGATATTAAAACTAATAGGGTTTTCGAGGTAGCTAAGTTTGTGATTTTGTTTATGCTTTCCCAAGAGCTATATTTACTAGCTATAGATATCTAGCAGTAGCAGCGAATAAGACGCAGCTATTATTAAAAACAATTGCATAAAGTTTAATAAGCTACAACTAAAGAATATAACTGATTATAGCTCTCAAATATGTACAGCAGATTGATTAAAAAAAATAAAAGGCTTAAAAATCAGGGGGCACCGATGGAAAGCTATTCCTGGAAGTGCTTTAATAAAGCAATTCAGAGGGGTTTGCCTGATATTAGAGCCCGATTAGCATTTTAATTTTTAATTGATAACTTTCTCTTAGAAAACCCATGAAAACGATATGTCTATTTTTGCTTTACGAATTCGGATCCGTTGGTATTTTTTAAATTCATGTACTTTGTGTTACAGTTGGAAAAAGTCCAAATAGTTAAAGAATATTGACAAAAATTGAAATATTTTTTTAGATTGTCAGTTAGAAATTTTCCCAATGTTTTGGGTAGACAATATCTTTTCTAATGTAGTTTTACCTGCAGAATCAATTTCCTTAGCCGCAATATTATACTTTTTTCTTTTTAAAGATATAGGTCGTTTTTTCTAAAACATCTTTAATACATTTTTTTTTTTTCAATTTCGCTATTTCAAGGAAGTTTGGGATAACATAGGCCAACAAGGTTCTGAATGCAGAAAATCTTGTTTACTTTTCAAAAGGTTCGCTGAGTCTGAATCTGGCCTCAGAAGTTAAAAAAAACACTGTTTCTTTATATATTTGAGGTTATGTGACATCATAAAGTATATTTTTTTCTTAGAACTTGCTATATCTCCAAAATTAGTAATTTTTCCTCTTTAAATTCAATTTTGAGTCTTCGAGATATCTTGTTTATTTTTAGCGAGACACAACAATTTGAAGTTTGTGCCTCATCGTTGTGCTCCAAGCAGTAGCGTTACTTCACCAAATCTATTAGATGGGTTTATTGAATTAATGTATTGAATAATAACTAGTATCAGATCCTTGGCGGGGGGGAAATGCCCTGCCAGTCCTACAAATTGACGCCACTGACTCCAATGCACTTCAATTTTGGCTTGCATTTCAGTGGGTTGGGTGAATTTGGCAGCAGTAACGATGATAATGCCAGGCGGGCATTAGAAAAACACATTTTATTTTCTGAAATAACTGGTGTAGAAGTGGAATTGGTGTTCAAATTTAAAATAATTCAAATTTGCTTATCATGTCAATATCTTTTAAATTTTATTTGATTAATTATTTTAAATTACTCCCGCAAAACAGGTACGATTATTATTGGAAAATATCCTTGGTATCAATGACGCAAATTTACAAATTTTTGATTCATTCAATGCAAATAATGGTGAATTTGGCGTTTTCGGAGAAGATCTGGCTGAATCTAGAAATGATAGATGAGATCCTCTGCTATCAAGCCTTTCTTCAAGGAGAAGTTAAACAAAAATCTCAAGATTATGTATACCAATGAATGCAAGGATGCCGATGATTCAGAAAGCAGTCAAAAACTATATTTTGTAAAATAAATCCTCAGTATAGGGATTTCTTACGACGTTTATAGTAAAATTATATATGCACTGAGAAAACAATTTGTTTGAATATAAAAACGTTTATTTCATATGGAGCAATCAGATATTTATTTGAGTCAAACATGTTAGTGGTATTCATCTAAGCGCGCAAGTTTGCGCGAATGTGCAAATAGACAATTTTGCGCAATGTGTTTAATGAACGCCCCTTCGAATATTTTGTGCAATTTAATCTTAATTTTTTTTGTTGAAAAAACTTTTTATACGATTTTTGACAGTTTGCGAGGATTTTGCGCTTTCAGATGAATACCATTATTGTATTTGGATCAAACAGTGGTAAGTGTTGGTTGAAACATTTTTTGTTTGACTCAATCAAGTATTTTATTGTTCTATATGAAATATACGTTTGTTATATTCAAACAAATTATTTTCTCATTGTGGTTCAATAAAATCATTTTCACTTTTTTTACATGTTGTTTCTACTTTTGAGTTTGGAAAAAGGGTGTGGCAATGCGCTAAGCTGTATGCTTTTCAATTACAGCACACAGTATACCATTTAATAGGTGTTTTGAATTCATGCCAAAAAAGTGGCGAAATTTCGCATAGGTAATGGACTCTGAGATATTTAACCCTTAATTGTCAAAAATGCCAGTTCTGGTAACAGAATATCTTAAGCACGTAAATACTTTGAGATCTTTAACCTATACATACACATGTGGTTCCCAATATGCGTAATCTGCTGCAATAAAATTACCATCATAATTTTTATCAAAGTGTTGAAAAAACGGATAATTTTGTACTTCCGTCCTCTTTAAAACGTTCGTTTAAAGCCTTTAAATGCATTTCTATGATTAGTACTCGTAAGAATTTGATTTTGATTCCGTCCAATCCAACAATCTTAAACAAAAGCTTTCAAATTCATGTCACCTTAACGTCGCTATAACTTTGCGAGGAAACATCATAGTTTAACATTTTTCATATTTTAAAGATAATGGATGGCACGAAATAATGTTTCATCAGACATGAGCTAAATAAATTTTTTTAAAATCCTATACATAACCTTGAAAGTAGACAAAGAATACTATGTTTTAATTATTTAAGATTAAATAAAAATCCTCACCGATTTTGAGGCCAGCTTCCGATTCAGCGTTAGAAAATTCTTTGGAAATGACCCTTAGCTGCCTAACAACTGTCATGAGCTCTTTATTCAGATACGATTTTAATCAAATATAGTCATACAATTTATATATTTTAAGCTAACAGGCTTCGGAGCCACCTTTCAAAACTTAACTACAGAGCTGTGTTTGCGTGAAATCTTATACTAAGCTGAATTTGTCCGCAACAGTACCTTAAAAAACGAAAAAAAAATTTAGTTTTAATATATTGGACGAAATGCCCCTGGCGTGCCTGTTATTCTATTAAAATGAAAGTATTTCTGTTAAAAAATACTGAAAATGCCACTGTTACAAAAATAAGAAATTTATAAAATATAATACATTTTTTGTATTTTTGTCTGATAACAATATTGGATTGTTTCAAAAAATGTAATTAGTTCTTTTGGTTACATTCCTTTCAGGTGAAACCATTGTGTTATGTTTGGGAATGCTATATGCTTTATTAAATATAAATTTTTGTGTGAAATATTAAGTAAGTAAATATTTGTGAAGATTTAAAAAGAGCTATATATGTATATAATACCGGCCAAATTAGTTTTTAGGATAAACTACTTTTTCCTAGGCCAAGCTAGTTCATCCGAAGCGTGTTAGGATGAACCAGTTTAGCCCTGGAAAATTTTAGTAATTAGCTTACTTAGTTTCTAAATTTTCAAGAAAATCAGAAGTGAGGCCGTTCAAGTAAATAACAACCGTATTCCATCCAAGGCTATACTAGTTCATCCCAACACGCTTCCGATGAACTAGCTTGGCCTACAAAAAACTAGTTTATCCGAACTGCATTATTTTATTTAGATTGATGAATGTAACCTTCATTTCTGCTAGTGTCCGGAGAAATGGAGAAAAAAGTGCTCCCGACTTACAAACACTAAAGATATTCCGACTCTTAAATCAGTACATTCGCGAAAAGTTTTAATATGTGGTATGTGTGTGTATGTGGATGTGTGTGTGCGCAGGTGGTGGTACCAGCTTAAATGCCACCATGAGTGTGAGCGCTTGCGTAATGTGTTTATGTTTATGTGTATGTATAGCAGTATGTGTTAACCTCTTCCTGTTGGCAACAAAATAAAAAATGAAAATAACAAAGATAAATTATTCACGCTTACAATAATTATAAAAATAAAACAGTAAAGCAAAGACAATCTGTGCATTAAAATATTAAAATTCTCTAGTACGATCAACTACATTTGTACTAGTAAAGCTTTTTCTAATTGTGTTACCACTAGTTTACTTGAATGTTTGATTTTATAAGTTAACTTTGAACGAATTACTTTGTTGTGGAGGAACAAATCCATATCCAGAGGCACCAACAACTACTCCGCTTGTCTCATCAACTGTATCTGGTGGAGATGGCGGGAAGACAACTGGTCCTAAGTAATAGAAATAAAATAAATAAGTTTAGCTTTCATTGCAATAAGAATCGGTATATATATACATTATTTTAAAGAGAGCTTATAAATATTCATGGACAGCTTAGAAAGACTAACTAGATTTGGATATCTTCACCATATTTCTTCATATGCCAGTCGACAAGTAGTGAGAAAAAATGAAGAAAAGGAAAAAGTCTTCTTCTTCTATCTTATACATTTCAGAATTGCTCCCCGTCGTCACAATATTTTAAGACGAGGTTTCGAATTATTGGATGTTTTTGTTTTAAATGTATGCACTAGCATAAGCCTTTATTGTAGTCCTTGTTATTATATCGGC
Source organism: Meiosimyza decipiens (assembly GCA_963680825.1). Classification (NCBI taxonomy): domain Eukaryota; kingdom Metazoa; phylum Arthropoda; class Insecta; order Diptera; family Lauxaniidae; genus Meiosimyza; species Meiosimyza decipiens. The sequence continues at coordinate 36,904,802 of OY804259.1, forward strand.
TAAGAAGTTTAATGTAAAAAAACACAGAAAAAATTTCTTCTCTCGATGATAAGTAATGTCTCTGTAGAAGAATTCAAAAAAAAGTTTTCCGAAAATACGTATTTCATATCCGTGAATAACTTCTTTTATTTTTGTTCAACGGTTTTATCAAAGTTCTTAATTATCTCAAGATCTTGATATACCACTCCAAAGATTATTTTATTTTCTTGATATTGATAAATCAGCAACTCAGTTTAAGAAATTGTGTTTATTTTCCTAATTTTATCTAAAAAATCAAACTGGCTTCTAGTTTTTTGGATCATAATTTCCTCCTTGACAACATATAGGCACCTCAGGGTGTGCATTGGACATTTTTTAACTTATTCACCAGTGACACCATTCACCTTTTCATAATGAAAAATGACCGTTTATAAAATCAAGTAATGTACTTGTTGCCGTTTCCCCATTCAAGGCACACTCTCGTATGTACATATCTTGAGTCAGTTGATCCCATTAAGGACTTGGATATAGTTTCCGACTTTTATCATCCCAAAAGTTTATTCAGCTTTTATTCGTAGGCATAGTTTACTGAATTTACTGATCCTTTACTTCGCATTTGTGTGTTCTAGATACTAATACTTGAGCCGTTTATTTTGAAAGTGGCATAAGTCACTTTTTAAAAAAAATCGAGTTAATGGCAACAATAAATACAATTGAACGGTATCTTTTCATTTTTAAAAAATTTGCACTCAATATGTTGAGAACTATTGAGATTTCTTCTAAAGAAGTATTGGTAATTAACGGTATAACAAACATGTTTATTTTGAAAGTGGCGTAAGTCGTTGTACTCAGGAAATTAATTACAGGGCTTAGTGTGAAAGAAATAGAAACATGTGATAAGTATGTGTGAAGTATTGTTTTGAATTATTTTCAGTATTTTTAAAGAAGTTGTGATCATTGGACTTATTTTTATAAGTGCGAAAGAATAGTGCAGTTTTGTAAATTATATTATAGTGACATCTAATATAGTACACATAATTAGCATTATTTTATTAAAATTACTTTTATATGATGTTATCAGACAGCGAATCAGGTAAGACATACTTATTTTAGTTATGGAATTAGGTGGCTTTCAATGCGTATTATTATTTTATAGAAATATTTTCTAAAATGAGAAAAAGCGTTAACCCCAGAAAGAGACATATGGGAGTGATTTCATCAGATGAAGAATCGACTTCTACGGAGTCATCAGAAAAGGAAAACAGCTTAACGGAAGGAACAGAAACTCATCGTGTACGAAAAAGGGGATGCAGAAATGAAAAAAATTATACTCAAAACATTATTAAGGATAAAAGAAATAGTGGTGAAAAATATGTAACAGCAAACTCCAAAATTATTTTTACCAAAAGAATTGCAGTTAAACCTTGTTGTTCAAAAAATTGTAAAGAAAAAATAAGTTCTTTTAATCGACAACTTATCTTTGATAAATTTTGGAAGTTAGCAAACTTTACGAAGCAAAATTTGTTGTTACATAGTATAGTTAAACGAGCAACACCCAAAAAGAGAAGACCAAGGAACTACAATTCAAAACCAAGACAATGCCAATTTAAATATTATTTGACACATGAAAATGAAAGTGTGTTGGTTTGTAAAACATTCTTTCTGGATACTTTCAATATCTCAGAAGGACGTCTGGCTCGTGCTCTTAAAAAGGATGTTCCTGGAGAAGATTTGCGTGGAAAATCTGAAAATTCCGGAAGAAAAACTGAAGAATCTCTCATAATTGCGGTCAAAGAGCACATTTAAAGCTTCCCTGCCTTTAGTAGCCATTACACAAGGTGTCATAATCCCCATAGAAAATATTTAAGTCCAGATCTAAATATTAGGAAAATGTACAATCTCTATCTTGAAAAGTGTAAAAATGATAAACAACAACATGTTAACGAGTGGATATACAGGAAATCCTTCAAAAATGACTTTAATTTGCACTTTCATCAACCTAGAAAAGACACATGACAAAAATGCGATTTTTTAAAATTACAGATTCAAGCTTGTGAGGATGAAGGTGAAAAAAGGCAATTAAACCTTCAACACGATTTACATTTGAGATCGGCAGAAATGGCCAAAAAGTGTCTACAAGAAGATCAGAAAAAAACAGCTGAAAATCCAGATGAATATTTTGGATTTTCATTTGACTTTCAAAAAGCATTGCCTTTTCCCAAACTTACGACTTCCATATCGTATTAAAAAAGGAATATGTACGTTTTAAATTTGGGATTCCATAATTTTCATAACAATAATATTGACATGTATCTTTGGGACGAAACCATAGCATCAAGAGGTTCTCAGGAAGTTGCTTCGTGTTGTATAAAACATCTTAAGAATGTCACAACTCAAAAAGCATGTTATTGCATATAGTGACTCATGTACAGGACAAAATCGTAACATAAAACTGGCCTTAACTTGGATGAAAATTGTTCAGTCTTCAGAAAACGATATTGAAATTCTGGATCCCAAATTTTTAATTTCTGGCCATTCATACTTACCAAATGATCGTGACTTTGATGTAATAGAAACGGCCTTAAAAAAACAAATGTTTTATACATTCCAAATGATTACTATAGCGTGATAGCCGCCTGCCGAAAAAAATCCTTCACAGTACACAACATGACGGAAAAAGATTTTATTTCAATACAATCATTGGAAAAATCTGTTTCAAAAAGAATAGTAAATACAGACCAAAACAAAGTGAATTGGCTAAAAATTCAATGGATACGATTTTACCATGATATTCCCTATAAAATGTTTTATAAACTAACTTTAGATGAAAAAGATGAATTTTTAACTTTGGATTTGTCACCAAAAAGAGGAAGACCTAGGCGTTATTCACAAATAGAGATGGATCCGTTATACGTTGGATCTCGTCCTGTTTCTTCAGCAAAATACAAAGACATGATGGACTTGCTTAACTATATACCCCCAATATACCACAGTTATTTTAAAAATTTGAAACAAAACACGATTTCCGAGGACTTCACTCCTATTGATGACGAAAATTAAATTGAACTGATGTATTTTCATATAAATTACTTATACTTACATTATGTTTCAAAATGAACTATTTATTTTTGTATTTTATGAATATTAAAATAAAAAATACTTAAATCAAACCCTTATATTAAATATGTTGATGGTACGAATTATTATTACATATGTAATTTATTCAACAATTTTAGTAAATCACTGCCCTTTCAAAACATCACTACAGTAAAATTCATCGGACAAAATTAATATAAGTCAGTCATTTATCTAAACTATTTATTTTGAAAGTGGCTTAAGTCACTTTACCGTAATGAAAAGTGGTGAATTTTTAATGTTTATACGAAATTATTTATACTCAGAAAAATGTCAGTATCATGAGATAACAAATACAAGTAAATCTTCTCGAAAGTTAGCATCCATATTTTTAAACGTGTTAAAACGCAAACCCTTAAATATCTCGACTTAAAAACAAAGTGACTTATGCCACTTTCAAAATAAACGGCTCACTTATGTTTCTTTAATTTGGAATCTGTTTTAAGTAAATCATTGCGCTGGACTGGAACGCCTTCAGAAAACTGTTTTCTAGACTTACATTATGTTCTTTCAACTTTCCTCCTTTCGCATTGTATAATTGTTCTGCAATTAAACCAGGTGTCGGCAAAAGTAAAAGTGTGAGCAAAGAGATTAATTATTCCCTTTGATTTGCTTATCAAGTCTAGTCTGTATACGTGCCAACTTTTTTACGCTTTTAATTCCGATTTTCAGAAAAAAATTCTACTGACATTGAACTTCTTTCGGCTCGTACAAATCTTATATAATTTTCTCCCATACTAAGTAGAACAAATCTATTTATTTTTTTTTATTTATTATTGGTTTTATTATCCTTAGATTATATTTAGTTTGCGTTATTAGCGTTCGCTAAATCACCATCATTATGAAAAAACATTTTTATGCACTAATTAGTTAGAGTGATTGATTGTTGGAGCAAAATATTGTAATTACTTGCGTATGAAAAATATACTTTGAAAATGTTTGGACCGAAGACAATTTTTTTTTATTCATTTATTTTTTGACAATTTCATAAACCAGTGCATTAAGGTGAATATAGTGAAATTAGCAAAGAATTGGAGCTATTAAACAACAAAAGGTCTACTTAAGTAGAGCTACTTATGTTTAGGTATGTACATATATGGGGCATTCTACGCCAAATCGGAATATATATTTTCACACTTTATTTCGAAAACGGATGAAGTGATTTTGATGAAACTTATGGGTTAGATGCTTATGAGAATAAAACTTCAGGGGCGTGGCACAGCCCTAAACTTTTATTTTCATAACGTCATATCTCGCAAACCATTCAAGATATTTTAATGAAATTTGACAGATAGATGCAGATCATAGATATCTTAAATTTTGCCAAAAGTGGGCGGAATAAAAAAGGTGAGTGTGATATTTTTCAATAATTGAAAATTTTGATTCAATATTGCTCGAAGACGGCACTGACGATTTTCAAAAAAATTTTGGAGATAGTACCATTGAAGGCAGTTATCATAACAAGCCATATCACTGTGCTTGCAATATTCGTTGAAAGGCGTGATACAGCCCACAATATTTATAAACGTTATAAGAAGAGAATTAACAACGCAGTCGATATGAAATTTCACATGGTAGATAGACTTGGTCATGAGATCATGACCAAAAATGAGTGCAATAGTACCAGTGGACGTGGAACCTCGTTTTGAAATTTGGTGCAGAGGTGTCGGTAGCTATAAAATTTGAAATATATATATTTTGACAGGATTAAATCAGTGAGCGTGGCACCTCTTATACAAACAAAAAACGTTGAATGATATATTAAGTGTACTATGGGAGTAATTTTCTTTTAATTTGGTATAGAGGTGTCGGTTACTATAAGCTTTGAAATTAAATGGATTTCGACAGAATTGCGTTAGTGGGCGTGGCACCACCCATAGATACGAAAAATGTTAAATGTTATATTTGTTTAGTGTAATATGGGAGCAGTTTTTTTTTTTAGTTTTTTGTTCCAATATATATAGAAAGCTCGAAAAAAAGTTGTCGACATCAGTGAGGGTCGCTCCGGTCCGTGGAAAGGACAGTTTTGGGCCCATTTTCGAGAATATTTTTATGTTTCAAGAGACTTTTAACTGGAGTGGTGTAGTGTCAATACTCCATAAGTGACTACTCATCGACGTGGTTCACTCCGAAACGCTTTGGGTCACTTGAAGTCACCGAGGTGAGCGAAAATCGCGATTTTGTGGTTTGCGTGCGGCTTTTATAGAATTTCCCTATAGGCCACGTTGGTGCAAAAACTTATCGCACCTAATTACATTTTGCGGTGCGTGCGATTTTTGCGGATTTGCTTAAAATTAAGTATTTCGTCTTCTTCTGGTGATGGCTTTACGAAATCCCTAAAAGTCAAAAAAAAAAAAAAATTGCACGCACCGCAAATGTAAGTTTTTTGCGATAAATTTTTGCGTGTGGCTTATAGGTGTTATAGTGCAATTGTACAAAAATAGCACGCAAACCTAAAATCGCGATTTTCACTCACCTCGCTGACTCCAAGCGACGCAAGAAGACTTGGAGTGGAAAGCCTCGATGATTAGTCACTTGTGGAGTGTAAAATATCCTTACAGCAATAAAATCCAAAAAAATCGTCGTATAGTTTAAGTTATAATAATAAGTTTTTACACCAATTTGGCCTATAAGTGTTGCAGTGCATTCAACTTTTTTCGATCTTTTCAATCTCTTTCAACTGTTTCAATATTTTCCAACCTCTTTCATCTATTTCAACATGTTCCATGTAATTTTTCGGCTTTTTCAACCCATATCAACATTTTCCATACCTTTCAACCTCTCTTGAAGGTTTTCAATATTTTCCATATTTTATGAACCTCTTTCAATAATATGTTAACCCTTATTCAACTTTCTTCAATATATTGCATATTTTTTCGAGTTTTTCAACCTCAAAACGAAAATCGGAACTGGGATCGGTCTCCCGGTACTAATGATGAAGAGAACAAAATAAGATTCACAAGATATGTACATACTCGAAGATAGTGATAAGAACAATATGCAAATGTCTTGTCTATTATATAAAATTCAGTTCTTGTCTGTCTGTCTGTCTTTCTGCCTTTTATGGACGTAAAAACTACGTTAGTATTGATCAGGCGGGTGTCGGGCCATAAAACTTTTATTAACGGCGCATATTTAGGGTGGCCCTCATACAAAAATCGACACACTTAATCGATTCGCATGGAATTGACAGCACGTAGCTTTTATGTCAAGAGGCAAAGCTTAAGCTGCAAAATATTAATTTAGGGTGGCTTATATATAATCGTATGTGCGTATGTTTGTGATAGCGTAACTTCTCAGCGACTTGATCGATTGATTTGGTCTAGGAAAGGTTCAAAGCATAGTTTGGTTTGGAATGATGACACGATCTTCATATACATACAAGGTTTTTGCAAAGTTTGGTATAGAAAAATGGGCGACACGGCCTCAAAAATCAAATTTATCATATCTCATCATCTATTTGAAGCAGATGATTGAGAGTTGGTATATATGTATGTGAAAGGTATCAGCAAACGAAAGCTTTAATGAAAAAATAAATGGTGCCACGCCTTCCATATGCAAATATAACAACATTTTGTATATATTAACAACTATTTGATCCAGACGAATGAGACTTACATACATCAAACGCAAGGCATTTAACAAATTAAACTCGTCACCCCACTTTCCAGAACGCAGAATAACGTCAGCCAGGTCTGCTATATGTATGTAAAAGAGTAGGGGCAGAGTTAGTTTTTAAAAATGAGTTCATACAACATCGAACCACCTACCGGAAAGGCAGTACAAAGTCCACCGGGACAGCTTTATGTGAAAACGAAATAACTCACAATGTGGCGTGACGTTACACACTTTCGAAACATAATATTAAATTAACAATTGCTTTTATAACCAAATTTTTAATAATAGTTATTTTACTTACATATGCAGGTTACTTTCTTAAGATGCAAAATTTCACGCACTTGCGATCGTCAAAGTCGAAATAATGAGAATAAATGGTTTTGTCTGACGTGGCGATATCTTAAAACATCATTTTGCATTTATTTGACGGTTTGGTTTTGACTTAAGCTGTTATTCTTTTTTGGGACAGATTTTTACGATTTAATTTAACTTTCATTTAGATTATCGAACGACTAAGTCTTAACGCGTCATCCAAGTTTAATTTTGACTATGCCAGCTCCAAATCCATAGAATTGTATCAAAGACATCCCAGATTCATAGTACTTTTTTTGTAAGCCAGTATAATTGCAAGACGCTTAACGAAATTCTATCTTCATCTAGAACCCACCTTAGCATAGAACAAAATGGACATTCAAATTTCTACAGCACCCAATCTGAACTCTTTTTTTTATAAAACCAACCGAGTCTGAGACATTCCGAGAAAACCTCTACAATGAAAACTTTCATACACTGCAATTCAAAGAGTATTCATTAAAAAAAAATACAAAGAAATACGGTGTGATAGTGATAATCCCAAAAAAAGTGTTCGGATAGAAGGGATAACGATTTTTATTGGGCACACTTAAGGTACTTTTCACTATCTATTACGTACACATACGTCAAATATCTAAAATTTCTAAATTTCGCGGGAAAAACTTTCACATGGCAAATGTCGTTAGTATTTATGATTACTAGCAGGTTCAAATAAAAATAGTTCTTGTTGTCAAATGTTTTCATACCTCTGTTCTGCCTGGGGTCCCGCACAACATTTCCTGGGAACTGATTATAGAAAAAGTCCTGGCCGGAAACCAACACGGCTGACATGAAGATGGCAAATAAGATCGTAAGTAGCTGTAATTATAATAAAACATACGTTAATAAGGACTTTTTAACAACACAGTGCATTATGTTTTGTTGTAATAACAAGGTATATAATTTCCTCCGATCTGTTCTTCCTCACTTTTTTTAGCATATCAAAAAATAAAGAGATTTGCTTAAAAAAATTTTATGTTTTTTATTTTGTATTTCTATTTCACGGCCCAAATTAGTTTTTCCTAGGCCAAACTAGTTACCGTATGGCCTAAAAATATGGACTGAAATCTTAATGCAAAAGCGTTGTGGGTAGCAAAGCCAATGTTAGACATACCAAACCTCGAGCCGCGATTATGCAGAAATACTGTTGTAGTTAGCAAAGTAAGAAAATAAAGACCTTAGTTTTATTCTACGCTTGCCAATGTCAGGACTTACAACCTTTAGTATACCTAATGCTGCAATTCTGGACCTGCAAACAAAGAAAGGTCTTTACTATATGGAATGCAAACAGCTGTGGCACGACAAAAAGCAGTACATTTATCTGTGAAATATCTAAAAAAGTGGACCTTAACGATATGGAATACAAAGCTGCTGTTAGTCTTATGGATATTATTTTAGGCCAAAGCAAATTAATCATTTATTTAGGTACTCGTATCATCGACAGACATAGCGCCAGTACTGGTTACCATACATTTCAGTGACATTCTCGTGCTCGTACAGTTCTCACTGCAAACAACTTGGTTCATGTACCAAATTTCACAACTTGGTATAAGAATAGCAGTATAAGAGTTTTTGTTTAATGGTAGGAGTCAAGACCCATTACCCAACCCCGTTCACATTTAAAGAGTTGTTTGCCACAAACCATTTACATTTACGTATCAGGTCTCACTGCCGTAGCTGCCATAGAAGCCAAGATATAGCATATTCAGTGTTTTTGTTGTGTTAAGGTGTTGAGGTATCCCGTCAAATCTCGTGAAGTGTTTAGCATATGGGTCATTCCATCTATAATGGGCCTATCATTACCCTCATGTCTTCTAATTAGGCTGAAACTTTTTTCAGTGATTGGTCTAACATGTAGAAGATATAAAAAAATTAGATAAAATTTTTTAACCATGGTTATTGCTTACAAAAAAAGTTTCAAATTGTGTTAAAAAAAAATCGCAAGTAAAACAAAAAAATTCATTGATGAATATAAACAAACCAACACAATCCAAATTAGCTTTTATATTATTTTTAGGTAGTTGTGTACCAGTAGATGACAAAAAAATTGCAAATCTGATTAATTGAAGGCCTGAACGGTTTCTATGTGGTAACAAATAAAAAAAATGACTTTCCAAGAAAACGTCAATTTCCCCAATTCTCCATCACGGATTTCAGATTTTTTAGGCTCAAAATTTTCAAAACATATAGGAGTATCATCCCTGAAAATTTTATCCATGTTTTTTAACCCTATTTGATTTTACAAGCACTTAAAGTTAAGATTTATGATTTGCAATGTAAATTGAAACATTGAGAAGTAGAGCGAGAAAATTTGAATATTCCGTTATATTTCTTTCATAAATATTCCACAGTATACACTCACTTTAGATGCTTGTAAAAAGAAATAAGATAAACAAAAATTAATGAAATTTTCAGAGATGATACTCCTGAGTGTTCTGAAAATTTTGAGCCTAAAAAGGCTGAAATCAATTCAAATTTTATTCTCTCGCTTTCATTCTCAATGTTTCAATTTACATTTCAAATCATAAATCTTAGCTTTAAGTGCTTGTAAAATCAAATAGGGTGAAAAAACATGGATAAAATTTTCAGGGATGATACTCCTGTATAGTCTAAAAATTTTGAGCCTATAAAAGCTGAAATCGGTGATGGAGTATTTGGGAAATTGATGTTTTTTGAAAAAGTCAATTTTTTTATTTTTTACCACATAGAAACCGTTCAGGCCTTCATTTATTCAGACTTGCAGTTATTTTGTCATCTACTAGTACACAACTACCTAAAAATAATATAAAAGCTAATTTGGATTGTGTTGGTTTGTTTATATTCATCAATGAATTTTTTTGTTTTACTTGCGAGTTTTTTTTAACACAATTTGAAACTTTTTTTTTTAAGCAATAATACTGGTCAAAAAAATTTTATCTAATTTTTTTATATCTTCTACATAATAGACCAATCACTGAAAAAAGTTTCGGCTTATTTAAAAAACATTAGGGTAATGGTAGGCCCATTATAGATGGAATGACCCATATACAATATACATCCTGGAATCAAATTTCAAAACGTCTGCTACCATAGGCGCTTAGACAATGCGTTTTAAGTGTATTTGTAATATAAAAGTTCTGACCGATGTCTCGTTCTCGGCGATAATATTGTGCTATCGTACGTATCGTTGTTTTATTTTATTTTTTTTTTTCGTACGATAAAACTACATTACCGCCAAGAACGAGATATCGGCCTTTCTTGTTTCGTCCTCGGCCATACGAGAAATATTTTTTTAATATCGTGTTGCTATGGACACCGTGACCGAGAAAGAGTTCGATAATGACATTTATCGGTTCTCGGTGAAGCACTACTCTCGACCAACCAGTTTTGAGAGTAATCAGATCTTTACGACAAATTTGATACAGCGACGGAGTAGCAATTATTTTACCAAAAAGTCATTGCCAAGCAACGTTTCACAACATAAAAGGGCCTCATAGTCAGCATTCGAAATAAAATTACACACCGCAACTAACTTAGCACCAAGAACTTTGCAGTATAATTTTAAGGTATTTGTATTAGAAGCAATAGGTCTCGAACCAGTTAAATTCTAATTTGAATTACTCCTTTCCGAGAGAGAAGAAAACAGGGGCTTTAAATTAAAACCATATTGTAAAAAGAGATACGAAGTTTTCGTAATTATTTTTAAGGAAGACATCTACATCAATATCCTTTTTTACGATGCGATAGCAGGAAGTGTGTTTTCTTTCAATTTCTTCCGAAAAACCACCCAAAATTAGGTTTCCGAGATTGTGGATGTTAGCCTTAAAATAGATTTGCATTGAATATATTTTCATTCACAATAAAGAGTGCCGTCGTACCTTACCTACGACTCTTCTATTTTAAAAATCGCGTCAAACAACCAGTTCATGCGAGACCCCGTGCGTCCAGCAGGTGCGAGGCCCGAAATTAAGGCGTCACATAATAAAAACCGCTGATTTGGCTCTGCTTTCATTTTACCTTTTAAATGCAACGGAAAATAGTTTTGTTCTTCACCTTCAATCGTCAGATTTCTTTTATGGACCGAAAACGAAAAAGGAGTCTACGATGCTATATTACAGACAATTCCAATTCGAACAACAGTTAATTATTCCAGCTCCTTCACAAAAAAGAAGAGCTCTCATACTATATAAATTTGATGAAAATGTCAGTTTTAGATTCCACAAATGGTAAAAAGCTTTGTCAACATTTCTTGTCACAATTCAGTTGCTCATTATCACTTCCATTGTTTTTGAAATTTTCTATTTTGCAAAATATGAAGCAGTGGCAACTGTACGGGATCATTCGTGCTAGAGCCGCGGCTCGCCGCTCGTCGCTCGCAAAGTAAAATGTCTCAACACATTTGACTTCATGCTTCTGGATCGCTCCCACATCATTTTGTTGCTGGGTTTTTTGGTTTTCAATTCTTGCAATTTGGGTTTGCAAATTTACGCATTGACAATTTAATCATGTGATAAACGATTTCCAGCTCCCTTACTCAGATCTTCTGGCCATGCCTGCAGTTCAAAAGTAAATATTGGAAAAAAGAAAGGTGGCACGCGAGGCCGCTCTGAGTTTTTGCAAGCTCCTTATTTCCAACGAAAAAATGTTTGACCACAAAAACTAAATCTAAAATTTCAGCCGCATAATGAACTAAATTATTAATGCATTTGAATAAAACTTTAGCCATAAATTTAGTTGCAGCTATTAAACTAAAAATTCAAATTAAGGCCGCCTTGCTTTATTTCAAAGCAATTAAACTTAAGAAAATATTCGCTTCAGTTTAAGATCAATTTGCTGAGCGTTTTTTTAGCTTCACAAGCAATTGGGTCACTGTGACAAAACTAACAATTCGTGCACGAAATTAAATCATTAGGAAAATGGTAATTAACGAATAGATGTTGAAAGAAAACAGAAGAAATTAAGTCAGCGCTATAAAATCAGTAATTGATTAAATCGACTTAGACACCATAATAAATTGTTTCTTGCAAAAATATAGTAAGCCTGAAAATGAACTGCGTTTGTTTCTTAATCGTCTGATTATTATTTATACAATTGAACATTAATTATTTTATCGAACTTACATTTCATAAGCAAACACCGATATTCATGTGAATAGTAACAATTTTTTAAAACGGAGGAAACTCCCATACAAAACTCGAATCAAAGCACTTTAAGTAATTGTATCCACTTTTCTGGTCGAAAATCGGAGGTATCTATATGAAACTATGTCCAGATATTTCTTCGATGGTAGCAATACTGTCACACTAACTGCTTTTGCCACGCCAACTTTTTCTGGCCAAAATTAGAAAAACAGAGGTATCGACTTTTCGACGCTGCTTTCTCTTCAAATTTTTGAAGCGTGCGTAAACTTTGCTGCAAACAATTTTTTTTCGAGGCTCGAAAATGTTCTCAGTTTACGCAGGTTATACAGTTTTTGAATACTCTCATTGTTGCATCATTCAATATACAAAAAAAAAAACAGAAGCGCGCGGACAAGGAAATAACAATGCGCAAATTATTTACGTCTTCTCTCGTTTCGTTTGATCAGTGTACTTTTATTTTTACACTCATGTTGTTATTGCATAATTCTTAGAATCAGCTTTTGGTATATTATTCGTTGTCAAGATCATTTCGTCCCGTACTTAATTTTTTTCGCAATTGATAGCTTAAGTAAGGCTGATAATGGAAATAAGCGTCAGTCGCCAGAATCGTGGTGGGTCTGATTGTGAGAGACCAACAAAACATATGTATATCGCTCAATATCTTTGAAAGTAAGTCACAAGTAGAAGCAGATGTTGTAGAGCAGATAAAAACACATCGATTTCATGTCCGAAAACTCTCCAAACGATAAGTTTGTAACCAACTTTTCAGGTTTTTAAAGTTGTGAATAAATACTATAATTTTGGGCAAAAATAGCTATTTCGGGAGAATTTTCTAACCCAAAGGTAGCGGCGAAGGTGAAGCGCCTTTTTAAGCAGAATCTCAGCACCTCAGTGCGAGATATGGCGGCTAGAACAGGTACATCAAAATATACTGTACAAAGAATTAAGGAAAAAAGTAAGCTAAAGACATATAGAGTTCAAAAAGTACCAGACCATTCTGATGAGAAGTGGTTGATGGTTCAGATGCGAGCCCGAAAATTGTATGAAAGGTACCTGACTAAATTTGATTGCTGTGTTATGGACGACGAAACTTACGATAAAGCAGATTTTAAGCAGCTACCTGGGCGCGAATATTATGCATCACCGAAAAAGGGGCATGTGTCTAGTAAATTCAAAAAAAAAAATAAAATTCCGAAATTCCCGAAGCAATATATGGTTTGGCAGGCCATATGCACCTGTGGTTTCAGAAGCAGATTTTTTGTTACGCAAGGCACAATCAATTCCATAGTTTATATAGACGAGTGCCTCGAGAAATGTCTTCTACCATTTATTCGTGCACATCAGGGTACCGTGATGTTCTGGCCTGATTAAGCAACCTCTCATCACTCTGAAGCTACGATGGAATGCTATGCAAGTAAAACGATCAATTTTGTATGAAAAACAGCAAATCCGCCCAACTGCCCAATTGAAAGATATTGGGCTCTAATGAAAAGAGATCTTCGAAAGACTGGTAAGACTGCAAAAAAGTTACAAGACTTCAGACTAAAGTGGAAAAGCTCGTACCATACTGTCGATGAAACAACTGTGCAAAATTTAATGAAGGGCCTTACGAAAAAAGTAAGAAATTTTTATAAAAAAAAATTATTAATGAGTTTTTAGATATTTATATTCCATTATTAATAAAAAACGAAAAAAGACCAAAAAACTTATTGAGTAAATTAATTTAAAATAATTTTAATTTGCTGATCAGCCAATAGCTTTTAAGCTTTGAAAAATTTGAGAGCTACTGCTGCAGAATAGGTGCGATCGCTATTATTAAAAAATATCCTTGGATATCAATGACACTTATTATTCACAAAGTTCTGATTCATTCGAAACAACTAATTTATAATTTAGTTCTACCAGGTGTTTTCGGTGAAAATGTGGATGAATTTACAAAAAAAATTCATAAAGCGATCGACTTCAACATGACTGAAATCTAGTCGTGTAAATAATTCGACGGATATTTTTAACAGAGCGATGTACAGCGCAGTTCCTCTGTTACCAAGTTATTCTTTGAGAAAACGTCTTCAGTTTGATCGTTTAGAAAACACTCGAGTTATTTTATTATCAAATAAATCCTCAGTTTATGGACTTATTACGACATTTGGAACTTAATAGATATGTGCATATGTGTGAATGTTAGAATTCATTTTCACTTTTTTTTGTGTGTTTCGACTGGGTCAATTGCCTCCAGCATTACATTAACATTCATCTGATACCATTTTTCACGTGTGTTAATTTATGCCAAAGAAAGTGGTATGGTTTTAGTTCATGAAAACGTTGTAGAGTATATATGTAGCTCATAAAACGAAATTATTTAGCATTAGTGTTCAATTGCTATAAAAAAAGCTGCAGTTGATTGCGAACATAATTTTGCCATCAGATTCAGATTGATTTACATATTTTCTTTGGAAGCCAAGCTTCTCTATGGAAAAGAAAAAACTACAAAACTTGCAAATCTCAGAGGAATGAGAAATATTTAAATTTTGCCCAAAGCAAAAAAGGCTTACAGTTTTTGCCAAAGTTTTCAATTTCGAATGTTCAATGTATTTGATATTCATGAAACTCATTGGCCCGCAGTTATAATCAAATTAAATGCAGGTTCCTACGACTTTGAAATAAATACAATGTTAAGTCTGTTATAGTCGACTTAGAACTTTCTTTTACTCTAAAAACGTGAATTAAAATTAAAGCCAGAAAAGGTGGCTTAAAATATTTAAAAGCAGGCTGAAAAGTGATATTTCGCATGAAAATATTGTGATAAAATATTTTTTGATAAAAGATTGTGTTTGTGACCAAAGGATTTTTAGGCATCTCAACATTTTAGATTATTTTATCGATATCAGGAAAATCGTATATAAGGAGCGCTACAAGTCTTTCGAACTGGATGACGCTACCGTTACAAAGCGTCCTCTTACATACGTGACTAGTACGTTACCATTTAATATGACTAGTCGAATATCGGTCCTTCTTCTGCTTCATTATCAGATAATTTTTTCCCCAGTGGTGTCAATTTAATTATAGTTCAAAAAGATTTTGTAGCAGCAAAAAAACAAACTTTCACAATTTGAATTCAATTTATTTATTCGGTTGTCAGCTACCTGCGCCAACTTGCACTGGGTGACCGTTTTTAAAAAAAAATTATCATAATCCACTACTACGATTTTATTTTATTTAAATGGGTCACTCTATATAACTCTATAATTCTCAGTTAAAACGTGGGTTTATATGAATATAATTATTAAATAAATAAAATGTGATTTTTATATAAAATTAGGTTTTAACTAAAGCGCACTATAACTACCGGCCTTTAAGTTTAAAGCTCTCAAAACTTACTCTAATAATTTCAGAAGAATCAAATACAAATTTTTAAGTTAACCAACCACTCAAAACCGATGCTTTAGCTTCTGATTGAACACACAAATGTTTGTTTGAGTGTTTGCATGTTTTCGAAAACTAGTTTTTGAAATATGCATCACAAAGGTCCGATTTGATTATAAAAAGTTATGGCAATTTCCAAAGGTCCAAAAGCACCCGCTAAAGTAAGAACATCTGTACAAATATGTAGTTATTGAGTTATAATTGCCATAATTACTATCTGAATCATTCTGCAATGTTGGTTGTGATCATTAGCGAAGCGACAGTATCCACTACAACGTATATGAAATCATATCGACTGAATAGTCTTTGTATACTCGAGAAACTATTTTGCTCAGTGGTTGGTGTTGAGCGATCGGTAAAATAATTCAATGAGCGCTTAAGTTGGTCACCCATTCGTACGATATGCGGATGCGTCTCTCGTACAATTAAGCGGGTAAGTGGGCCCGCAGCGACCGACCACAGAAAAAACTACTCGTACTTAGAGCTTTTGGAGAATATTAGTAACTTTTGTATAGAATTTCTCAGTGTAGATATGAACTTGTCTGTGTCTTGGATTTGTTGGTATGTAGGTATATAAGCTTGTTCTTGGCCAAAGTTAATATATGTTTTTATTGTTAGTCGTCACTTATTATTCTTTTTTTATATGCGTGCCATGAAATTGTTCTTGTTATTTCTTACGAAGTACATGCACATGAATTCATGGTATATTTGTATGAATTAAACTAGTTCTGGTATGTAGTTTTGTCATTGGACTTCTTAAAATGTGTGTTACTCAAAGGGGTAATAATTTCATTAAATTTTTAGTAACATAAAACGGGTATAAATTAATTTTTTTCAAATAAATAGCTGCAAATGTTATCTGAGCTGCACCACGACAGAAGTACCTTTGTTAAGAAAAAAAATAACGTCAATAACTGAAGAAGTTGTCAGTGCAACGCGAGCAGTTAAGTTACCCAGTTTTCAAAACGATAAACTTGTTTGCACCGATTTAGTTTTTCAGCTGAAACTGAATCCGTGCTCAGGATTTCTCTATCACTTAAGGTTTTTGAGATGTCCTAACATAAAAGTCCAAAAATAGTATTTCTTGATATATTTGTGGTTATGTAGCACCGAGAATTTATTTTTTATTTCAAATCCTGTGTGTAGGATCTTAAAGTACAAGTCTTTTGTTCGTATTTTGAAATCTTCTGATATACACTCGAGGACTGGACTGTCCGCGAAATTCAAAAAATCCATTCATATCGGCTCAAAAATATACAGCAATGGAAAAAACTAATTTTCAAAAAGAGGTTCATACCGTAGCGGTTCGAATAAGTCTCCGAAAAAATAATTTGAATGGCCGAGTGGCACAACAAAAGCCATGCATCATCAACAAAATTTTGCATGAATTTCACAAAAGAACCCATTTCAAAATAATCTCATTTTGGATCACGGTAAGCACAGCTTTTAAACTTTTTTAAACTTCATTGAATTTATTAACATTTTTCAACATTTCCACACTTCTCAATACTTTCCATTTTTTTTTCGAAATTTTCAACCTCTTTCAACTAATTTGGAATATTTTCATTATTTTAATGACGTTATCAGCCTGTTTCAATTTCTTTCCACTTTTTTCAACCTCTTTCAATTTCTTTCGACTTTCATAGTTTCATATTTTTTCAACTATTTTAGCGATTTTAAGTTTTCTATTTCAACCTTCTTTTTTATCGGCATTTTTCAACTCTGTCAACTTATTTTAACATTTTCCATATATTTTGAACTTTTTTAACCTCTTACAATTTATTTCGACTTGATCAACCTCAATCAACTTTTTTCAAGTTTTTCAACCTCTTTTAATTTTTTCCATATTTTATCGACGGTTTCAGCCTTTTTCAACTCTTTTAAAATTTTCCAACCTCTCTCAACTTATTTTTCCATATTTTTCCGACTCTTTTAGCCTACATCAAAATCTATTCAAATTTCTTCAACTTTTTTCAACCTCTTTAATTTTTACGATGTATCCAACATGTTCTGAGCTTTCACCATTTCAACATTTTCCATATTTTTTTTTTATTTTTCAGTAACTTTTTTAATTGTTGTAACTCGCTCGAACTTAGTAGAAACCTATTGAAATCGTCTGAGGTGACATTTTTTATGCATCCCGAAAAAAGTTACAAACGTTTGAAAAGAAGGCTTTGCAACAAAAGTTCAAAAACTCTCGGAAAGTAAGCCGCCATGTATATAAATATATTAGGAATAGAGGAGACTTAACTCACTTTTTACCATTTTAAAATTTTCTATAAATTCTGTAAATTTGAATAAAATTAATTATTTTGCGTTTTCAGATTTGAACAAGTAATATTAATGAAAAGTGGGTCAAATCTTGTTAGAGTTAGTTTTTTCGGGCATGAAATCGATGGCTTACTTTCCGGCTTCTTACCTCTTTTGCAAGTCAAAATTTTTCGGAAAATTAAACTTTTTCATTGTGCTAAATAACATAAATTCAATTTTAATGTAAAAACGCAAAACAGAATTCAAAAGAATTTAAGTAAAGAAAACGTCAAACAGCCATTTACATTTGTCAAAACTTTCGTCGCGTGAAAAATTATAAAGCTTTGAACGAACTCTGGTCGTCAAGCGACCCATTGAGCGGAGATACAAAAGACAGCAATGTGTTTGAAATGATTTTGACAGTTCGTATCACTCTCGTCACGTAGTCTCGCTCTCAATGCAGGGAGTCACTATGTTTAATTCGACAGTATAAAGCAATGCTGGGTGCCTGGTGCCAAAATAGAATCAGAGCATACAGAGAATCAATGAGGTGTAGACCTTAGCAGGCCACTGCCGGAACTTTACTATCGGATAGAAGACCCAAGCAAAAAACAAATGATCAGAAGGTGGAACCGTATGCAGAATGTTCCACTCTCGTGGGTGGTTCACGCTCATTGAGTGAGAAGATTTCAGGAGAAGGGATGGGAGTATATATATTTAGAGTATCATATGCTAGGCAAGCACCCTTTTTAACCTTACCTACATCCTACCTACTCATGGTTAACCTACTAGCTTACCAAGAGGAAAAAACCTACTAAATTTATTAGGAAGAGCCCAACGACGGCAAAGCTATTTACGAGTACATATATTTTTTATATTTTTATTATTTCAGAATGAGCTTTTGATTTAGTATCTAAACTCTATAATTATAAGCTACAAATATTGAAGGTCATGACTATTTTCTGCTGTATAACTCTAGTATTCTTATTTATATAAAATTACAGGTACGGCAACTCAAAACTGACCGCAGTAAAAATTGAACATAAAGCTTTAATAAAAAGTTTACTTACTGTAAGAAGCGTTTCAGTTATGGAGTGCGCAACAAACAATTGTTTTTGCTCGTTGAAACATGTACATTAAAGATATTTGGACTTCAATAGACCTGCTGAACTGTTGGATCCAGTTTCAAAAATAAACTTCAAGTTTTTAAGCTTTTTAAAAAAAGCTTGCGAATATAAATTCGTCTGTACCTCAACAAGCAACAGCAAAAACGAACTTTGTTACAACATAACAACGGTTGCAACCGCAACTTTAATCGCAAGCAAGCACAGGCCCAACATAAGCGCTTTCTTTAATTTCCTTGGAACATAAAAAGGTGCGTCAGCTACAAATCAAAAATTAGCGCGTACATTACTTAGCTAACTATCCATCCCAGTGCTTATTTGCATCACCACCCAAGCAATTTTTCATGTAAGCGATATAACTTGTTTGCTTGTATGGGAAGTGCCACGCCACCCATCCCCACCTCATTTTTAGTCCAATGCTTGGTTGTGTCCTCAAACCTATTCGCAACTATTTTGGTGATATTTACAGATTCTTTTCATTAAATTTTCACTTGCATATATGGGATGTGTAACGTCTACTGTCAAATTGTTTACATAGAGCTAGTCTACACTTGGAAATTATGTATGCGAAATTCTGGTTTATTTTTTTTGTGAATTTGTTTTGCGTGTACTCACGAAAACTGAAATTTGCTTGTGCTTGTAATTTCCACAACAATTGTTACGTCAATCCGCCACAAAAATCGTAAAGTCAAAGCATAATATCAGCTAACGAACAGAACAAAAGAAAAGTTCTGGGTACGACAAAATCCGTACTCCACCCTTTCGTTTTCCCCTTTTGCCAACAAGCAAGAAGAATTTCCGATTTTTTGTACCACCAATCGAGTTCGAACAGAGCTTGGTAAATTTTTCTAGATTCATTTCTTATCACAACGTTTAAAAGATTTTCCAATCTTAAGAATTTTTTTCTTAGCCAGCTAAGGAGTTAAATTTGAATTACAAACTTACAGCTTCTTTGTACATGCTAGAGTTTGACCAGTGGTTGTAATTCTAATACAAAAAATACGTTTTGGTATTGAGATACTGATATATACATAAAATATTTTTTTATCATCCCTTCCAAAAATAAGATGAAGTGTCTTTGTAAGACTAGCACATTTGTAGTGATCTCAAGGATGTAGCCGGACGTACAGCACATTCGAAAAAAAATATTATGATGGATAGTGTACAAAAATACGACAGGTAAAAGTCTAACTACTTAGATAATACTTTTTGTTCAGTCAAGCTGAAGAGCTTCATTCTGAATGTTATACATACAGGCAAGTCTCGGTATAACGAACCTCTCTTTAACGAAAATCCGATCTAACGAATGGCCAAAAATTTTACATTGTGTACCTTATATAACAAATGTTTCAGAAAATTCCACCCCGATATTACGAATGTTGAACAACAAAAATTTCAAAACAATTAGAAAGTAAGTAAGAAATGTAAAATCAAATCAAAAAAGAAAAAACAGTTCCAGGTACGGTTTGTTTGTTAATGCTTACTTGGATTTTTTTGGCGTCAGTTTAATTTTGTCACATTTGGATTAATTCATAAAGGTGCTTTAGAATTAATGGTCTCTATAATTTCTGTCAATAGCCTGTATTATGAGTGTCAATAATTGTTAATTTTCGACACCAGGCAATTTCAATCTATTGTGTTACAATGAATTGAAATTGACTGGTTTCTACAAGTGTCGAGCCAGATAATATGGGATAAAAGTTCATTAAGTGGAAAAATAAAAATATTGGATGAGTGTGAAATCACACCATTTCATTTCATATTTCACAAAAATATGGAATACCAAAATCATCCATACGCACCTTAAAGAATTAATTATATGAATTGAAGATTCTTTAAGTTATTGAAATGAAATTATTAAAAAAACATTGTCCGATTTAAGTAATTTTTCGATACAACGAAACGGCCTGACATTATATCATTCTTTACTCCGAGAGTTGCCTGTATATGAGAAAAAAATATCAGAAGAAACTGATATACCCACAAGTTCAAATGAGCGCTCTTCATACAATAAATATGACATTACAATAAAAATATGTACTCTTTATTACATTGTAATAATATTAAAACTTTGCGATATGAAACTAAAACTGAGTATTCGTAAAAAAACATATGCATGTTTATATGTATGTACATGTGAACATACATATATACTCGTAATTAGGTATTTTTGAAAACCCAGTCATTGTGACTAGTTTCGGTAGAAATGGGTGTATTTTAACTGCCGGTATATCTAGTGACAGCCTGTTTTCGAAATGACAGCACGGCTAGTAGTGCGCTCACCTTAATTCCATCTCTCCTTAAATTTGTTTTGCATTATTTGCGTATTGTTTATTTTTTCCTATATTTTCAGTCGCTGTCATTCGATTTATTTTTGTTACTGTTCCTTCTAGTTCATTGAACTTTTTCTTGCTTCGGTATCGGAATCGCACAGTTTCACTTAAATTTTGCTGACGTAAAAAACGTCGCTGCTGCAACTTGAGCTTAAAAATGATTTCTTATTTTTTGGCGAATAATGGAAAATGAAAAGGTGGGAGACAAAAGTGAGAGAGAAAGCACTGAATGGATCGATGCAATGGTAGAATACCAAACAATTTATTTCTTACGCTGAAAACACATTTAAATACATTGGCCCGTAATGATGGTCGCAAAATTAAGAACGCTCTAAGTTACACCCTAGTTTTTACCCAAAAAGAACGTACAGAGTGACCCCATAAGGAAAAGAACAACTTGCATTAAGTTATGAGAAAATTTTTAAAAATAGATTACCCAGCGTTATTGTCGCAAAGCATTTTACACACAGTGAACAAAAGGAATATTAAAAACCTAGAAGACAGCAGGCATCGTGGCAAAGGGGTTAGAACTGTGAACTCATAGCTCACAGTGCGTGGGTTCGATACTCGTCAGTCCAAAAGCACGTTTTAAAACAGCCAGGATAAAGGGGGTTTTAAATATTTAAAAGCAGATTTCAAAGTGAATTTTGTTTTCATTGATTTCAATAAAAAAAAAGTTTTTGAGCTTACGATTATCGAACCCACGCAATGTGGGCTTATTTTTGGACTATAACTGTGGACCATTGAAAACACTATAATCTGTGCACTGCATCGCAGCGATGCAAGTAGTCATCAAATTAAAATTTGCTGCGCAGAGTATTCAGGGCTTCCACATATTAATAGAATTTATCCAAATCAATAATGCCAATAAAATTTGTTACGCGTACGTTAGTCAGTAGCGCAGCTGTAGAGAAGGTAACACACTTCAAATGCATTGAAGAGTAACTACGGATGGGGTAGTGCCCAGCTCTGGTCAGTATGAAGCCTACTGTCAAAAGAGATCTGCACGTCTATTTTGCTTGCAGTACTGTTGCAGATATTTTGCTATGCTACATGCAGAAAATCTGTGTGAGCAGTACAGTAAAAGTCTGCCATAACACAATGAGAATGAGGCTCATGAATCATGAGACTTGCGAAAAAGATGGGAAGACGTTGGAAACGACTGTGAGGAAGGCAAAATCGTTCGAGCAAAGTTTAGATGAAATTCTTTCACGTTTCTCTCTTCATACATAATGGCGTAAGATCCCAATTGGAAATCTGGAAGCAGCTTCCAAGGGGGGGGGGGGGGGCATGTCAGATGTGCTCTTCTGAAGAACTTAATTGGGAATTTTGCTTTATCTAAAAAAACCTTTTACTCTAAGTATTCTGTGCTGTTGACCAAGCCTATTGATATTTTTTGGCCAGCTTAAAGTTCATTGTATGAATTATCAAGTGCCGACTATAGAAATTGAAAACTCAACTATTAATTTTACAGAGAACTAATGTAGTCATAGTTCCATAAAAACTGATAATGAAAGTGGCTCAGTTGGTCAAGATGTGCCCGTCTCAGAACACTGCCATAACACAGAAGGCGTAGGTTCAAATCCGGTCGGTGACAAATAAAAGAATTAAAAAAATTTTTTTTTTCAGTATAAAGCTTCTAACTCATTTTTTATATGCTTCCAAAATGTCCTTCCACTCAACACACAACGAAGCGTATTTTGTATGCTTCTAGTTAGCTTTAAAGGAAGCGGATTTCATATGCTTCCAAAGATGTGCATCTCTGTGCTTATGTTAAAATGATAAACAGTGAAGAGTGCATTGGAAACAGCTTACTGTGAATCACATCCGAAGCGTGTTATACGCACTTCGGTTTCCCGTTCGGATCTATGTATCCTTTTGAACAAGTTGAAAGAGGGTAATATGCCAGCATAAACACATCACCTTTAGTTCATATACATACGTATGTATATGTAGGGTGCTTGATTTAGAGGTACTCTTTTCGGTAGGGATTTTACACACAACTGTCTCTAGAGATAAATAAAGGTAGCTTCAATTAATGAGTTTTGATTGTGAATGATTTGAATTAACAAATATTTGGTAAACACCTCAGAGAATTTTAAATTTCCATCTAAATTAGTTACCACTAGCTCAGTGTATGACAAAGGCTCCCACATTTTATTATTTTCACAAAACTCCTATAAAAAGTGCTCAGCTGACAATATTTTGCCAACACCCAGTTAAGTTGATTCACATCTTTTAATTTTTTGTCCCAGAATGATCTCCTTCACAACATGCTTTAAGGTCATAAAATGTGTACGCTGTAAACATTTTTCACACGACACAAACATTTTGAGCCACATTATTCGAGCTCTTAAAATCGGTATCAATTCCAGGAATAAAGTTTCATGTACTAAATTTTGCTCTGAGGATGACTTTTTTAAAATATTTTTACTTCTTTAGTGTATTATTTTACTTCGAAACACTGTTTTGAGCATTTGCTAAGTTGTTGCTAAAAAAACTAAGGTTTCGAGTGTGTCAAACAGAGGGTGGGCTGTACGAGTCATAAAATATGAGCCTGGACCTTATGTCCGGACCTGTTGCTGACTTTAAACTCGTGTTTCAAAATACTATGAATATCATTTGTGTTTTTTCCTGAAAGCAGATGTATATAAAAATGTGAAACCAAAAGGCAATTTTTTTGTGAAGACTTTGTGTGTCAACAAAATTGCTGGAGCTAAAAATTTCTTAACGACTTTAAAATAATTTCTCAGTGGGGTATTGATGTTTTTTAATCTGTCAAACACCGTTAACGAAACCTTCAACATGAACTTGAAATTATGAATTATAAAACTCTTAAGTTTTAAGCTCTACGTAAGTTGTATATGGATGCGGCAAGGTGTGTAAATGTGTATTTATGCGTAACAAAACAAACACGTTTCCATATCTTTCGCACACATGAGGTTGCAATTACAAACTCGTTTGGCTGGTTGAAGCTTGGACCGAACATAAGCATTTTCTGTTAACTTTTTCTGACATACTCTTAGTTACTGTGCGGAAATACTGGTTTGTAGTCTTGTACAGTAAATACGCATGACAGTATTAAGGTCAAAAGTGTGTTTCTCTTGCTTCTTTTGGCTTACAAGTAAATTATCAGCTGCCGTCCTTGCTTGGGTAATAATAATAGTAATTCACTAAAGGTTGTTTAACACTTTAAGCATTCTCTTTGTGCGTTTTCTTCTTCTCAAACATTTTCACAACGAGTTTGATTAAATTCGGTAAAAAAACAAACAGCAAAAGTTTTTTTGCATGCGGGTCGCGATCTTTTAATACCGAAACAAAATTTTTAATTGGGACAACTCACATCAAATCAAACAGTCCTGCAGAATTGTATAACACCATAACAACTGTTTATGGTATCAAAAGTTAGTTCAGTGCTTGTATCTAGTCGATGCCGGGCTTTTTAACTGAAAAATTTCAAAAATTTTCGCTTTTGCAGATAAATTTTTAACTCATACTCATTTATGATGATTTAAACATCAGTTTTGAAAATTTATGAGATGATCAAAAATAGAGCATAGAAAAAATTGCGAGTAAATATTCATGAGCAAATGGATGAACTTGAATTCGTAAACTGAACATTTTACCTGTCTTTTAACTTTTTGCTCGTTTACTATCACTGCAATATATTTTCCAAACTTATGTCTACTTTCCGAAATTTCAATGCCCTCAGAAGCGCAAAAGCAGTATCTAAAAAAATATTATGTAAAGGGTGTTTTTTTTAGAGGTTTGTTTTTCGAATAGAGATAAAACTGGCATTTTATGGTCAAATCTGGCAACTCTAATGCCATTTATGTTCAGTTTGGTTTGCCATTTCATCATGAACAGGTTGACAAAAGAACAACGCTTGCAAATCGTGCAAATTTATTTCGAAAATAATGGTTCAGTTCGCGAAGTTTACCGCAAGCTCCGTCCATTTTATGGTCGACATAATCGTCCATCAGAGCAATTAATTCGGTTAACCATGGATCGTTTTCGCTCTACGTTTACTCTATGTGATAATACGCATCCGCAGAGACGTCGAACAATGCGCACCGAAGAAACAATTGCCGCTGTAGAGCAAAATGTTGAAGAGGACCCGAATGAATCGATTCGCCACCGTGCACAGCAATTGGAGCTTTGTCCATCAACTTTATGGAAGATTTTGCGCAAAGATCTTGGCTTGCGACCTTACAAGATCCAGCTTGTGCAAGAATTAAAGCCACGAGACCATGCAATGCGTCGTGATTTTGGTGTATGGGCCGAAAATGAGATTGATCTCGATGCTGATTTTCATCGCAAAATTTTGTTCAGTGATGAGGCTCATTTTTGGTTGAATGGCGACGTCAACAAGCAAAATTGCCGCATTTGGAGTGAAGAGAATCCACATGAGACCCTTGAGACGCCATTACATCCACAAAAACTGACTGTTTGGTGTGCTCTATGGGCTGGTGGAGTCATTGGGCCATACTTCTTCCGAAATAATGCTGGAGAGTCAGTTACCGTTAATGGAGACCGGTATAGAGCCATTTCGCGGAATGGACCTGTCAATTGGCCACCAAGATCGTGTGATTTGACACCATTGGATTATTTTCTTTGGGGATATGTGAAGTCGCTCGTCTACGCCAACAAACCAGAAACGTTAGGGGACTTGGAAGCCAACATTCGTGGCGTTATTGCCGACATACGGCCCCATATGCTCGAAAAAGTGGTTCGAAATTGGACCTGTAGAATTGGCTTTATTCGAGCCAGCCGCGGCGGCCACATGCCCGAAATCATATTTAAACATTAATGGCATAAAATTATCCTTCCAATAAAGCCAAATTGATGGACATTAAAACGATTTTCTTGTGTTTTATTTCAATTCGAAGCTCTATATCTCTAAAAAAACACCCTTTATTTGATTCTTATGGTATCCGAAATTACGCGTTAATTAGCTACGCCAAATGCTTAGTTCAACATCAATCAATTCCACTGAATAGCCGCTTTTGTGCTACTGAGGGCAGTGTACACACTAAGGTTAGCAGATACCATTCAGATAAAATACATAACATTCAATAAAATGAATTCAATGTTCCGTACACAAGTGATACTTTAATAAATTATTTTATATCCAGATCTAGCGAAAACTTTTATTTCCGAAATTCAAAATGTGTGCATTACGAAAAGTCGGCTTTAGATTCGTAATGAAATCGTGTGAAAACTGAGTATATGTAATCAGACTACATCTTGCGCTGACGACTTCAACATTTTTATTACTTATTGGATAGACATAGAAAACAAATTATTTTGTTAAATTTAGATATCTGACCTGGTGCATTGAATTTCCATTGTAACATGAAGCGAGACAGAACAATTTTTTGACAGAAAAGTACAGCAAAAATCAAACTTATCTTTGTGCTGGTAGAAATGTATGTGACGAATAGTTTTAACAAGTAAACTCGAAAATGACAAGAGCTTTTCAATAAATTGGATCTAAATGGGGCACTCAAAAAATGTTGGAAAAGGCCAACATCGACAATCTATGCATACATCTGTGATGATTACTTCTTCCAAGGATTAACATGAAATCTCGGCCCAATGGTGACTAACCAAGTTCTAGCATATGCTTATGATTTAGGCGTCCGTTGGTGCTGGATAGCCAATAGTTTGCGTGCTTAAGGCTGATTCTATTTTTTTTTTTCATATCATGGGGGTCCGGCAAGAACCCAACAAATCTCATTTAATGGGGGGGTGGCAATGAAAATCTCACGTCATCTTATTAATTCAGAGGATATACATTATTGCAATATGTAACATTTTGTATCACAAAATCATCAATTATTTCTGGCACACTTGTTTCGCTTTATCAACCTGCCGCTTATGATATACATTACATATACATTACATAGGCAATGTTGCATATTATAAGATAATTCTCATGTAAGGTAGAGCCCGCCACATATTACCAAATCTCACCAAGAGGGAAGAAGGGGTCCAAATTTATAAAACTAAAACACCTCACTTAATTAATGGCCGTGCATTTCCAATTATTTTCATGTATCCCCTTTGATTTTCAGGGTGCCAATTGATCAAATTATTAGGAATGTCTATCATTTTCATTGTTGCCCAAAAATAATCCAAAATATTTTAAAAATACGATACCCATAAGACTAATGTTAATTAGACTGATCCTATAAGCAAGATCGAAACAAGCTGTGGGTTAATGTAATACATATACTATATATAGATTGCTATCTAGCGCAATACATAAGAGGCAAGAAAATGTTTCTTTCTCATTTACTGAAAAAAGAGCCATAAATAGAAAACTGTAACGTGTACAAAGGATATTTAATTTATTTAATTTAGTAAATATTAACAACAAATTAAAATTCATAGCTATTATGTTATTTAGCTTTGGCATCATAGGCCTTAATCTTAACTTATTATGTATCTTGAATATTAGTGATGTTTGTTATTATAATTAATTTGGTAAGTAGTCAATAGTTATGTTATAGTATTTTAAGTTTTTAAATATGTTTATGCAAATCAGTAATTTTTAAAAAATTTATAATTTTGGACACATTTTCTAAATTAGGAGTAGAAATTAAAGACAAAGGGTCTGTATTTTGAAATATGCGTCTTCTAGTGTAATGGAATATTGGACATTGTGATAGGAGGTGAGTTAAATTTATTAGAGTTGTTGAATTGCAAAATGGGCAGGAAGTGCGGGAGTTATTGTTCATGAGTTATGTGAAAGATATCTGTATGATTTACAATTTAAAAAAAAAAATAGTTTTAATGGATAATCGATAAATAAGAAAACTTGCTAATGAGTACGGTGCAAGTTAATTTCTCAGCAATTTCAAAAAATCTCAAACGAAAATTTGTCATATTTGTATACATAACTAAAAACCTCTCAAATTTGAAAATTATTTCTTCACATCATATGGTTTTATTTTATAAATTTTTCGTGCTATAAGGTAAAATCAACACAGTCGTAAGTTCACTACCTAACTTTAGCAACTAAGTAGCTTTGATTCGTAGCCCCTCAAGAGCTTCTTGAAGAAATTATAACGAGCTTACAACACAATTTGTATGATTGTATTTTATTAAATTACTCAACTTTAACATAAGCTTCTGGACAGCAAATATAATTTATTTCTCTATCATTTATTGCTGGGAATCAACATTTATTGAATGGAAGACAAACAGATGTACTTCTGTATTTTTAACCTGATAAATTACAAAAATTTTTCAATTGCTGAAAATTTAACTTTTTACCGGTACAAAAATTGAAGATATTATAAAACTGCAGCTACGAGAATCATAATTACTTCTAAAAAATGTTATTACAGTATTTAAATTTTTAAGTTTTAAGGCTGAGTTTCTTTTGATTGTGAACCGATCTATGTAAAAGATAAATTTCAGTTTTCATATTTTGCGCTTTGGGACACCTTTCATAATGTTTTTTCACTGATATTTACGATGTCCAGTTTTTATGCAAAATTAACAAAACTAGCACTGATAAAAATTTTAAAAAAAACTGATATAAAAAATTATTCTAGTTAGCAGCTTATTCTGCTTTACAACAAGAACCTTCACGACTTTACTCTGGACGAGAAGAAAAACTACAATCGCAATATCCACCAAGAAGATAAAAACAGAAAATTCGATTCGGATTTCAGAAAATCTTTTCAAATGTATTATTAATAACATTTTTTCGAAAGGGAGAAATCAAAACAATAAATTGCTCAATTACATTAGCTTTGGAACAATTTCAAATTATTTCTATTTTTGTATCAACAATTTTCGCTTCCATTTAAAAGTCAAATCTGCTATTTTAAGGAAAAACTGTTTAACCTTACAAATACTACACTGGCTGTGTAATCCAAATTGATACTAATCCAAGGGATCTTGGTGCTATCACTTCTGGTTTACCACAGAACGGTTTTTTTTTTGATACTCTCATTTCATCAGTGATGTACTCTAATCAGATGGCAACTTCGCTTTGTCTAATTCATAAGACAAAACTTTGCATCTGAAAGGCTTTGCTACAGCCAAGACAACAAGTTGTTTTGAGATTGCACTACGAACGTACTCCCAGAAGACCTCAGTCTTGCAATTGCCGCAACCACACACAAGCTCATCAAACATAATGCTTGCCTCCGATTTGGTCTAGTGATGTTCAGACTTTGTTTGTGGGCTATTCCAACAACGCTAATCTATATTTGCATCAGCTAATTAAGTTTTATTTGAGATCAAATAATATTGTGCAGGAGCATTTTTTATAGTTTTTAATTGATTTGCTTTATTTTACATCAGAATAATAAATACAGTGTCAAATATGCTTAGTAATAATAAAAAAAATTATAAAAAACATGAATTGTTAATAAACAATTATTTGAAAAGTTAAGAAAAAATCCACCTAACTTTTATACAGAATTACTGTGGCTATCAAAGCCGGTTTTGGATATACTTAGGATGTAAGTGATTTTCAAGCTAAAAAAAATGTGAAAGAGGCTTTTCCGCGCTCAGCATATATGAATTCTTGATCAGCATGCTGAACTGTACAACATACTAAGACTCGACTAAGTATTACCAAACAAAATGTGTGAAAATAATAATTTTGTCACGTAGAACCGTTTTTTCAATATTTTCATAAAAATCATAAAAGTTGGCTTATTTGCAAATTACGCGTATTATGACTCAAATCTTATATTTTATTAATTAATTAATTAAACTTATGGGCAAACATTTGCTTCTGTGTCAACATTGGTCTTCTTGGTCATATATATTCAATATTCCAAAATAAGTGTGGACATTAGGGTGGTTCTTAGAAGAAAAAAATAGGGGACGCCCCCTCAATTGGTTCGAAATAAATATGATAAAAAAGTTTAGGAATTTTTTAAAAATTTTCATCTTTAACCCTTATTGACCTTATTTCAATGTGAAACTTTGCCTTAGAATTCAATTTTAGTTATTGGTTCTTAGGGGAAAAAATGAGGACTCAATTAGTTCGAAATAGAATAAGAATTCTAGGACCGTTTTGAAATTGTTATCTTTAACCCTTACTGGCCCTATTTCAAAGTGAAATTTGGCCTAAGCCGTACATTTTTTAAATTAGTATTTCTAAGGTGATTTTCAATTTTTAAAAAGAATACATTAAAAATAAATGTCGCTAAGATCAAGTTTCCGAGTTATTCATGTAAGGTTGCGGCAATAGATTTTCTAAAGATCAATATATGTAACTTCGAGTTTCCTGAACATATTTCATAAGATTGTTGCATTAAGTTTGAAGTCAATCCCATATATTTTGTGGTATGGATGTGTTTCAAAAATGTTAAATTTTTTTTTAAAATTTCCGATATTTTTTCTAAAACTTGTGTTTGTAATTTGTTATTTTATTAAGATATTAA
Source organism: Meiosimyza decipiens (assembly GCA_963680825.1). Classification (NCBI taxonomy): domain Eukaryota; kingdom Metazoa; phylum Arthropoda; class Insecta; order Diptera; family Lauxaniidae; genus Meiosimyza; species Meiosimyza decipiens. The sequence goes on from OY804259.1 coordinate 36,935,551, forward strand.
GAAAGCCCACTTAATTTTATTTAATATAATATCTTACTTATTACTAGTTTTTTCTTTTCTAAGCGTATTACATATAAAAATAATGGACAAACTGGTATATTTTTTATAAGTTCCATATTTATTTATTTTGATTAACTGTTATATGTAAGATCTTTTGACTTAAAGAGTTTGAGAACTATCGGCTAATAAGGCATTTATTTACTTAATTTAGAAATTTCTATAAATGTTATGTTGTTTGCATTCGTAAATGCTGTACGATATGCGTCAATAGCTAAAAGTGGCGGCTGAGGCCAAATTCCACATTGAAATAGACTGACCCTAAGGGTTAAAGATAAAAGCTTAAAAATATTCCTCAAACTTTTTTATCATATTTCAAACCAATTGAGAGGGCGTCGCATTTGATTTTCGCTAAAAATCGAAATAAGAACCACCCTAATGTACAGATATTTAAAAGAATATTACAAAAAGATTTTTTTTTTACTTCAGAAGTTTCAACTTGTTGCAAAATGTTTAGGCAATATATGGATAGCCACTATGATAGACCACTGTGTAAGAAAAGTAAATAGATTAAAATACTTACAAATTTCATTGTGTTGCTGTGTTTCGTTGTGTTACTATCCTTGAGCACAAACGAAATTCTGTTTCAACGGAGTGCAGTTTTTTTTGCGCAACTCTTTCAAATCGAGTTTCTTGATTTTTGTGTATGTTACTTTTAGAAATTATATATAATCAATAAATTTCTCACTAGTGCCTGTTTTTGTTTTTAAAAATTCCACTTCACAAGACAATTTTATATATTTGAACTTAAGCGTGCTTACGGTAATTTTCACTTCACTTATGCAAAAACAAAATTCTTGAAGGCCTAAAATGAGATCGACTTTTAAACCGTGAAGTCGTGTAAAGCCAGTTTAATATGTAACGCTTAATGAATTCCAACGGATTCGAGGTGTTGTTTTTATAATAAAATATGATACCGCTGTTAAGCTGCGCTTGCGCGAATCAGCGCTTTTTTACTCAATTGCCTAAAAGCAAGTGCTTAGTCAACGCTCTCAATTTTCGTATATTCAGCACATTGCTAATCGGGCGGAAAACTTGTTCCAACGGTATTAATTTTTGTAATTTTTCGAAAGAGCAATTTACTCTGAGCTTTGTAATATGTAGTGCATTTGCCAAAGAGCACTTATAAGCTTTACTCTTAATTTGCTGCAACAATGCTTGGCTTTGGAAAGCTTTTGGAATGCACTTCAATGCTGTTAATTACTGTAAATTTTTGCGAAAAAAGTGTACCCATGAAGCTTGCTCTTTTTTCTTTAAAGCTGTGTTGTAAAATGTTTTTTCTTCGTAAGAGAATATTCAAAATTGGTCCAACGCAAGGCAGTTCCATGCTTTAATAGATAGAGAGTTGAAGAAAATCAAAATGACTAATTCGTGCAAATTTTACGTAGTCCAGTTCCTGTATTTATTTTGCTTACAAAAGCTATTTTTCGGTGATGTTTTTTAGCATTGACAAAAATAATGTAAACAAATTTCTCCAAATAAATTTTGTTTTTTTAAAAATAGAAAGCTTACCACAAACCCAGAACTACAGAACTTTATTAATCTATTCAATTAATTTAGAGCATTTTAATTTGTTGTAGAGTTTCTCTATACTCGGTATTTATTTTATTTGGGGTGTGGAGATGGAAGGCTCGGTATGCCTGCCTTAAGTAATTTTGAGAAAAACACAAAAGGAAACTACAGAGTTAATTTCCTGGTTTACCTAAAGCGAACAATATCGTGCACTGCTAGCCGATTTTGCTAAATTATGACGCTGATCATCCTGCTTAAATAAGTTACATTCTCGTAAATGGCATTAATTACACAGGCCGACAAAAATTATACCCAGAAACCAGATTATATATTTCCGTAGGTTTTCGATGCGTTGATTCCGAATCTGGTCGCAGAATTGCTCCATCACGTCAGGTTTTTGAGATATCCTAACCTAAAAGTGCCAAAAATGACGATTTTTCTCAATTTTGAGGTTAAATAGCTCTAAGGATTTGATTTTTGTAGGAAAACTATGAACGGCATCTTAAAATACTAGTCTTCCTCTTTCAAATGCCGTTGAGTTTGTTTGAATATCTTTTTTTTTCTCTGAGATATGGCATTTTTTTATCTGCGTCAGTGTCTGTCTGTGTATGTCTGTCACTGTTTCTGTGTCTGTGTCTTTGTCAATCTTTGTCAAAATGCGCATCGAAAACCTACGGAAATATAAAGTCCGGTTTCTGGGTATGTATTTTGATCAAATTTTGTCGACCTGTGTTATTTTAGTGCATATATTTTAAAGAAAGCAATACCAACACATTATTTCAAAAGGTATTTTGCTAAGGTTAATGAATACAACTAAGTAAGATCAAACTACTTATATGTCTTTAAACAAACATCTTTATTTTACACCAGCTGAAACCAGCTTCGTACGCGTGGCTTACTATATTCACAATACATTTTAATGCGTTGCTTCTTCTCCACAAATATTCCATATATCAATGTATTTCTTCTGAATTCCTCTGTTTTGATTTTTCAAAACAAACCCGAATTCTCACAAAACAATCATGTACTTAGGTCATAAGGAATTTTGTTCTTTATTATTTAATGTATCCAAATTTTTACCAAATCTCAGGTTAAAAGTTTCTTGGCCCTTGCTGTTAAGTTTTTCAGTTTAGATACAGAATTTTCTTTTTTTACTTTTCTCTTATTACTCTGTTTATAAATTGGATCTTAAATTATTTATGTTATATATTAAAAACTTCATTGAGAACTAAAACTTTTTATGTCTCCGACGAGATTCGAACTTAAGTTATGCCACTGTTCAGAGATGCGTACATTTTAACGAACTGAGCACTCTTAAGATTATAATGCGTTGAACTAAATATATATTAGTATGGATGCAAGAAAAAAATGTTTTTTTAACCGACATATGGCTATTTCAGTAGAAAAGTACTTTTTTATTCAAATGCTCATTGAGGTTAATTTTTTTTATGAATTATCGTTTTAATTAAAACACTTTTTTAACAAGTGATAGCCGATTTCGCAATAAAATCGAATGCTTAAAAATAGGTTAAAATGTGTGTTTTTTAAACGAGCCATAGAGCAACGAAAAAATAGTCCAGCATTGGTTCTAAATTTTGTTCATGGAGTACACAATATTATTTTTCTTTAATAGAAATCAAAAATCATTAGCCAAAGGAATTGATGCATCTAAAAATTACTTTATCATGTCTTATAAAAGTTCAAACTAATTTTTTCCCGAAATTAAGAACAAGCTGTGAAAACCAATTAATTTACTAACCAAATGCATAAAAGCAACACAAAAATATTATTTACTTTAGTTGTTAAAATGGTAAAGAAATGAACGAACTCTAGAATTTCACTTGAAATTTTGCAAAATCGGCCTTCACCAAATTAAAAAAAATTGAATAAAATTTCTAGAGCTGAAATGACATCCATAAAGCATTACTTAAAATGTATGTTTTTAATAGAGATTTTGCAAAATATAACGTTTTATTAATAAAAAAGATGGTCCGAAATTGAGAAAAATTGTCACATCTCGAAAACTGTAGCACGGATTTCAAACTTTTGTGAAACTTATTAAATTATCTTTCGTATTTCAACAGCCGATGTCTATATCTCCGAAACTAGATGCGGCCACCATTTTCTGATTCTCTTTCGTTGTCAGTATGAAAAAACCTCGTGAGAAAACATAGCTCGAAAAAATAGGAGAGGAGCTCTAAAAATATATTTATGCTCTGCACCTGTCTTCCATTTTGGGCAAAAAAAAAGTGAGTATCGACTCGCGATGCCGCCGGCCCACAAACCACACCAAACAGCGCCTCTCCAGACCAAATTCGGCAATTTTGTTTGTTGACGTACCTATTGAGCCAAAAATGAGCTTCGTTGCTGAAGAAAATTTTTCCATAAAAACACATTTCTTACAAATCACGAATTTTGATAGTAAAATTCAATGATTTGCAAGCACTGTTCGTCTATTCATGATGAAATGGCAAATCTTACTCAGTATTTTTGGTGTTGACACATGTTCCGAATCCGGAGATAGATTTAACCCTGAAACAGATTCGTTGAAACTTTAAGCTCTTTCAGTGGGCGTGGTACCGCTCTTAACAGCAAAAAACCCTTTTCACTACTAAGCTAATGGATGGAATTCGGTACAGAGATAGATTGAACACTATTGCAAGGTAGTCGTTTCAAAGTGTACTGTGCCATGCCCTTAGCAGGAAAATATGTTTTGTTCGATGAGCTACTGGACTAATTTTGATGATATTTAGTATGAAGATATGTACATTGAACTCTAAGAAAGAGATAGGGATAGGACAACATGATATCATAATTTTTATTTTTGCAAGCGTTGATGAAAATTAGGTATTTCTTAAATCAGCTTTTTAATATTAAATACCAAAAAGTTGGTTGAACTTCAACTACTGGACGGAATCTAGTTTATTTTAATTGGCAATGTTGATTTGAAAAATGTTACAAATTTTGCGATGTCAAGTTTACAAGTTATTGGATAAAGACAATTTCGAAAGCTTATCTCTTCTGTTATTGAAAAGCATTCGAAGTTATATCTTTTATCCCAAAGGGGATAAAATGGCGAAAAATACCCTTGCTCTCCTTTCACTAAAGAAAACGCCCATCTGAGCTTAAGTACATCCCCGCACGCTCTAAGCTTTTACAAATGATAAAATTATTGTGAAGTATTACAAAACGTGAAGAATTAAAAGTATTTTTCCCTTCAAATATTGCAATAGAAAAAGTTCATAAAACAAGTTACGAAAAGTGGCAGCTGAAACTTCGGATACGTTCATACATAACATATGAAAAAATTAAGAATATCTGGAGATATATACATTGATTTTTTTACTGTTTAAGTTTGCCAATTTTTTTACCATTTTTCATTCTAATTTTTGAAACTAAATAGACGATAAAAGAAAAATAAATTCATTTTTATAAAGTGGAAACAATTCATTTTCCGCCAATATGCTACATTATTACATTTTCTTTCCAAAAGTTTACTAGAGCGCCCTATCTAATAGTTGCTTATATAAAACATTCCATAGAACTTTTTTGGAGTACAAAGTTTATTTATTTTTTTATTTAAAATTTGTGGAAAAATTGTTCCTTAAGCTTTTTTGGTCATTTCTGGTAGGTGAATTAAAAAACAAAAAATTTTTTTAAAACAATTTCCCTACGTTTCGCCCGTTGGATCCAGGCTTCTTCAGGGGCTTATTATTTATTTAAAAAAATTATTACATTAATACATTAATAGAATTTAATTTTAATTTAATACGTTAATCTAAAACATTAAACACATAAAACTTGCAAAACACCGATGCTTTACAAGACGACACTGTAACAGGCCTGTTTACACTTATTATTTATTTAAAAAACAAGACGACACTCTTCTCCATGTCGTTGATGTACACTAGGAAGAGTAACACACCAAGTAAAGATCCTTGAGGTACCCCGTGCGGAACAGGGACAGAATTCGAGACAGCTTCATTTATTTTTGTTCTTTGTGATCTGTGTTCAAGATATGATTGGAACCACTCTTTCTCAACATCTCTCACCCCATACATTTGTAATTTCTGGACTAAGATTTGCTTAACCACAGTTTCAAACGCTCTTTTTAGGTCTAAAAATACCGCAGTGACTACTTTTTTATCATCCATTTCAATTTTCCACTTGATTATGACTAGATTTAGAAGCGATTCACAATTATGGGTTTTTCGGAATCCTGATTGATAACATGAAATCAAATTATACGACTCCAAATACGCTTGCAATTGGTTGTATACAACTTTTTCAATCACTTTACTAAGTAGGGACATGATGTTAACTGGTCTTAGATCTTCTACTTTTTTCGAATTAGCTACTTTAGGAATTGGTACAATAAGCGATTCCTTACAGCAATTTTGAAAAGTACCATTCATTAGAGACAAATTAATAATTTTGAGTAGGGCATCACCACATACATCGAATGCATCCAAATACATTTTAATACAAATACCATCAATATCCTTTTTGCAGTTCATTGATCTTAATATGATCTTTAATTCATTCATATTTATTTGTATATGGTTTATATTGTATACTACGTCTTATTTCTTCAATACTATTTACAAACGAATAATTTACCACATTCGAGATTTCAAAGTTATTATATAGTTGAACTTTTTTTAGTTTTTATTTTAATTACATATGGGTGTCATTAGCAAGATTTTAGAAGTGGAGGAGTCAAAATTTGGCGGGAGGAAGTCCTACCGCGGACACCCTGTAGAGCGACAATGTCACTTTGTTGGAGTAAATAGGGGATCTGGACGATACTTTATGGTACCGGTGGAAACCAGTGACAAGGAGACCCTTCTTTCTTTTATACAAGAATGGACTTTCGCCCTGCAATATCGGACTGCTGGTAGGTAATTAAAATATTATATAGCCTTAGGAAAACTATCCGTTTGACAGACGAGGGGAATGAACACCCTAGTGTAAACCACTCGCTGAGTTTTAAAGACCCTAAAACGGGAGCCCACACCAGCAACGTCGAAGAAAAGTGGGGGCATATGAAGGCGTCTCTCTGGCAGTTGCGGATACAATGGGGACCTTGGGGGCAGTAGCCCCACCTGGGATCCGACGAAAAGTATTTCGATTTAAGAACGTTTCAGAAAACCTAAAGTCGAAAATAAATGTTTGTGATGGTGAAGTATTGTTGTGATGTATAAAATATAACAACGAACATTTGTTTCGTTTTCTTCACCACTACCACTCCCCCGTCTTCTATTTACAAGTGCACTGAAGTCAGCTTATGCAACTGTGCTAATACACATAAATCGTATATTAAGACTACAACGTACGAAAATAATCATAGATTTGCATATTTGTTGCTTTAAATATCTAAATTAATGTGGCTACAACATAGCCACTAAAAAGTCTATTCTGTGATAAAAAAAAAGTTTTGTTAAGCGACGTTGTCTAAATTTAAAATGAAAAATTATAAATAACACTAGCTTACACAAAAAAAGATCTGGTTTCTCAAAGACTTTTCTATGTATTTTGGGGTGTAGATTCCAAAAATAGTACCCATTTTTTTTTTTTTTTTTGAGAATCGTTTTGGAGATATTCCTAAAAATTCGGTTTTTTGCCCTTTTTTAATATATTTGTTAACATTTCCATACATTTTTTTCCACCTGAATCAATTGCACTCCGTTTAAAAGATAATTTTGTTTTCTTTCCAGAGGTTTGCTGTTTTCGAGAATCGGATGATATCTGATGGAGATACAAGTGAACAAAGGCTAGATGATGATGATGATGTATTTGCTTATAAAAATAAAAAATTAAATAAAAGTTTAGTTTTTTTAAAATTTGCGACCCCAATTTTAAGCTGTTTTCATTTTAATTCAATTGATCGTAGTTGTTTTCGGATTTAGACCTTCATGTGCTTTATCGATTTCCTCTTCAATTTTCCATATCCATTCCATGTCTCTTAATCTTTTTGAGTGATTTGTAACTGTTTCAGCTTTTTTCAACCATTTTACATTTTTTTTTCAACTTTTTTATTTAAAAAGTACTTTCAATGCAGCTTAGGGTAGGGTGAGTTTCGGCCTGGCCGAAGGTAAGAACTTAACAAGTTTGTTTTATTTTAATTTTTCATTTCTTACTCATATGATTCAAAGCCGTAATATCCTTTTAGATTCTTATTTGGTTAGAAGGTTTAATAGCAGTAAGTCACTCGAATGTGTCAGTTTACCAACTATATTGCAAAATTAAAATACTAAAGTGAAAACTTTGACTAAAATAGAAAGCAGTAAAATCATAACTACAGTAAATTGACCAAATAGAGTAAATTGTGCCAAATAGAGAATATTAATCAATAGCACTTTTAAAAAGTTCCTTCAAATAAGTTTGAAAATACGAGCAAAATATTTGTGATTATTTTAAAATTAAATTGCGAAGCTTTGGAACAAATACAGACTTGTCGCAGCAACTTACAAGTTTTCTGTAATCTCTTGCTTTTAATATCCCGAATTTGCAAAATCGCCAATTAATTTGATAGTATGTTTTCCACCCTGGACTGATATAATCAACGATGCTTAGTTTTCAATTGAGTTTTTTGAACAATGGTGTTTCGAATAAAACAAAAATCGCGTTAATTTTAATTCAAATCTTTATTTAAAACTATTCAAATCTCAACTTTTCACTGTTACAAAGAGACGGTGTTCGCACGTTGTCAAAAGAATGACTCCAAAACTCGACTGCCCCAAATGCCAAAAAAACAGGGTTGCCTTTTCAGTTTTATTTTCAGGGCTGCGGCATACAATTTTGAACATTCCGCCCACCTCGTCCAGGAATCTGCGACGAAATAATGGTCTCGGACCGCCCACCTTCCTCAACGCCAGTTGAGCCAAGGGATCGTGTGTTGTCTTCATTAAATCTGTTTAAGTTTTCTGCTATAGGAAGAAGTGAAACCTTGGAAACTGGCCTTTTCAATATATTTGATGCAGTTTTAATTGTTACTACTCGAATAAGCCCATCTTCACCAGTATGTGTATCAAGGACACGACCCAGGGCCCATTGAGCTGGAGGATATCGCTCATCTCGGATGAGAACTAGTTGTCCAGTGGTGATGTTTTTTGAAGCTTTGCGCCATTTGTTTCGTTTTTGAAGTTGGTACAGGTATTCATCAGACCAGCGACGCCAGAAGTCTTGATGCATTTGTCGGATTTGTTTCCATCTTGTGAGGTGGCTTATGTTTACATCTAACAATTGAGTTGCAGGAATCGCTAGAAGTGCTCTTCCGACCAGGAAATGTCCTGGAGTGAGCGCTGAAAGATCAGTGGGATCATCCGTGAGTGCTGAGATTGGGCGCGAGTTCAGCGTAGCTTCAATTTGTTTCAAAACAGTGTAAAATTCTTCAAACGTAAGAGTTGAATTAGTTATGACACGTTTGAGATGAAATTTCATGCTTTTTACCCCGGCTTCCCATAGACCACCGAAGTTTGGGGCACCGGCAGGGATAAAGTGCCAGTTTATGCCAATTTGGGAAGCGTGTGCAGCGGCTGCATTAAGTTGGGTTTTAAAGGCTTGAAGTTCGGCCTTCATCAATGCGTCAGCTCCGACGAACGTTGTGCCGCGGTCGCTGTAAAGGTCTGAACATAGACCACGTACAGAGACAAACCTATTGAGAGCTGTAAGGAAAGTTTCGCTTGTCATATCGCTCACAAGCTCCAAATTAATTGCTTTGGTAGCGAGACATACGAATAGTGCGACGTAACCTTTATGGCTGCGGTTTCCTCTACCCTTTGTCATGCGGATATTAAATGGTCCAGCGTAATCGACACCTGTATGGAGAAAAGGATGTGCGCTTGTGCATCGTGCAGTTGGGAGGTTCCCCATCAATTGTGAATGAGGTTGGCAGCTCTGACGAAAACATTTAACACAGCTGCGAATAATTCGTTTTACAGCTGTGCGGCCATCAATTATCCAAAATTGTCGTCTGACGTGTTGCAATGTGATTTGAGTACCGCCATGAAGGGTTTTTTGGTGTGCTTGTCTGATGATAAGTACAGTCAAATGATTTTCTTTTGGCAATATCATTGGATGACATTCATTATAAGCGATGTTAGCATTTGTTAGTCGACCGCCAATTCTAAGAATGCCTTCACTGTCGAGGAAGGGGTTTAGTTTTAGTAATTTACTGCGTTTTGGAACACCTCGATTAGTCTTCAAATCGGTGACTTCGAGCTTAAAAACAAAGCTTTGTACTCGTTTTGTCCACAATTTTAGAGCTGCATAGCGTTCGCTCCAGAGACAAAAGGGTTCATTCTCACACGGTTTCTGCAATCTTTTAGCTATAAAGCGTTGACACCATGCGGTAACCGCTAACAGTTTACCTAGCGAGCTATATTTTTCCATGATGCACTTCATTTCGGGAATGTTATCAGGTGCTTGAACAGGGATTTTAGGCCAGTTTTCTTCGTCGTGAGATAACCATTTAGGCCCATGCCACCAGAGGTCGTCGGTTCTAAGTTGCAGAGCTGATAAGCCACGAGAGGCGCAATCCGCAGGATTATTTGAAGTAGGAACGTACCTCCAATCTTTGACTGATGTTAATTGCTGTATTTCTCCGACCCGATTCGCAACAAATTCCTTTAGTTTGCCGAGGTTTGACCGAATCCAGCAAAGTGTGGTTGTAGAATCTGACCACAAGTAACTGATAACATTTTTGAGATGCAGAGTTTTTTGAACGTTTTTAGTCAGCTTGGCGGCTAGTAGAGCAGCACATAACTCAAGTCGTGGAATGGTAACCTTTTTCAATGGGGCGACTTTAGTTTTAGCTAAAAGTAGAGTGATATGTATCTCTAGCGGCGTTATTACTTTAAGATAAACAGCTGCTGCGTAAGCTAGAGTTGACGCGTCTGCGAAACAGTGTAACTCATAAGTTTCTGGTTGACAGGATATATTTATCCAGCGAGGAATCTTGATATCTTCTAGATACTTTAGATCTTCTCGAATAGTTTTCCACTGGTCTTGCAACGCGCTAGGCAATAAATCGTTCCACCCAAGATTAAGTAGCCAAAGTTGCTGGAACAGGAGCTTACCACGAATGACAACCGGTGCCAGTAATCCCAGTGGATCAAAAAGCTTAGCTACATCGGATAACAGTTGACGTTTAGAAAATGTTTGTAGGTTATAATTTAAATTGATTTTATAACCGAGTGTGTCAGTGTGGGTCTGCCACATAATGCCAAGGGCTTTAGCCTCACTGTCTAATTTCAATTCGCATGAATCAGAAAATTTACGTTCGTTTGAGTGAACGTTATGCAAGACATCGGATGAATTAGAATTAAATTTTCGTAGAGTAAAGCCACCTGTACTTAACAATGTTTGAAGGTCTTTACGTTTTTCCAATGCAGCAGCAACGTTGTCTGCACCTGATAGTACGTCATCGACGTAAAATTCGTTAAGTAGCGTCTGACACGAGTAAGGAAAACGTTCTTTTTCATCATGAGCAAGAGTGCGAAGTACATTGATAGCAAGAAATGGCGCGCAATTGGTGCCGTAGGTAACAGTTCGTAAACGGTAGATGTTTGGTTCCTCTTCTGGCGTTTTACGCCAAATGATGCGTTGAAGGTCGGTATCTTTTGGATCTACAACAATTTGGCGGTACATTTTCTCGATGTCACCAGTAAAAGCGATTCGATATCTTCGCCAGTTTAGCATAATGGACGCCAAATCGTTTTGTAGTTTCGGACCAATGTGCAAACAATCATTTAACGAAATGCCTGTACAGCCTTTCTTAGATGCATTGAACACCACTCTGAGTTTGGTAGTAGTGCTTGATTCTTTTAAAATCCCATGGTGAGGTAAATATGAAACATTTTGAGAAGAATCTTGGTATGAAACAACTTCCATATGGCCAAGTGCCAAGTATTCATCTAGAAATTGATGATATAAATTTTTTAGTTTAGGATCTCGTTTGAGACGTTTTTCCATGTGTGGTAACAAAATCATAGCTTCGTTGTAAGTGGAGCTGAGCTGTGAGAGATCACAGTTTTCTTTGATAGGTAATCTAACTGAGTATCGACCGTCTGCTAAACGTTTTGTTGTACGCTTGAAATAGTCTAAGCAATACTTGTCGTCTTTTGTGAGCGTGGGAGGTGAAATAATTTCTTCGATCTCCCAGAATCTGCGAAGTGTTTGATCTAAATTAACTTTTGTGAAGTAGCAATCGTACGTTGCACCTACATTGATTGTAGTCTGTGACGGTAAGCCACCAAATTGCGTATTTTGGGCGACAACATTGGAAGTACTACTGCGCCTGGACTCGCCAAGAATAGCAGACGCGTAGTCAGCCGCGCTTAAGATTATGTCAATATTACCTGGAGTATTTGGTTTTGGATCAGCGAGATCCAACTCCCAAAAACTGCTTAAATGTTCAGCAGGAATTTTGACAGATGGGGTCAAATTTCCAACTCGTGGTAACACTAGAGCTACGCATTCTCTTTTGAATGTTGATTTTATTGAATGCAACGTAAATTGTACTATGCCCTCTGCCGTAGTAATTCTACCCCCACTAGCACCATTTATTGGTATTTGAACAGCAGTCCTTGGCAGTTGTAATCGCTGAGCAGCATATTCACTTATAAAGGTTGCTTCTGCACCACTGTCAAGCAATGCACGTAATATAATATTATGACCAGCTCTTGATCGCGCTTCCACTAGCGCAGTTCCAAGCAAAACAGTGGGTAATTGAATATCTGAGGTAACGGCACAGTTGTTCATGAGGAGAGTCGTGTTTGAGGAAACGTGAGTAGGGGGAGGTGCAATATTTGTTTGCTCAGTTGTATTGCTGCTTTTCACGAAGTGTTCGTGTAAAAATGTATGATGTAAATTGTTGCACTTTTGACATCGTCGTTGAGACGTGCAATTTTTCAAATTATGTCCAGATCGCAGACAATTAATGCACAAATGAGCCTTTTCTATGAAATGATAGCGTTCAGTTGGTAATCGTTTGCGAAATTCACTGCAAAACATCAGTATGTGCTTTCCTGAACATTCAGGGCAGCGTAGAGTAGTCGTATGATATCCGCGTACTGGTTGTACACGTTTGGGACTTAATTGGGATGTAACCTTTTGATCCGGTTTTAAGTCTCCGAAGCAATGAATCATCTCGAGAGATTGAAATGTTGGAATTTCAGAGTTTGATTTGAGGGAAAGTTCCCAGGCCTTTCGTGTAGCTGCATCCAGTTTTTGCGTTGTGGCAAAAACCAGCCAATCATCCCAGTGTTGAACTGGACGCTGAAGTTGCTCTAATGCGCGTACCGCGGAAGAAATCCCATCAAGCAGTGTTCTGAGCTTAGATGCACTTTCTTTTGAGATTGCGGCAAGATTAGTGATTTCAGTTAAATGTGCATTGATGATTATTCTCTTATTGTCATACTTGCGCTCTAGCAGTTCCCATGCTATTTTAAAATTAGCTTCAGTGGTTGCAATATTGTCTAAGGCATGACGAGCGTCTCCAATAAGACTGTCTTTCAAGTATTGAAGACGTTGAGTATTGGTCAGGGAGCTGTTGGCCGTAACGATAGAGTTAAAAAGATCTTTAAATGGATACCAGCTTGAATATGTTCCATTAAATGGAGGGATTTTGATGCGTGGTAAGTTTGATGACGCAGCGACCAGTGTGGTTTGATCGAGGTGCGCCGTTGTGCATGGATCAGTTTTATGGGAGCCTGGAACAATTTCAATTAAATCATTTAACTCACCCATTGTTTCGGCATATGTGCACTCTACATTATCGTAGTCGTCTGCATCAAAAAATACCTTTCTAGCCGCTTCATCAGTGTCGTCCACCACCAGATCGTCGTGTACTGATATATATTTACTCCAATATTGTTCTAGCAAACTTTTTCGCGATGTCAGAAAACCTTTAGTTTGTTTGTTTTTTGCAGTCTTACGTGTATTTGTGGAAAAGTTAAATATAGCTAATTTATATTGTCGTAATTGTTCAATTTTCTTTTCCATCTTGAAAAAGGGATGTTAACACTGTTCAACAATTCGAGCATAAATTGCTTTGCGTTGCCAAGTAAAATGTCAAACGAAGGTAATTAATTACGGTTATGTTGAGTCTTTGCTGCTTCAACCGACGGTGACGTCAACGACAACACAACTGACCACGCTATAGAATGAGGTTATAGTGTAATATACAGATCACACGATAGTGCCGTTTTCATGAATAGCGTTATTTGCACAATGCTTCGGTAGCGAAGTTCTCTAAATGCAACGGCAAACGATTCGAACAGAGAGTTTACGATGTCAACTTCGTATGAGCAACTACACGGCAGCACACCGGCAGCGAAATAATGCGCGATATGAATCGAACACAATATTTTTTTGAGGTTATCTGTAACCTTGAACGTAGCAGAAAAGCCTGCTCTTTTCGTTTTTTAATGCAATTATTTGTCTACTGGAGACATCTTTGTACATATTCAATTATTTGTTTTTTCTCACGCGAAATGTTAATAATAAATTTCACTAATTGCGCGCTGCGACGTTTCAACTAGTGAATCCACGATAGTAAATTTCGCTGCTTGCGTAAGCGCAGGTTGCTTAGCATAGGATCGATAGCGAAGAGCTTCGCGTTGTACGAGCGCAAGTTATAGTTTTGCAAACTTATTTCAACCTAGGATTCAACTGGTGAACCTATTCTAGGATTGTATCATAATTTGGATAGGACACAAAGAGTTGGATTAAGTTTGTGTTGTGTTCGACATGCGACCTAAGAGCGACGTTTTGTTGTTGCTTGCGATGCACTGGAGTTCAGCCGGTGAACTAACAGCGTGCTGGCCGCTATTTGTGCAAGGCACAAGGATTTTTTTTTAAAATACTTATATTTCGTTCGACAGGCGAACAAGTAGCGAATTTCGTTAATTACGCGACCCAATGATTCAGCGGGTGAATCGACAGCAGCACGTTTCGCTGCTTGCTTTGACTGCGAGAGCACTGCGATATGTGCCAGGCACGAGGTTTAGACTGAGGTTAAGTCGAATCTAAAGACTTTTGTGCGAGTTCTTTTATTTAAATACGCACAAATAAAGTACACACGTTTGATCAAATGACAATGTAGAGCGTTCTAGTTAAGAATTAATTTTATTTGCGATTGTTGAAAGAACCGAGCAAAAGTACAAATATTAATTTAACACGAATTCCGAATTATTGCTTTTAAGATTCGCGAGTGACCGCAGTTCCCCGCAAGGGATGCCAATGTTTCGAATAAAACAAAAATCGCGTTAATTTTAATTCAAATCTTTATTTAAAACTATTCAAATCTCAACTTTTCACTGTTACAAAGAGACGGTGTTCGCACGTTGTCAAAAGAATGACTCCAAAACTCGACTGCCCCAAGTGCCAAAAAAACAGGGTTGCCTTTTCAGTTTTATTTTCAGGGCTGCGGCATACAATTTTGAACAAATGGCATGATCATCATATTGAGCTTACAAATTTCGTGTCAATAAAGAATAATGTAAAAATACATGTAGATAAATTTATTCAAAAGCCAATCTTTAATAAAGAGATATTCGGTTAACCAAAATAATATAAATTAGAGTGTCAATAAAACTATTACTGATCCTCAAGCTCATTCTGATGGCTGGAAGGAAAATCTTCCACCATCTACAATTAAATGTGCTAAAGTAATTAATTCCTCAGAAAAAAATGGTGACAAAAACTTGAGTGATAACTCTTTACTAGATCTTCAATTTTCTTCTCATATTGTATATCAGTTCGAGAATATATTAAAAAAAATTCTGATCTTGAAAGAATGAGTTTAAAAACAAAAAATAATCAAATTCAACACCGAAAGCAAAGCAATGAGGCCTAATTATCATAAATAAAAAACCCAATTTCTTACAACATGCAAGTATATGTATTTGATACGTTTGCTGAAATTATAACACAAATTGTTGTTCCGGTGACCTTAGCAGTTATTTAAATAATATATTTAAAAGCAAAAACAACACTCAATTTATAAAAATGATAATAAGTTTTCTACAAAATGCAAAACTTTCATAATTGCATAAAAATAGATCTTACATTATCATTTCATTAGGATTAACAAACGGCTCTTACGTATACTGTCCAGAGACTATGAAAGAGCTCCTTTGAAAAATCATGCATTATAATGCCAGTTTTATTGAAATATGTAATAAAATCCCACTATTGCATAGAGGTGCAGCAAAAGAATTACTACACCTCTCTGGACATAAGGACTGTCCAAGAAAAAACTTACGGTTTTTTATTTTTTGTATTATGCTCTACCTGATAATCTTATAGGTCTAAAAAGACATAATATTTGTTCTATATAAAGTGACGTTTAATATGAGATATAATACTTGAAGATAGCACTTTTGACGACAAAGATGTCTAGCAAGCAACAAAAAGTCCGCGAACTGATTTTGTCCACATACCTGCAAAATCCAAAATTAAACTATTCAGCTATAGCAAAAATAGTTGGTGTCTTTACGGATATTTCTAATTATAAGAAGGGTCTACCTGATTCCTGAAAAAAGTTTCAGACAGAAAACAAAAATTTTCTTTCCCAAAGGTAGCGACGAAGGTGAAGCGTCTTTTTAAGCAAAATCCCAACACCTCAGTGCGAGATATGGCGGCTAGAGCAGGTACATAAAAATCTACTGTACAAAGAATAAAGGAGAAAGGTAAGCTAAAGACATAAAGAGTTCAAAAAGTACCAGACCATTCTGATGAAAAGCAGTTGATGGCTCAGATGCGAGCCCGAAAAATGTATGAAAGGTACCTGACTAAATTTGATTGATGTGTTATGGACGACGAAAATTACGTCAAAGCATATTTTAAGCAGCTACCTGGGCACGAATATTATACATCACCGAAAAAGGGGCATGTGCCTAGTAAATGCAAAGAAAAAAAAATTTCGAAATTTCCGAAGCAATATATGTTTTGGCAGGCAGAAGCAGATTTTTTGTTACGAAAGGCACAATCAATTCAAAAGTTTATATAGACGAGTGTCTCGAAAAGCGTCTTTTACCATTTATTCGTGCACATGCGGGTACCGTCATGTCCTGGCCAGATTTAGCAACCTCTCATTACTCTAAAGCTACATTGGAATGGTATGCAAGTAAAAAGATCAATTTCGTACCAATTATAGCAAATCCGCCCAACTGCCCAGAGCTTCGCCCAACCGAAAGATATTGGGCTCTTATGAAAAGAGATTTTCGAAGGAGTGGTAAGACTGCAAAAAATTCAGTTGAGTTCAGACTAAGTGGAAGAAATCGTACCATACTGTCGATGAAACAACTGGACAAAATTTAATGAAGGGCCTTACGAAAAATGTAAGAAATTGTTACTTAGTTTTTAGCTATTTATATTCTGAACACAAGCCATTATTGATAAAAAATGAAAAAAGACCAAAAAAATTACTGGGTATTTTTTTATAACTAAAAATCAAACGTAAGTTTTTTCTATGACAGTCCTTTCTTAACTTAACTCACTGATGACGGTCTAAGCTTCGCCGTGAAATTAAAATACACAGGAGAATTTTTACTCAAAAAAGTAGTCGAAACACGCCATAATATGAGCAAAATTGCAACAGCAAAATTAACTGCATTCGTTTGTTTGCAGTCGTTTTTATTTTCGTTCTTATTGTATTTTATTTCGTATGTTTCATAGAAATTTCATTTTATATGCAATTCATATTGATGAATTTTACATGAAATTCCATTTCGCACGTCATTATGGAAACTTGGCAACAGTGCTAAGTTATCATTGAAACGAAGTTTTTGCATCTAAGTAATTTATTTATTCAACTTTATTTACTGAGCTCTACGAGTCTTTTGAGAAATTACATACATACGAGTAGGAATGCCCAAAAGTACTTAAAAAATGTCAGCGCTAACGGCTGACCTCATCTGGTCGGGTAGATGCCTGAAAGCAGCAGTGGTAATGTAGGCACAAGACTGTGCTAGTGGCAGACCTTATCCGGTCGTGTAAATACCTACCAGCAAAAGTGAGAAACTAAAGATGTAGGATGCGAAATAGCACTGCACCGACAGCGTCAGCGGCTGACGATATTTTGTTGCAGAAGTGCTAATCCATCCAAATTTCGTTAGTGTCCTGGACCTACTAAAACGATTAAATGATATTTAATTCCAGCGAATGTGAAATGCTATTTTAAGTTATGCTTTGAGTCAGGGTTGGGCAAATAAAAAATACTATCAAAATATCGATGATAAGTTTTTTCAAACAGTGTCGAAATATATCTAAAAAAAATATCGGATATATCGATAATCGATTTTCGATAGTTTTAATGAAAAAATTTAAATGCCAAAAATATCGTTCCAACCTCTGGTGTGAGCATGCACACAATGCTATTTACTAACTCTCTTTTTTAGTAAACAGTCACATAACATGATGTTTGCAAATTCCTTTGTGTTAATTTTTTCGATTAATGTTTAGTTTGCAATAAACTCTCTTCTACTTTGCAACTCAAACGACTTAGACATTTTTTTATGTGATCGAGAAATAAGTACCCATAATTTTGCTGCGCAAGAAACCTCAAATTTATTTTATTGTTCCGCGGCTATTTTTTACCAAAAGCCTTGTGAAAGAATATCATTGATCCCCATATAAAAGAAAATATATTGGGCACTGAAAAGACCTTAAGTCTAAAATAGGAGGTGGAGTTCTTCTGGCGGTGCACATTTCATTATGCTGTGAGGAATTAAAGTTTAACAACAATACTGACTAAGAACTTGTTGGCGTTCTTATTAAACTTGTGAATAAATCCTTTAAGACATGCTGAAGAGTTTAGATGAATAAATAATCGTCTCACTGTACATGATTCCATGATTGTACTTGGATATTTTAATTTACCATATGTTGCATGGAATATAAAGGACAATTGCTGCTTTCTCACACCAACTTCATCCAATAATGAAATAACTGAATTTCTGGATATACTTTCTGATTGTTGTCTTTATTAAATTAATAATATTCTTAATACGACCAACGGAAACCTTGATCTTGCGTTTGTTGATGAATTTGTTACCATAAATAAAGGGTGCTTTTTTTTAGAGGTTTGTTTTTCGAATAGAGATAAAACTGGCATTTTATGGTCAAATCTGGCAACTTTAATGCCATTTATGTTCAGTTTGGTTTGCCATTTCATCATGAACAGGTTGACAAAAGAACAACGCTTGCAACGCTGTAGAGCAAAATGTTGAAGAGGACCCGAATGAATCGATTCGCCACCGTGCACAGCAATTGGAGCTTTGTCCATCAACTTTATGGAAGATTTTGCGCAAAGATCTTAGCTTGCGACCTTACAAGATCCAGCTTGTGCAAGAATTAAAGCCGCGAGACCATGCAATGCGTCGTGATTTTGGTGTATGGGCCGAAAATGAGATTGATCTCGATGCTGATTTTCATCGCAAAATTTTGTTCAGTGATGAGGCTCATTTTTGGTTGAATGGCGACGTCAACAAGCAAAATTGCCGCATTTGGAGTGAAGAGAATCCACA
Organism: Meiosimyza decipiens; assembly: GCA_963680825.1. NCBI lineage: Eukaryota > Metazoa > Arthropoda > Insecta > Diptera > Lauxaniidae > Meiosimyza > Meiosimyza decipiens. Next base: position 36,954,654 of record OY804259.1, read on the forward strand.
TGAGACCCTTGAGACGCCATTACATCCACAAAAACTGACTGTTTGGTGTGCTCTATGGGCTGGTGGAGTCATTGGGCCATACTTCTTCCGAAATAATAATGGAGAGTCAGTTACCGTTAATGGAGACCGGTATAGAGCCATTTCGCGGAATGGACCTGTCAATTGGCCACCAAGATCGTGTGATTTGACACCATTGGATTATTTTCTTTGGGGATATGTGAAGTCGCTCGTCTACGCCAACAAACCAGAAACGTTAGGGGACTTGGAAGCCAACATTCGTGGCGTTATTGCCGACATACGGCCCCAAATGCTCGAAAAAGTGGTTCAAAATTGGACCTGTAGAATTGGCTTTATTCGAGCCAGCCGCGGCGGCCACATGCCCACATTAATGGCATAAAATTATCCTTCCAATAAAGCCAAATTGATGGACATTAAAACGATTTTCTTGTGTTTTATTTCAATTCGAAGCTCTATACCTCTAAAAAAACACCGTTTATTAGTCGCATTGATCCTTTAGTATTTTCCGGAGGACAAACATCACCCAACTCTTCTATTAAAATATGTTTTAGCATATAGCTTACGGAGAAAAAATCGTGTAACATATCAAAACTCATGTTTCAACTTTAAAAAATCGAATTATGTTAGACTTAACTCCTTGTTAAACCATATCGACTGGTCAGTTATACTACCGGATAAACAATATTACTCAGTGGCTGATATGGAGTGCTATGTTAAATCATTTAATAAGCGCTTCCATAATTGTATTTCGAAATCTGTGCCGAAGTTTATATGTCAGTATTTTCAAGCAGTCCTCCATGGGAAACAAATGAATTAAACTATCATAAAAATATAAATCATCGCCGGTTTGAAAATTCAAAATGTCTGGTAAAACTATCGATTATATAAGTTATTCCCGTGCTCGGTATAATTATCTAAATTTTATTAAATGGTCTTATTTAAACTACATCTCATACATAAAACTCAAAAATGAGAAAAATCCTAAGCTTTTTTACAAATTTATAAACATTAAACGTAAATCATCTGCGTATCCTCTTCAGATGTCCTATAATGGTGTAACATCATCCGAAAAAATTAAATATCTAATATGTTTGCAAACTTCTTTGAGTCAACTTTTTCATCTTCAACTTATAATTCTTGCATGAACTAGCCATATGGTCTTCCGCGTAACAATGAAATGCAACTCCCACAAATTGGTGCTGATTTAGTCAATAATGAATTAAAAAAATATTATACAAATGTGGCTTTAGAGGCTCCATTTTCAATTGGTTTCAATCCTATCTATCTAATAGAATGTAAATTGTAAAAATAAACGGTAAAGTCAGCGATTTTTTGAATTTAAATATAGGTGTCCCACAGGGTTCGGTTCTGGGACCAATCTTGTTTTTGGTATTTTTTAATTCTATTTTTTCTCAGCCCTTTAAAAGTAAAACCATAGCTTATGCAGACGATATGGCTTGTACTTTCACTAGTGAATCGGCGTTTAGCCTTACCTATTAAATCAGTCATGACTTAGATCTTCTGCGACATTGGTTTTCGTCACACAAACTAGTTTTGAGTGACAAAACTAAAATAATGTACTTTAGTGTAACTGGTAATAATCTGGACTGCACAAACTTTACGTACCATTGTACTGGATGTAATAAATACTTAATTGGTAATGAGTTTTGTAATACTGTTCGGCATGCTACAACATATAATGAATCCAAGGATTGTGACTTGCACTGTTTCACAATTGAATGCGTTAAGTCGCTTAAATTCCTAGGTATAATAATTGATTGGAAAATGAACTGGTCTAATCATACAAATGCTCTTAAAAAGTACCTCATGGGGACTACTAAACAATTATACGTTTTAAAATCTTTTTGTTCATTGAAATTGATGTCATGCATTTATCACAGCATTTTTCAGTCTAAGCTGCAACATGGCATAGTATGCTGGGGAGGTACTAATGCGAACAAAATAAATCCGGTACTTATTGCTCAAAAACATAAAAGTAGGCTGTATAGCAGTTTTCCACTGTTGAAAAACTTAAATATCTTACCTGTTAAGCAGTTATATTTTTATAGAGTGTTGAAGGCTTTCTTTATTAGATCTGGATATTTACTTAATCGTACTTAATCCAATTATAACTTAAGAATTAATAATGAAAACTTTGTCATGGTTCCCCCACACAGCTTGCATTACTTTTTTAACTTTTATTCATGCGCTGCCCCTAGGCTTTTTAACAACTTACAATATAAGATTCGATGTATTCGTAATATCAATAGTTTTCTAAAAGAAGTGAAATCTTGGCTTTTTGGTAAGAGTTTTAGTATAATTGACTCCCTTATATCTGTTCATTTATAATCAGCTTTATATGAATATGGTAATATATATATATATCATTATATCTCTGTAGTATTTTATAAACTGTTTTCTGACATTAACTTTTGTTTGATCTGCAACAAATTTGATAATTACAACAAGACCCCACTGTTACATATTGGATTATTTCTTAGGATTACTGCTTTCGTCACTTGTTCACTTTGAGCAACAGATTGCAGTTTTATTTACCAATTTGTATTTTTTTTTATATTTAGTAAAAATTGTTAGTTTTATTATACATATGTTGATTATTAAATAAAGAATTGAATTGAATTGAAATTGAAAAATTTTAAAATATTCTTATTTTACTGGACCAGATAACATCCCTTCAAACATCCTGAAGTATTGTGCAAGAAGTCTTTGTTATCCTCTTTCAAAAATTTTTAGTATTTCCTTGATTTTGGGCTATTTTCCTAAATCATGGAAATAATCTTACATTATCCCACTTCACAAATCTGGAAGTAAGGCTTATATTGAAAATTACAGAGGCAAATCTAAGCTCATGGCAAACCCGAAATTTTTTAAAAAATATTCAATGATCAACTATCAAACTTCGTCTCTTCCCTGACGGCTTTCTAAAAGGTAGATCTGCATCTAAAATATTTTTGGAGTTCACCACGCTTGTTATAAGCGGATTTAAGCAAAATCAGCTAGTGGATGTTATATACACGGATTTCAGCAAAGCTCTTGACTACGTAAGTCAGCGCCTTCTTTAAAAAAAGCTTTATTTAATAGGTTTTCCTTCATCGATATTAAAGTGGATTGGATAGTATCGACCGGATAGGAAGCAACAGGTATTATTTGTCGACGTATTTTCGAAATATATACCGGTTTCAATGTTAAAAATAAGAAAGGCTCAATATTTTATTTTAATGTAAATAATACATTACTTTACCCAAGCTTTCGTTGGTTATTTTCCAACTTCTTTAGGGTTGTTCATCTAAAATTGGATTTATTTATGAATATCAACTTAACATAAATTTTCGCACTTATATATTCTTTGCCTTTGTCCTCCTTTGTGTTCACCGTTGTTGTTAATATTTATTTGCTGGCTTCGCAAGCTTTCAAGTGTGTAGCGCGCTTTTTCTCATTTTTCTTTGTCCAATATTTTGATACAGGTAGTCCCCGACTTACGACCGAGATAGGTTCCTAGTCATCGGTCGTAAGTCGATTAAGTCGTAAGTCGAGTTTCATAAAAAATAACTTAAGAAAAATATTACATACATACTGTACTACTAGTTCCAGCCATTTTTGGGATGATATAAAATTATTCACTTAAACAAACGTATTATTTGTACTGAAATAAATCGAATCCTTGTATATACTACTGTTTTTTTTAAATTTTTTCTCATATACATATTTTAGGGACTCCCCGAAACTATTTTAAGCATTTTCTATGAAAAAAATTGGTCGTAAGTGCGAATAGTCGTAAGTCGAACGGTCGTAAGTCGGGGACTACCTGTATTGTCAAAATCATCTGTGTGGTTTCCGTCTAGTATGTGTTGCGCTAAAGCTGTTTTGGATTGTTTCAGTCTTACATTGTCCCTGTGTTCTCCCACTCTCACTGATAAAGCTCTTTTTGTGCATCCTATATAAACAAGTAGACAGTCTTTGCATTTGATTTCGTAGATTACATTGTTTTGTCAACTTTACACGGGCAAACTCTTCAGAAAAAGTTTTCCTGTTTGTTGGCAAGAAGGGAAAAACGAAAGGGTAGTGTACAGAATTTGTCGTACCCGCAACTCCCTTTCGTTCTATTCGTTAGCTGATAATTGCTTTGAAATTTTCTTGCACAAAGAAATTCTAGTTTTTGTGTGTAAACTCAAAACAAATTCACAAAAGAGAATAGACAAGAATTTGTTTCACCGAATTTGCTCGTGTAAACGTTGACTTTGTTTTAATTTTGGTACTTTGGTATTTGGTGTTGGTAAAAATTGTGTTGAGAGTGTACTTAGATTTGTGTTTTTACTGTAGAGTGTAACAGTTTACTCTCAGTTAAATGAGGAACGTATTGAATTTCAAAATATTTTAGTGTGTTGCCATATTTTTCCAATGCAACTTTTTTAGTGAAATTTGTGTTTTTGTTGTTATTGTTGTATACAATATTATTTATCGAATTTCAACAACTTTTTTCGGAAATTTTTTATTTCTAGAATTGTTTTCACATTTTTTCAAATTTTCTTCATGAAATGAAGTGTCGCTAATATTCTATTCAATACTTTGCTTATTAAATTATTTGCCGTGTTAATTTTTTGTTTGTATGGACGTTTAGAATAATAATTTATGATTCGTCCCGTAGAAGTTGGTTTTTTATATCTGTTGAATTTTATATTGTTTTCAAGTTTGTGTAACTCTGCGCCCAGAAATGGAAGGGATTAATTTTTTTCCATTTCTGCAGTAAATTGTAGTTTGTTGTCATATATGCTTAATGTTTCTAGATTTATTTGTTTATCTTTGTCTTTAATTATAGCAAAAAGATCATCTACATATTTTGCTATGAACATAACTTCAACCTTTATTTTCCTCAATTCTTCTAATACGTAGTCCAACAGGTTGTCAAGTAAATTATCTGCTATAGTAGGAGAAGAGGGTGTGCTGATTTAATACCACCACATATAAACAATTATACAACTATAACACTATACACAAAACAAATAATGTTTAAGTTTTTGCTGTAAGTTTTAAAAATCAAAAATTTGTTTAATATTAAAAAAATTTATTTCAATTGAAAATTTTTATTCAAACTAAATGTACTAAAATAAAATTTCTTAAATAAAATTTGAAAATCTAATAAAAATAAAATATAACATCAACTACTTCAAGGGGTTCCCCATCATCATGCCGTAAATTTGCTATTATACTGGAAATAATTGTTCTCTTTCAAACATAAATCTAAAATTTTTAAAAAGATTTTCTTTGGGATATTAGTAAACGTTTTGATTGTATCCGAGTGGCTCACAATTGTTTTAATTGCAAGGTAGATGGGAATGTTGGTAAAAAGTGAAATGACATCGAATGATATCCTTATGTCTTCTTTGTCCACTATTTTTACTATTTATAAATGAAAGCTGTCTTAAACTAAATCGGTTAATAACTCTGCGCAGTCGAAGAATTATGCTAAATGTTACTTTCTTAAATAATCTGTTTTCCGGCTCAATGAACTCTGAGTTATTGCAAGGTATGATTAACTTTATTAATCGAGGAAGGAAGAGGCACTTTCATTTCTTAAGACTTGATATACATATGTAATTCTTACTACGGTCTTTTTTGTCCATTCCGGTGTACATAACATAATGTTTGTAATGATTATAATACCCTTTGTCATCTTATTATTCCTTTATTTCTGCTGCACAGCCTCTGGGCTTAGTAGAAATTTTATTTAATTTGTGATCGGATATTGCTCAACCCATTATTCGTTTAAAGAAATAGTGCAGTCCCGGTCACCGATCCGTAGGATAGACGGATGTGTCTCACACGTGGAACGCAGAGCAGTTGGGGCTGTTCAGGTAAGTGGAAGCGCAGGGACCGATCGAACAAAAAAAAAAAAAATCGAACAGAATCATACGCTCCTGCAACTGAAATTTCTACACAACATCAAAAGATCTTAAATAAATTTTAAATTTTTTTTTTTTGAATTCATTTAAACATTTTTATTTTAAAATTATTTTTTTCATAATTTGCTAAGAGAATTTAACATGCAACGATACACAACAACGAACATAATCATTGAATTTTAGTTTTAAAACCAACGGTCTTAATGCAGCGTGCATATGGGCGAGTGTGGAGCGCACTCACAATATCGGACTAGGTTGAAAAGTTTTTTGAGGTCAGCTGTTCAGAACCATCCACAGCTCTGGTTCCACTAGGATGGAGCCACATCACATACTGCAAAAGACACAAAGGCTTTGTTGCAAAACACCTTCGATTGTCGCAACATTTCGCGTAGTAGCGACTTTAATTGTACGCAACGTTCGTCACGTATCATAACATTTGAAACTTTGCGAATGGTCATGGAAAATATTTTGGTAATATTCCACCATTTGCGAGACGTAATTTGTCATGTTAAGCTTAATAAAATTCCCCATTTGTATGCTGATTGGGTGGGCGATTCCTCGAAGAGGAAAACACATGAAAAATTTTACACTCTGCAGACTATAATAATCCTAATGTAATTGATTCAATTGATTTTTATAATTTGCAATATTAACGTAATAAGCAGACAAAGCGACGAGCTTCTTTGAGTTTCATGAAAGTCAATCACGGCGTAAACACTGTTGAAATCACAGCATTTCTGCACTCCTGAAGGACTCATGTAGCAAGTAACTTGATCTTTATTTTTTAAATTAAACAGTACAAATTGCCCCATCGGACGTTGAGGCACGTTTATAAATAAGATACTCATCAGCTTTCTGACAAGTAAAGTGTTTAGCATTACTCTACGATTTCTGAGGGATTTGTTTTAACCTTTTTTCATGTGGTGATAAATGATCTGTTGGATCCCAAACGAAACTATGACTCAATGGCATCTATGTAGCATTGATACCGAGGGCACAAGCCACTGACGCATATTCCAAAATAGGTCTATCTAATGACGAAAAAAGGTTTTAGTGATATATGGATCACGAAACTCTTTGGAACAGCGCTTTATAAAGCCGAAAACGTTGATAGCTTTATTGATAATTCGGTCAATATGAATATGTATCCAGTGCTACGCCTAAGTCCCCAAAGGAGTTTAGAGTTTCGAGGATATAGTTATCAATCCTATAAGCACTCAATAATGATTTTTTCCGTGTATTTACTTAAGTTAAGATTTATGCAATTGACTTTACACCAGTCCAAAATGTTATTGAGATCACACTGAAGATATGACGGCTCAAGTGCATATTAAAATGGATGAAAAAGCTTGAAGTCATCAGCGTGCTTTCAAATATTACAGTACTTAAATACAGTGTGCAAACCGTTAGTTAAAACTGTAAAGAGCAAAGGTCCAATGTGGCTTCTTTGAGGAACACCAGAACTAACAGTAAAGTTTTTACATTCGAAGTTATTGAAACTAACAGATTTGCATCTATTTGAAAGATATGACTGTATCCAATTTAGCAAACTTATGGGAAAACCTGTTAGAGAACGCTTCATTAAAAAGAGTTTATGGTTAACCACATCATAAGCTTTACTAAAATTAGTGTAGGCTTCATCAGTTTCGGAATCATTTTCAAATTGATTTATAGTTATATTCGTAAATTCAATTAAATTAGCTGCCGTAGATTTTCCTGGTGAAAAACCATGTTGGTAAGGTGAAATTATAGGGTCAACGCTGTGTGCAAAAAAATAGACACAATGTCATGGTGCTTCATGTTAGAGGGGAAAGAACAACATTTTCGAACAACATTAATGAAGTTCCAAAAGAATTTGCGTTGTGTTTTATATCAGCTTTAACTTTCAAAATATATGATTTATAATTACATTTAATTCAGATGTTGGTATATATTTCTGATTCTAGTGTAATTGATAAAATCAGTTATATATGAGGAAGCTTAAGAATTTTTATAAAATTCGGTTATTTGACTTCGAAGCTTCCTAATTTCAAGATTAAACCAGCAAGGACCAGACCTAGTCCTATTTGAATCTCTGGGTACAGATAATACAAAACACTCGTGAATAAATTTACAGAAAGCAATCACTGCAATATGAAGATCATCTGAAGTTAAATTATCTTTGTTAAGTGAAAATATATATTCCCAACTCGCTTTTGATAATTGATCTTAAAGCAAAGTAAAGTTTGTTTTTTTTTTAAGTAAAAACTTAGCTTGTTTCGGGAGGACGCTCCTTAGATTCTTTGAATGGTACATCAAGTATAATTTCTTGAGTTGGATGATGTAGATCTTTAGGCAACGCTAGAGGTTTGGACATTGATAGCTGAATGATATCAGTATCATCAAAAAATATCAAGAGTTTGAGAGTTATGATTTGCAATATGGTTCAATTGGTAACGCCTATGGGTAGATATGTCATTTAAGAACTCACTATGTAACAACTTATCAGATGCAGGGAGCTATTTAGTTGGCTCTTGAGAGCTGCAACTTCAGGAAACGTTCGGTAAGTTAAAGTCGTCAGTGACTAAAAGACGTTCATTAGATTCAAGTTTGGAATATATATACATTCGCGAGCATAAAATGCAACTGCGGTCTCTGAGACACAAAATATGCGATATCTTTGAAAAAAGTTACGTTACTTAATATGTACATGCAGATGATCTCTCACGTTACTGAAGTAAACTTTTGTTGAATTATCTGCATCCAGTATTTTGTAATGCATGAAATTACAAGAAAACCTCAAAAATTAAGCGAGCAAAAAAAATGCAACTCTTCGAATTTCAATTTATTTCAATAGTTTGAGTATCCTTCTAGGAGAATATTTTGGCATAAATTAATGCAATAATGGTAATGCCATTCATTAGTGATGACTGCACGATGTCTGAAAGGTATATGATCCACTCAGGACATTAAAATCTCCATGGATATTTTATACCACTTTTCTTGAAGGATTTTTACCAGATTCTATAAATTGGAGAGGTTTTTCTTTATCACTTCGCAATCTTTCGCGATTTTTACCAGGGGTTTTCGATTTAACGAATTTAAAATATGAAAAATTCGAAATAACAGGTTTTTCTTCATTCATGCACTCTCTTTTTCAAACACCTCTGGAAAAGCAAAGAACAAACTGACCACGAAAAACACAAAAAATTCCATCAAAACAAGGGACCGGTAAACGTAGCCTTAGCTGCCTACTATGACGGATTTTTTTTTTCAAACCACAGTTCCATGAATTTTACTTTGCTTTTCGAATTATAAAATGTTTTCAAATCCAATTACGATTTATAAGAGGCCTTATATTGAAAAAAAAGAAAAATATGAGTTAGTGAGGGGACCAAAATATATAGAATTTTTTACGAACTCAAACGATTTTTTCAAGGCACCAACAGTTTGTTACGAATTAGTGGGATTTTCGAATTAACGAAGTAAGAATAATCTGAATTTCAATTTAGTGCAAAAGAGATATCTAAAATGTACTGCAAAAAAATTACAAACAAACCCAAAGGTTATATGTCTTGTATACAGAGTGCACACACACATATGTATTATACATAGTATGTATACATATATGTATAAGGAGTTTCAAAACACTTTTGAGACAAGAGGTTTCAGCGAAATTCACTGCACTTCACAATTTACAGGCCAATTCTACACTGTTTCATAAAATATCATAATTGATTGATTTATTTACAATTTCAAAATAAGAAAAATTGAGGAATTCACTAAGGAGGCGAAAAAAACCGAGTAGTGCGAAACAAAATTTCTAAAACCTTATGATATTTAATTCAATTGATTTCTTTAGTTTATTTTTTTGGGACTTCGGTCGGTTTTACAATGCTAAGTTAACCAATTGGCACTCAGCTGTTAGTTAACAATTAACTAATCTGGCAAATTTAGTTCGTTAACTAATTGCTAAGTTGTACTATGAAATTGAAATTGGTTAACTAACCTCAAATCTTTAGTCAACTAAACACTGTGAATAACATCAAAATATCTATTAAAACATAAGAAATCTCAGATTTTCTATTGAAGCATAAGTAAAGCAACCTTCCCACACACATGTATGTACCAGAGATCTGCAATTAGTAGCTAAAAATAGCGTTTACTCAAGTCACGATTCATTCTTATGAGTCTCGCACTGATTCATGGCTACGCAGTGCCCATACTCATACTCTTGTCAACTCAAAGTCTTGAATCACTTTTACTACTCCCGCTCTCTATGGTAGCTTTGCTAATGGCTAGTGCGTGTTTGCGTTTCACTCTGATTTTAATATAAAATTAGAGCGAATAAAAAGCTTAACATTGTTTAGTTAACACAACTGGGACGTGCGATATCGTATAGATTTTTCCTCTACGTTAATAGTAGGTCCGTTCGAGCCGGCAAAAATAGGTAAATATTTATAAAGTTTAACCACAAAAAGCGTTCGAGCCGGAAAAAATGTGGTGGTTGCGAGAGAAAAAATTAGAGTAAGAAAACAGCTGATCACTTCCACTCCAAAAAAAGTTTAATTTTTCACACAGACAAATTTCTTGTGGCTAAACCTTGAAGGCGGTCAAAATCGTGGGCAACGAGACTAGAGACTCACTTTTGACAAGCGAGAGAAAGAAAATTTCATGTCTTAATTGTATCTGTCCAGTACTTGACTTAAAAAATATTTTTCAGCACTCAATTTTATTTCACTTGTTGAAAGGTTGTAACAAAAGGTTTCAAATCGAAACATTTTTTGTCATTTGTTCAATGAAATAGTTGAGCGATTTTTGATTGAAAAAGGAAATGCTACACTTTAAATATCCAATCGTATGACATCTTCATTTGGAAAAACGATCTAGGGATTTTCAACGTATAACGATTTTCTGAAAAGCTTTTTAGCCGACTTTCGATGACTCTGTCTCCGAAAGTAGATGCGCGTCACCATGTTCCGACTCTCTTATATAAAACTAAAAAGGGTGCTTACGGCTTTTTAGATGTTAGGTGACTATACTTTTTATGCTTTTTCAAATTTATTGTTTAACTTTATATATTAACAAAGCAAAAGAAGTAAAAAACAAATAAAATTCTAAAATTCTAATAGATTTTTAACACAATGTTATTGTGTTATTCCTAAAAGTGTTTTTATTCGGATAATCATTCGAATAATAAAAAACAGTTGCGGTATTTGCGACATTATCGGTGTAGCTGGTGTGTCTTCGATTACTTTATCAAGTTCTCGGTCGCCGAATAACAACAAAACGGTCTTAATGATGACCGAATATCGAGAAATAAAAAGATACATAAAAAGTAGGGCCCGACTAAAGGTGACTTTCTCGGCCATTTTCCAAACCTTCGGCCGATGCTAAAGCCGGAACCGAAGGCTTAGCGTTTAATAAATAAAATCTTAACTGCTCCTTTGTCGTTTTTGTTTCAATTAGAACAATTCTGGTGTGGTGTGTTCAAAATAAGAATAAATTAACATTAACAAAAATTCGATGCAACAAAAATAAATAATATGGTCACAACCTATTAGCAAACATAAACAATATTAGTTTATAATAATAATAAAAGTTTAAGGTACTTTAATATTCAAAGTTAAATAATTTTATATTGTGTGCCAAAAATAAAAGTTAACCAACGTTTTCGCCACGCAAATTTGAACGTAAGTCGGTATAAAGCTGACCTGCAGCGCTAAACAATTGTTCACTTGCAACGCTAATCGGATGGGCGGAGAGAAATTTTTTTGCTATTTTTTTTAGTATCAAAAATAAACTTGAACGCCAATAGCTAAAAATGTGTCCATTCCTCATAATAACAGGTTCTTCAGTGTACATATGTTCATATTTGCAGCGTTGTCTCCAACTGCTATATGAATTTTTTCTTCTATTTTATAGGATTTTAATACATCAAGCAACTTTTTCGCTATATTTAGACCTGTGTGATCTTCTTCCAAAACCTGAGCACCTAAATTAACATTTAGCCTTTCATAACCAGGCACCATATGTGCAGTAAAAGCCAAAAGAGAACATGATTTGCTGGGATTGCTCCAAACATCTGTAGTAAAGCTAATCCAATCAACTTTACCTGGCACATTTATCACCTTTTCCTGTACCTTTTTATACGTAGCCGACATCAAGTTGGTTCGGAAGTACTTTTCACTCTGAATTTTATATTTTGAATGGATGGTTGGATTTCCAAAATTTAGTCTCTTAAATGCAGCACAGCCCACAATATTATAGGCCAGCATGTCCACAATTATCAAGTCCATTATAGTTTTATCGATTTGTACCGGATGACCATCCGGCTGCGGGCAATAGGTTTTTTTGAGTATGCGTTTTCTTCGATTGTGCTGCCTTCATATCTTCTTCATAAGTTGCAAGCTTTTTCCAATCTTCCGGATGCAGTTTTTGGAGATGGTTTTTATACCCTACACAGAGGATATATTCACTTTGTCATTCCGTTTGTAACGCATAAAAGGGGGCGTGGCAGGTATGGAAAAGTATATATATTCTTGATCAGCGTCACCACCTGAGTCGATATAGCTGTGTCCGTCTGTCTGTCTATCTGTCTGTTGAAATCAAGTTTGCGAGAAAACTAAGCAAGCTAACTTAATGAAATTTGGCACACAGGTCAAACCTTCTTGCAAGCTGCTAGCATATAAAAATTGGCGAAATCGGTTCACGGCCACGCCTTCCGTCCATACTCTATGTAAATATACCCAAGTCCATTTTGAAAAAAAGATGCTGCGATTTTGATGAAATTTGGTGATTTGTTGAAGATGAAAACAAAATTAAGATTAGGCTAGGTTTTAAGTTTGCAGAGGCTCTTAAAGGGGCGTGGCACAGCCCTAAATTTTAACTTTTATAACGCCTTAGGTCGTAAACCGTGCAAGATATTGTGATGAAATTTGGTACATGAATACAGATCTTATAATTCTTGAATTGCGCATAAAGTGGGCGGAGTTGTAAAAGTGGGCGTGGCACTTTTTAGCAATTGAAAATTTGAATTTCGTATAACTCCAAATTGGCACATACGATTTTCATTAAAATTTTAAGGATGATACCACTGAAAGCAGTCAACAATACTAGCTACGTCAAAGTACTGAAAAATTTATTTTAAAGGCGTGACACAGCCTACAATATTTATAAACGTTATAAAAAGAGAACTACCAAAGCAATCGTTATGAAATTTAATAAAGCGGATATACTTGCTAAAAGGTGTCTTCTTTCAAAATGTTGGCACTATTGTGCCGGTGGGTGTGGCACCTCCCATATAAGCTAAACACGTTTAATGCTATAGATAATGTGCTATGAGAGTAATCTTCATAAAATTTTGTGTGGAGGTGCCGGTTACTATAAGCTTTTAAATTCAATGAATCTTGACAAGATTGCATCAGTGGGCGTGTCATCTACCTCATTAGCATAACACTGTAAGTTCTATTTTAAGTGAACTATTGGAGCAATTGATCTGAAATTTGATGTAAGTGGCTTACGGAGTATTAGGTACATATGAATCACAAGCTGGCGAAATAGCAACAGTGGGCGTGGCACCTCCCATACAATTAAAATACCTTAAGTGGCATAACTATCGAAATAAATGAGTAATCATACTGAAATTTGGTGTAAAAGGTTTGTTTTTGGAAGGCTATTTGTGGATCAAAATCTGACTGGATTGTACCAGTGGGTGTGTCACCGCCCTAAATTTTATGAATAATTACGGCACATATCGCAAACTATACAAGCTATTGTGCTAAAATTTGGTTTGTGCATGTCAATCACGAATGTCATTTATTGAAACAAAAGTGGGCGGAATTGGAGACGCGGGCGTGACATATTTCGTGTTTTTCATTTTTATTTTTTTCAATATTTCTCATATTCTTTTGACATTTTCAGTTTTTTCCAACACTTTTCAACATTTTTTAACCTTATTACCTTATTTTCGACTAATTCAACCTCTTCAACATTTTTATAACATTTATTTAAAAAGTACTTTCAATGCAGTGTAGGGTATGTGAGTTTCGGCCTGGCCGAAGATAACACCTTTACTAGTTTATATTGGAAACTGTTTGTTTTTTCAACTGTGCATGTCCAAGTGATACATTCTTTTTACAAATTTTACATTGTGCAGTAGATGTGTGTCTATCAAAATAAGACCAAATATTACTCATTCCGCCTGCAAATTAAGAAAATATTTTATAAAGCAAGCTAAACACTACAAAATATCTTACTTTTTTCTTTTTTGCGTTGTTTAGGCTTTACTCTTCACTTTTTTTGTGTCTGCATTCATTTTAATAAATAAATTTTAAGAATTAAAAAACAGCTGTTTTCAAACAAACAGATGGCTAAAAAAATATTTCACTGTTGCCAAATTCGTGAATTATACTTCGAAATTAATGAATATGTAAACCTTCCCCTCACCCTCGGCTTCGGCCACCGAAGATTTTTGCCGAAGCCGAGGCTAAGCCGAATGTGCGATTTATATGCCAAAGTGGCCGAAGCCGAAGCCTTCGGTCGAGTCCTATAAAAAGCCTTAAACTAAATGGAGTCCTTATTCTTTGCCTTCTAATGTCAGACCTGATAGCACGTCTGCTGTGGGAAGACATTATAGAATTTCATGAGTGTACAAATTTTTATTTGCCTGAAAATTTATTTTGAAAAGCCTCACACAATCGCAGCAGTGCTGCAGGCTTTCTCAGAGGAAGACTTTGTTCAAGTGCCTGCTGGGGTGTTTTGACTACTTTTTTGAGTAGAAATTCACCTGTGGATTTTAATTTCACAGATTCACTAGAACACCGCACAATCGCAACATTTTTTGTTTAGACAAATTCATGAAATCCCATTTTATTGCGTCTTTGATACAAATTGTGACATTGTGACATTTTCGATTTAAATTTTGCGCGTTATTACATTTTTGGGTGTTATGCCACCACGGGATTGTCAAAATGCTTAAATGTCATTACGCCCAATGAAAGTCATATTACCCAAAACTTGGTAACAAAATTATATGTCACCCAAATAAGAGAGCGAATCAAATAATTTTTCGATAATGTTCGGAAGACGAAATCTAGGTCATCGATGCCCTAGATTTAAACTATGTAATTTTTGGGGTTATTCTGAACAAGTGCATATTCGTATATATATAGAGCGCGCAATGACCTCCTTCGCATCTCTTTTAGAGCCTGTGTTGGATTTATTATAGCTTCGCTAGCCACAGTAATTCTACATAAAAGTCAGAGTAAGTGGAGGGCCCAGGCTCATAATTTACATCCTCCAGTATGACCAACACCGGCTTCGGGGAGGCCTTCGGTCGCGATTCAGTCTACATTATATCCAACACTTGCTTTGCTTGCCACAATAATTCTACATATAAATAAGTTATTCAGCCGCCGTTGTCATAACGCCCAAATTGTAAGTCATAACGCCCAGATTTGACAACAACTAATTTCTCCGCAAGAAATTTGGGCGTTCTTTCATTTTTCGATTATTTTTATAAATCACGATCTATCGAAATTAAGAGCTTTTCTTGTTTTACTTGAAAAAAATCATAAGTTAAAACAAACTAAAGCCTAAATAAATTAAATATGAATAGTTAATCACTTTCGGCATTTAAAAAAAAGAAAATAAATTTTGGAAGACAAACCAATTTATCTTTCTTTAAAATTAACAAAGAAACTAAATCAAAATGTCAAAATAAACCATCACTATCGCCATCCCAATGTGCCAAACGGATCCATTTCGGATCCGTTCCTGCGAATTATTTATCCGAAACGGATTCCGCTGATGTTGTTAAAATACGCATGCAACAACTTTTGGATAAGCATTTTTTTAAAATTTTTTTTTTAATTTAAAGATATATAGAAATCAAAAAAGGAGTAGAGAACTGTATTTGTTTATTGAAAATATCTTGAAAACTGGAGTAGAGAACTGTATTTGTTTATTGAAAATATCTTGAAAACTGCCTTTTACTTTTATTAATAATCAAAAAAGAATCCGAAACGGAAGTCATAAGCGGATCCGTTACGGATCAGACAAAGAGGACGATCCTTCCATTTTTTCGAGAGGAATTTCATCCTACAACGGATCCGAAACAGAATCCGTCACGGATCCGTATATGACGTCCGTTTTGGATCCGTTACGGATACGAAAAAGCGGATTCCGGTTTTTTTCCGTTTATGAGGTCTGTTTCGGATCCGTTACGGATCCGTTACCGTTTTTGTGTACATTGGGATGTTACTTTAATTTGGGCTTAAGCCTTTGATAATTCAAAAATATTTATGTTGGGGGCTTAAGCACCATTGATCCCTTGCTCGAGAGCATGTGTTTTTCAGTTCAAACTGAAAAATATCCAGTAAAGGTGTTATCTTCGGCCAGGCCGAAACTCACATACCCTACACTGCATTGAGAGTACTTTTTAAATAAATGTTGAAAGGTTGATGAAGTCGAAAATAATGTAAAAAGGTTCAAAAATGTGGAAAAGTGTTAGAAAAAACTGAAAATGAAAATATATGAAAACCATTCAAGAAAGTTGAAAGAAATTGAATAAGTCAAAATATTTTAAAAATTCTGAAAAATTGGTGAAAAAGTCGAATGAACAAAGAAAATGTCGAATGAAATAGAAGGGGAAGGTAAAAGGTTCAAAATGTCAGAATATGGGAAATGTGGAAAAAAATAGAATGGAAATAAAAAACATGAAATATGTCACGCCCACTTCTCCAATTCCGTCCTCTTTTGATTTGAAAAAATAAAACTCTTTTTGAAATATAATGAGCATCCATGAACATTTATAGAAGAAAAATGACAAAAAACAACATACAACAGACTCCAAGACATAAAAGAAAATAACGACAAAAGCAGTCTCAAAATACTCAGCGAATGACCATTATACAAACACACCGACTCAATTTCCTTGGAATTTTATATATTCTAATTTGTATTAATTTTATTAAATTATATTTTTACATTCAGATTAATATCGACTTTAAATCACTACATCCGCAGTTAGCAAACAATTTTTTTTTTCGGATTCAGAAGTGAACACTTTACTTCTTAAATACTACCAGGATGGCTTTTTAAAAAACAAGGAGTTCCCTTTGTCAGTCAAAGACAGCTACATGCAAAAATGTTTGTGAATGAATTTACTATACTTATATGTTGATTTATAGTATAGTTGATTTATAGTATTTACATTAACAGGTGAAATATCCCAGTAGGCAAGGGCTGGAACTTGCAGGCCTACTAGGAGGCCTTACCTGGTAAGGTCTTCCTACATCGCTTGCGTCAAGAGCACTTCTAAGACCGCTTACCGTAGAAGGGGTCACAGAAGTACTTTGAAAAAATTAAATCTTACTACGTAGTGTTAGTTAAATGTTTTTTTTATCTGCGTCAACCTCGCTTGCGTTGATATTTTAATGTTTATTTTTTGTGACGTTTTCTTAATTTTTTTTTATTTATTTATTTATTTACGTCTACTGAATTTAATTCTTACAGACTAATTAACAATCAAGAAAAATTATTTAATTGAATAACATAAATAAACTTAAGCGAAATTGATGTTCAGAACAATTAAAATCCAAAATAGAGCAAAAACTATTACATAAATTAATACATCTATTGATTGGTTCATTTATTCCATAATTAGTTCTATGAAAGATTTCTTCCAACATTCGATTACGACGCAAATTTCTTGGTGCATGGTACAAATGGAAAAAGGATGACAATTCATCACAATCAATTTTATTATGTAAAATATTATGTACGAACAAGAGATCATTGTTGGTTCTTCTATCTCTTAATGACTGGAGCCCAAGTAATTTACGTCGCGCATCGTATGTGGGAAGACCATCAGGCCATTGAAGTTTTCTAAGAGCATATCTTGTGAAATTTCTTTGAATTTTCTCGATTCGGTTAGAATATTCATTATAACAAGGATTCCAGACAACTGAACAATAATCCAAATTACTGCGCACAAGCGATACATAAAGAGATTTTAAGGTACAACGATCTTTAAAGTATTTAGAATTTCTTTTTATAAATCCAAGCATAGCATTTGACTTGGAAATAATTTAATCAAAATGGCATTTGAAATTTAATTGTGAGTCAAAAATTACTCCTAAGTCTTTTATTGCAGACTTTCTTGTTAAAAGTGAATTATTTAGGGTGTAATCAAAAATTAGTGAATTTTGACGTCTTGTGAACGACACCACACAACATTTACTTAAATTTAGTTGTAGATTATTTGTAAGGCACCATCCATACAATTTGTTTAAGTCAGATTGGAGTTTATCATAATCAGACAAATGTGAAATTTTTAAAAATAGTTTAACATCATCCGCAAACATCAAACAATTAGAAAAACTAAAAATTTGAGCCAAATCATTAATAAATATCAAGAACAACAACGGGCCACAATGCGTACCTTGCAGAATACCAGAAGTTGCATTTACAGCAAATTCAGAATATTGATTGCCTATTTTGACAAACAATTTTCTATTGATCAAATATCTCCTAAAGAATGCCAATAGATGATCTGACAAACCAAAATTTTTTAGCTTTTTCAATAAAATATTATGATCTACTTTATCGAACGCCTTGGAAAAGTCAGTATAAAGTACATCCATTTGTATACTACATATTTTCCATAGCATCTACTATGTTATTCGTAATAAGTGTCAGATTTGAACAAGTGGACTTGCCCGGTAAAAAGCCATGCTGACTATTTACCATAAAGTTCTGAACTTTTGCAAAAAGCTTGTTTTTTAAAGTATCATCAAATAATTTTGCCACCGTGCACTGCTTCACAATTGCCCTGTAATTTGTAATATAATTTCTTATGCCAGATTTATATATAGGAACTATCGAACAAGTCTTCCAACATTCCAGAAAGACACCTTTAGCTAGGCAGTTATTGAATAAAATTGTAATTGGCTTTACAACTTTATTAGCGCACAATTTAAAAAACATCGGAGGAAAATCGCCTTTATCAAATTTTAAACTAGATTTTAATTTTGAAATTGCTAAATATACATCTTCTTCTGAAACCTCAAAATATTCAATGGCTTCACTATTTACTATTTCACTTGTAAAATTGCTAATGTTAATTGAATGCGAATAGTTTTCATAAACCTTCTGAAAAAATTTTGCAAAAAGATTACATGATTCCAAAGTATTATTTGATTTAGTTCCTTCAAATTCCATACTTGTTGGAAACCCATTGGTTTTACGCTTCTGATTTAAATAATGCCAAAAGTACTTTGGATTCAATTTTAGGTTGCTTTCAACTCTTAAAATATAATTTTTATATAAAAAACTATGAAGTGTATCAAAATCATGCCGTATTTTAATCAATCGATCCACTTCACAATCAGTTAATTTAATTTTTTTAAATGCTTTGTTTTTGGAATTTTTCAATTTAGAAAGTCTTGAGTTAAACCAAGGTGGCTTATTCCTCAAAATTTTCTTTCGAACGGGAACAAATTGTGAGATCGCATGTGAAAATTTTCCTTGAATGAACTCATAAATAGCGATTGGATTTTCATATGAACTTAATACTGACTAATCTATACTATAAAGATATTCATTAATTGCAGCAAAGTTTGCTTTAGAAAAATCCAATCGACCCGCCTGATCATCAACAAAATTTTCATAATTGTAGAAACTAAATTTAATGGTTAGTGCCTTATGATGAATACTGTTATTCAAAATTGGTGCTAAATTTTCTCCACAAACTATTTTAAGGCCGTTTGTGACAAATATTAAATCTAAAATTCTGTTTAAATTATTTTTAAGAGAATTTAATTGGCAGAAATCATTAGAGAGAAAATAATCGACCACAAGTGATTCAATATCCGATTTAACATTGAATGGTAAAAGAATCTTCTCATCAAATATCCACTGAACATTGCCTAAATTAAAATCACCCACGACAATTATACTATGATTTGGATTAAGTTGATCATTTAAATGAGATATGTTATTCAAGTGTTGGTTATAGATATCAAAAGAACTATTCGGTGGAATATATGATTTGACATTGAATACACAACACTCTACCACTTTAACATAACATGAAACAGCCCAATGTGCCAAACGGATCCATTTCGGATCCGTTACGGATCCGTTCCTGCGGATTCCTTATCCGAAACGGATTCCGTTTCGGATCCGATTCGGATCCGTTGTCGGATGAAATTCCTCTCAAAAAACGGAAGGATCGTCCGCGTTTCCGGATCCGTAACGGATCCGAAACGGACCTCAAAAACGGAAAAAATCCTGAATCCGCTTTTTCGGATTCGTTTTTCTAAATAAAACGGATTCGAGACGACTTTTTTCTTTAATAATGCGGATTTTACTGTACAAAAAAATTAACACAATTAAAAAAATTTTTTTTTTATTCTTCCTAAATCTAATTTTTTTTTTGAATTTTTACTTATTTTCCATCTATTTCTTTTAATGCTATTCAAACTTAGGTTTCATTAAGTGAATAAATCACATAAGGAAACATATTTTTTTTAACTGCCACCCCGAACAGATTCGAACCTGCGCGTCCTGCGCCATGCCACTGTTTAAATATGCTCACCTTAACCAATTTAGCTAATTCCATCATTTTTATGACACACTTAAATTTAATTACTTCTCTATCAAAATGAAAAAGTGAAGATTCATTTTGAGCAGTTGTCGATTGCTAATTCAAATGATATACTTTTAGCCAGCAGAAATTATTCAAGGCGGTGGCTGATAATGTTAAACTACGCATGCAACAACTATTGGATAAGCAGAGATACAGGTTCAAACCCCGATGACGACAAATTTTTTTTTAATTTTTTTTTATTTTTTTAATTTAAAGATATATAAAAAGCAAAAAAGGAGTAGAGAACTGTATTTGTTTATTGAAAATATCTTGAAAACTGCCTCTTATGTTAATAATAAAAAAAAAAGCGGATTCCGTTTTTTTTCCGTTCATGACGTCCGTTTCGGATCCGACAAAACGGACGATCCTTCCGTTTTTTCGAGAGAAATTTCAACCGACAACTGATCCGTATATGACGTCCGTTTCGGATCCGTTACGGATACGAAAAACGAATCCGAAATGGATCCGTATATGACGTCCGTTTTTCTGGTTTTTTCCCGTTTATGATGTCCGTTTCGGATCCGTTACGGACACGAAAAACGAATCCGAAATGGATCCGTATATGACGCCCGTTTCGGATCCGTTACGGATACGAAAAAGCGGATTCCGGTTTTTTCCCGTTTTTGAGGTCCGTTTCGGATCCGTTACGGACACGAAAAACGAATCCGAAATGGATCCGTATATGACGTCCGTTTCGGATCCGTTACGGATACGAAAAAGCGGATTCCGGTTTTTTTCCGTTTTTGAGGTCCGTTTCGGATCCGTTACGGACACGAAAAACGAATCCGAAACGGATCCGTATATGACGTCCGTTTCGGATCCGTTACGGATACGAAAAAGCGGATTCCGGTTTTTTCCCGTTTTTGAGGTCCGTTTCGGATCCGTTACGGATACGAAAAATAGGATTCCGGTTTTTTTTCGTTTTTGAGGTCCGTTTCGGATCCGTTACGGATCCGCATCCGTTTTTGTGCACATTGAGAGAAGACCAGCCTACCAACATGCACACCGTTCCTTACTTCTAACCATTTATCTACTTTTGATCTCGTATAAATACAATGCAATGACAAAAAAGTAATGTCGAATCATAAAACATTGCAAGACATGAAATAAAAAAATACATGAAGTCCTTCTTCTTTGCCTTCTAATATCAGGCCTTATAGCAGTGCTGCTGTGGGAAGGCCTTATAGCGCTGCTGCTGTGGGAAGGCCTTATAGCACTACTGCTGTGGGAAGGCGTAATAGCACGCCTGCTGTGGTAAGGCATAATAGCATTTCATGAGTATACACTCAAAGAAGCGCAACTATTCTGCTTATTAAAATTTACTTATTGTTAATACATATTAACAGATTGTAAATAAAAACAAAAATCATAATAAAAAAAAAATAAAAAAATGAGCATTCATGATTTTATTTGCATGAAAATTTAGTTTTGAGAAGGACTCTCCGGGGAAGGCCTTGCTCAATTGCCTGTTGGGGTCTATTCCTTTGTTTTATATTTTTAACGCTGCACTACTACCATCAAACGATATTAATGCTATCGGAAAAATAGCTTAGCGAGTGGGCATAAAGGATGCTGAAGATGCTTTTCTACTACTCTGTACCGAACAAATTGATATCCTAAGGCGAGATGAGGTTCAAAAAGGAAGCACTTACAGTACAAAATATATCAACCATCAATCGTTGCTGTGGAAGAAAACGCATTAACTGCAAGGGGCTTCTTTATATATTTTGACGGTACACTTTTAAAAATCGATAATTTCATTTCATGCTTAGATACATTTTTTAAGATATTTTATGTATTCGATTTGGAATATTAACACACTGTGAACTTGTTTGGAATTTTATCCAATCATTTATATATGAAATAGATGTTGAGGATTCCAAGAAATATTCTTCGTTAACAAGGCTCATCAACAATATAAAAAAATCGATTCTTAAGGTTATATTAAAAAATTGATCATGTGTATTTGTTTTTCATGTAAAAATAAATTCAAAACAATTACAGATTTATTTTATGAATTGAAATTACATGGTCTTCAATCAAACAGTAGTGTGGAATGTTTACAAAATCAATGTCCACAGACATTTAAGCCATTTTCTTCTTTTAAATGACATTTACTATTTAAACACAAAAGTGATATAGAAATAAAACTAAACATCACACAAGAAAAATCTCCAAAAAGTCCAAAATTTGACGATACATTCAATGATATAGAGAATTTAGAAATGAGCTTAGAAGAAACAAATGTTCAGGCTGAAACATTTAATGAAATTGGAAATACAGAAGCAAGCTTATGAAAAATAAATGATCATTCCAAACTATCTAAGTCCCAGTCAAACCAAATTTGACTTAACAGAATGCAGGTACCATCTACAAAAGCGATTTATAATTGAAGCCTAGTCTCTCTAGAAAAATTGTAACTGACTTACAGGGTATGACGGAATCTCTGATAAAATCTGTATTTAATCATATAAATCAGTTTTTGCTACCTAACAAGAACTCACAAATTGAAGCAGGCATCTTGGAGTAATGTACGATTTTATTTAATGCCCATTAAATTTCAAATAAAAATATTTTTCGATTTGCCAAATGTTTTTGATTCAAGATTTCAAAATATGGAATATCTAGAAAATAAGAATTTAATTTTTTATTTTATTAATGGAGAAGGATTCTAGAAACGTAAAGAAATGTTTAGAAATAAATTGGTGACTCCTTTTTTTTGTACACGGATAATGTTGAGTTAACCAATACTTTAGGAAGCCATTCAGGTCAAAATTGTGTAAATGGCTTGTAATAGTCTTTTCCAACCACTCCAGAACACTTTCAATCTAAATTAAAGTGAATATTTTCAGCAGGCTTCATTAGAATAAAATATCTTTTAGAATTTGGTAACGATACATGATTGTACGATCTTTTAAATATTTTTAAAGACTTGACAGAAAATGGCTTTGAAATAAGTACAAATAGTACCACATACAGAGTATATTTTTTTCTGGGATTAATATTAGGTGACAATAATGGCTTGAATGCAATGCTTGGATTTACAAAAGTGTCCAATAACTTCTATTATTGTCGGAATTGTTAAAGGAAAAACTCTGATATAAAAATAGATAAAATTGAGCACCATAATTGTTTGGGAACAAAAGATAATTATTCAAGTGACTTACAAATAAATTATATATAATACAGAAACTGGAATAAGAGAAAAAAATATTTTTAATAAACTGAAATCATGCCATGTAGTCGATAACTTATGCTTTGATTTAATGCACGATTTATTGGATTTATTGGGATTTGCCATTATGATTTGAGTAAAATATTGCTTGCTTTCTCAAATAAGAATTATTTTAGCCTTGATATTTTAAATTTTAGAAAGCAAATGTTTAGCTATGGAGAAAATGAGATGGGAAATTATACTGAACCTATCATTTTTGACAATTGAAAAAAATCCAAATCTAAAATGCGTGCGAGATAGATGATGACATTTGCTAATTTTTTTCCAATTAGGATTGGGGACTTAGTTCCACTAATTGATGAAATTTGGATGTTCTTACTAACCTAGACAAAATTATAGATTAAGTACTTTTATCCGAATTTGACGAGCAACTACTTTCAGACTTGACAAATACGATTGAATTTAGTCGCGACCAGAAAATTATTTACAAATATGAAACCGGTAATGACATCTAGCGGTCGATAGCCGTATATGTATGAGCTTCCGAACCGCACCAAATGCCTTAATTGTTCATTCTGTCATCTGTCAACAATAATCAGTTCACAATTTGTCAAGTTTCATACAACAACGCATTTTTTCCGCTCGTAAAGATGTCGAATTTTGTGCCTGGAAACTCTCATTTGCGGGAAGCATTGATTTTCTGTCTCCATTTGAAGAAAAACGCTTCTGAATCGCATCGAATGCTTGTTGAAGCTTACGGCGAGCATGCTCTTGGTCGTACACAGTGCAATGAGTGGTTCAATAAATTTAAAAGTGGTGATTTTGATGTGATAAATGAGGAGCGTGGCCGGCCACCGAAAAAGTTTGAAGACACCGAATTGCAAACATTATTGGACGAAGATGATGGTCAAACGCAACAACAGCTCGCTGAACAACTTAATGTGACACAACAAACCGTTTCCTTGCGTTTGAAGGCCATGGGAACGATTTTAAAGGTCGGTAGATGGGTGCCACATGAACTGACCGACAGGCAGCAAGAAAACCGAAAAACCATTTGTGAATTGCTGCTCGGCAGGCAAAACAGAAAAGGTTTTCTCCATCGAATCATCACTGGCGATGAAAATTGGATTTATTTCAACAATCCCAAACGAAAAAAATCATATTTGAGCCCCGACCAACGACCCAAATCAACGCCAAGACCAAATCGCTTCGGCCGAAAGACAATGCTGTGTATTTTCTGGGATCAGCGTGGTGTTATTTGGTATGAGCTACTAAAACCAGGTGAAAGAGTTACTGGTGCACGTTACCATCAACTCTTCATCGCCACATCGAGCAGCGGTCAATAAAAACTTGGTAGAATCGTACAACTGGGAGCCCCTGCCCCACCCGCCGTACTCACCGGACCTGGCGCCATCCGATTATTATTTGTTTTCATCGATGGGACACGCACTCAACGATTCGCACTTCAGTTCTTACGAGGAAGTGCAAAAATGGCTCGATAAATGGATATAAAATATTAAATTTTAATTTTCATTATAGTTCTTATGTTGTAGATCTGGCATCATTACACAATAATTGTATTATTTTAAATACAAACAACTTTACAAGTCCACCCCTACATGTTAGTACATTAATTGATGGAACAAAAATATTCAGGAATTACTTTATTTGACGTTAATTACTGAAATATATATGTAATTAAACACTATTCACTGTTAAGTGTACAAAGTGTACTTTCTGTGTATTCCACTTATAACTCTTAATGTTAATGTATATCATCATTTAAGTAAATAAAAGAACATTGAACATCTTTTATTGAAATTGTGCTATCGACTGAAGTTTACAGTAAAAAATTACTCTTACAATTTGCGCATACAATAAACAGCAAATATACAATGCGTTTGCTTTGAAATCTACTACATAATTTTTATTTTCACAACTAATTCTTCAAATGACTGCAAATGATTTCGGTTCGAAAATTACGATAAATGCAATAATATTTACAGCATTTTTCAACACTTTTACAGAAGATTTTTTTGGGTGTAATTTGAGATTGTAGCTTACTTTTATACATATTCATAATACTAAAGCTTTGCTCACAAATATAGGTCGAACCAAACAAAGTAGCGTGACGCGCCATATATCAAATAAATTTGGGTAGTGCTCCTTATTCAAGCATTGATACAATTTTTCCTTGCCATCTTCACTGTATTTTTGTCTTAATATGTCACAGGATTGCAGATCTATTAATTCCAATTGCAAATGGATTTATTGAAAAGGGGTTCAAAAAAATTTAAAGTCGATTTTTAAGTAAGAAAATCCTTAAATCTTCTCTCAAATATTTCTATTAATTTTGCAAGATTTGTAGCATAAGGTCTGCAATACATCATGTTTTTTATAAAACTTTGACAACTTGGGAAAGGAAATTATTGTTCATTTAAAAATTGTGTGTGGAGTAGTTTCAATTTAGTTTCTAAAGCATTACCTCGATATTTTAAAAATTATCAGTGACACCTCAACATAAAGTCATTAATTGTGCTGTTGACATAATATCAGTAGATTCATCTGCGGCAATGTATATATTCTGCTTAGTCTCTTAGTTGGGAAGAAATATCTTCTGCAAGTTTAAAAACTCTCTTTGTCCAGCGGTTCTATTTAATGACAGATTTTAAAACTTTTTAATAACATCAGGACACATTTTTTCCGATGCAGCTATCAAACATTTTTTTATATATTTGCCTTCAGTAAATGGACGAGATGATTTTGCAATTAAAAGTGCGAGACTATAAAGAGTTTTCAGAGACGCCTCAGCATCTTGGCCGACTTTTTTGAAAATACTTTGTTGTGAGACTAAACCTCGTTTCAGTACATCTAGTTTTTCGGATCGAATTCTACCATTGTAAAACTGTACTCATTATGATTTGTTTCATAATGTCGTTTTAAGTTAAATTCCTTCATGTATGCTATTTTCTCTTGACATATTAAGCATTTAACTGCTTTATATTGCTCAGTATCAAAATAAATATTTTTCCGACCAGGAATCATTGAATCGTCACCGGACGATGCCATCTTTGGAACTACACACATATATATATGAAAATTATTTGAATTATAGAAAAAAACATGAAGCTCAAATCAAAATTAGAAATAAAAAGAAAACAACCCACAATAACTCACCTTTTAATATAAAAACGAAATAAAATAACTAATAAGTATATCAGCTAATTTATACACACTTTTATTTAATTTTGCAAGAACTTTTTTGTAAGGCAGGACACGTCACTAACGAATAAATAAATCTGATTGAATAACACAGCCCGACAAAATGCAACTTTTGATTCTTTCCTTCGATATTTCTGTCCATTTCAATGTATATTGGTGTGCTGTTTGAAAAAAAGTAATTTCGTTTTCGTCATCAGCACACTGAATATATCCAGAAACAAAAATTAAACTTCAAGAAAAAAATTCACTGTTTGCCAGTGTAATCTATATGAGGCCGAAGTTTTTGTAAGCCATGATAAAATTTAAGTTTTTTGATAATGCGGGTAAAACTATGCACTTGTTGTCAGTTGGATTTTCTTCAGGGGGGGCTGACATTTTTTTTAGTGAAAACGCACATTGATTGAATTTTTCTACGAAAAATATTTATATTTTTTGGTATATAACAAAAATGAAAAGGTTAAATTTAGCCCTTATAAAACATAGAGATCATTCTTATCTAATCAGTAGTCCAGTCGAGGGTTTCAAGACGGCGAGGTTTCTTCTGGCAAAATAAATCTACAATTTCATCTGAGCAGATATCGTTTTCTTTATGAATATTTCCCAGAGCCAATCCATTCAAGCGGTCATTGTAGATCTTAAATACGATTTCAATCGTTTTAACACAGAAAAACTTCGTTCTGGTGTTGCCCAAGTCACTGGAATCGTGGAAAATATTTGTAGTAAAACTGTGATGCTTGGGAAGAACGATTCCATTTTTTTGCTTTTGATAATGGTCAATGCTTCCATTGCATTCAAAGCATTTTTAAAATCAGTCTTACAACAATACACAATGCCACAATTGAATTTCGGATTTGAGCTCAATTTTACTGCAATTTAAATCACTTTCATAAGCCTCCACGATCTTGTCAACTGACACATTCGAGTGATTTGCCGGTATTAAAACTTAAAAATAGTTAGGGCATCAGAAAGAACTATCTTTACGGATATTTCTAAATATAAGAAGGGTCTACCTGTTTCAGGAAAAATGGGTTCAGGTAGAAATCCGGAATTTTCTAACCCAAAGGTAGCGGCTGAGGTGATGCGTCTTTTCAGTGCGAGATATGGCGGCTAGACCAGGTACATCAAAATCTACTATACAAAGCTTAAAGTCCCAGACCGTTCTGATAAAAAGCATTTGATGGCTCAGATGCGAGCCCGAAAAATGTATGAAAGGTACCTGACTAAATTTGATTGCTGTGTTATGGACGACCAAACTTACGCCAAAGCAGATTGTAAGCAGCTACCTGTGCACGAATATTATCCATCACCGAAAAAGGGGCATGTGTCTAGTAAATTCAAAAAAAAAAAATTTCGAAATTTCCGATGCAATATATGGTTTGGCAGGCCATATTCACCTGTGGTCTCAGAAACAGATTTTTGTTAAGCAAGGCACAATGAATTCAAAAGTTTATATAGACGAGTGCCTCGAAAAACGTCTTCTACCATTTATTCGTGTACATGAGGGTACAGTGATGTTGTGCCTTGATATAGGTACCTCTTATTAGTCTAAAGCTACGAGTCGTTGGTAACAAGCTAAGAAGATCAATTTTGTTCCAAAAATTGAAAATCCGCCCAACTGCCCAGAGCTTCGCCCAATTGAAAGATATTGTGCTCTTATGAAAGAGATCTTCGAAAGAGTGGTAAGACTGCAAAAAATTTACAAGACTTCAGATTTAAGAGAAAAAGATCATACCATATTGTCGATGAAACAACTGTGAAAAATTTAATGAAGGGCGATAAAATAAGAATTTTTTATAAAAAAAATTGTTACTTAGTTTTTAGTTATTAATATTCTGAACACTAGCCATTATTAATAAAAAACGAAAAAATACAAAAAAAAAGAAATTACTGGGAATTTTTTTTTTAACTAAAAAGCAAAACGTAAGATTTTCTGGGACAGTTCTTATGTATAATAATTAGTAGAAAACATATGTATTTGTTTTAAATTGTAAAATTGATGGAATTTGAAAACTTGATTATTTGCGACCCACATGATACATCGCTGAGGGTCGCACTTTGTGTGCCACTGATTCAAAGCAAGCAACGGAAAATTTACTGTTTTTGTTTGTTCATTGTATTTTGTTTATTTGTGTTTGTTTATTTGTGTTTGTTCTGCCATTGAATTTACGCACACACAGTAAACGTATAAAGCAAGCAACGTCATCCTCCTCGCTATGGCAAGGCATTGGTAGTTGATCAGTGAGTGCATTGCACATTAGGTCAAACGGCCGGGTTTGCAATGCGAAATGCAAACTTCGCAAGTGCCGTTATACTATTTTTGTTTCATAGACCTGAGTAGGAAAACTTCAAGGCTTAAGCATTGCATTTTATTTGTGTAAAATATTAAATTCCGTTCGACAGGGCTCGCTCAAAGTCATCGTATTGTCATTGCATTTCATTTAATTTTCATTTTTGTGCTCGCAAAGTTTCAAGTGCTGGTTGAGAAAAAATTTAAAAAAATTGGAAATCTTTCATCTTTTAGTTAACCGATCTCGAAGCTCATGTTTTTAGGACACTCTGCTCGATGAGTACTCCTATTTGACACACAATTTATTGCTGTAGCTACTATAGATCCCGAGTAAAAATAGAGTGCCAGGTTATGCGTTTCATTATACCACCTAATTTTCAAATCACACCCTCGCTAAAGAAGTTTCACTTCAAAAAATAGGCAAATATGAATAAACTTGGTACAAAACTTTTTGGCGATTGTCAAACCAAATCTATTTTTGCTAACGAAAGCTTATCGAGTAACACGAAAAAGCTTTCAACCTGTAAAGCAATAAAAAAAAGAGAAAATCTTTAAATTTGTATTGGTACGAAATGGAAAAGCTCTGATGCACAAAAAAGAAGCTGACAGTTGTTGACAGTAAAATGTTTTCAGAATCAGTTGTCATAGAAATTTTTTTTTTACTAGAACAATGAAGTATGAAAATAATCATCCATTTTTTAAGACGTTCTTTTGCAAGTCTTCTGACGTTCTCGTTAACTTCCGTTTAATTTCCAACTCAAGCAGCTTTTATGTTTAGCAACAAAATATCAAAAGCATGAGAAGAACTTCGATAATTTTCTCATGCACTTAGATTCATTTGTGAACAATTCCGACTTGATTTTTTCGACCGAAACATGGATATATGATGTGAAAGTACATCCATCCGACCTGTCTGTCTGTCTGTCTGTGTGTCTGTGTGTCTGTCTGTTGAAATCACGTTTACGCGAAATCTAAGCAAGCTTATTCAATGAAATTTGGCACACAGGTCAAACTTTCTTGCAAGCTGCTAGCATATTAAAATGGGTGAAATCGGTTCAGGGCCACGCTTTCCGCCCATACTCTATGTAAATATACCCAAGTTCATTTTGAAAAAAAGTTTCTGCGATTTTGATGAAACTAGATGATTTGGTGAAGATGATAACAAAATTAACATCAGGCTAAGTTTTAAGTTTGCAAGGGCTCTTAAAGGGGCGTGGCAGTGCCCTAAATTTTAATTTTTATAATGCCATAGCTCGTAAACCGTGCAAGATATTGTCCCATGGATTCATGCAAAAATAATCCTAAATAATAGCTCACAAAAATTATTAGAGCGTGTTTGAAGGGGAAGCTATGTGAAATGCTTAACTTAATTTGGTAAAAAACAACCCGGCTACCGTAAAATATAATGTACTTTCGTAAACGCATATTCTCACCATTGAAATTCGAGACAGATACCGTCATGTATTAAGAGCTTAGAACGATAGTGGAGTAAGTAAGTCATCTATTGAGAATAACAATGGAGTAAGTCACTGCTTGTTGCAGTAATTCATAAGGAGTTTTGCAGGTCAGAATCTAATAAAACCCTTTGTCTTAAAAAATGAAGCTGCTTGACTTACGCCAATGACATTCCAAACCCCTCATAATTTTGCTCGGTAGCGTTTAAATAAATTTAGTTTATTTTTTCTTTAATTATAGGTTTTATCAATATCAATTTGAGCTTAAGCGGGTGTGTACAGCACACACACCCGATTTTCGGGGGTTATCAATAGTTTTTATTTAATAGCATAATTGAAAAAAAGTTTGTAAAAATACGTCGATTTGCAAAATTTGATTTCGAAAAAATTTTGGTTTAATGAAAAGAAATTATGGCTGATGACTTTTTAAAGAAATTAGTGCATGATATCATACTGATTTTTGTGACCTTTTTTACGCTGTTAAACGGATCGGAATGGATCTCTTACTAAAAGGGTAAATCGTACAAAATTCGAGGTTATTGAAATTTTTCTTACGAAATTGGTGCCTAGTCTCAGCACGAAGCAATAGTTTTTGAATTTTTTTCTTATGAATGTTTTCGCTTTATTGTTGTTGGTTAGACTTATTTACTTATATATGTATATGACTTTTTTGACTTTTTTAAAAATTTTTGACTGCTGTAACATATTTTCCACTTTTTCAGCTGTTTCAACATTTTCGATTTTAACACACAGCATTTTTTGATCAATTCATAATTTCTTAACTGTTTCACTATTTGTCCATTTGTTCAAACATTTTCCAATATTTTTCGACTTTTTCAATATTTTTGATTTTGTCAACAACCAGCAAATCCCGGTGTGCATTGCTACGCCTCAACAAATAAATTATAATGTGTTTTTCTTTTAGTTGGATTAAATGAGTAAAAACCATTTTTATTGATATTTTATCTTAATGCGAGTGGATTATGTTTTTGGTTTTTTCATTTGGTTCATAAATAAACAGTTTGTTTTGTGGGAATCATTGGAATGTGTGGAATCATCAGCTTTGAATGAGCTTAATTTGGTTGTAGTCCATGTCGTCTATGTACCGAATCTTATTTATCTGCGTCACATAGTTATGAGGTATGATGAATTTAATTCTTCTCTTATATGGGAGGGCGTGTCATTGCCCAATTTTTCCAAACCAAACTATGCTAAGAACATTTTACAAACTGTAATAAACATGTGTACCAAATCATATTCGTCTGCGTCATATGGATGCTGAGATGTAAAAAAGTTGATTTTTTCTCATACGGAGACGTGTAAGTCTTATTTCTGTCTCTACTTTTTATATATTTTCATTTATCTGCATCAAATAGTTGATATGATAAATTTTAGTTTTCTTTTATATGGGGGACATAGTCACATAGCTTATGAGCTATGATGACTAAACTATGCTACGAACCTTCCCTAGATCATAAGAAATATTCAATTCAATTCAATTTTTATTTTTATTATATTATTTACATACATACATATTGGTATAAGAAATATATGTGCCAAATCTTTTGGCAATCGGTTGAACGGTTTAGGAGCCCATAAACAACATACATATGTACATGCCACATTAAGATTTATACATATACTAGCTGACCCGGCAAACATTGTTCTGCCCTCCCTGTTCACGTCACTATCTTCAGCTCCTTATCTGTCTCCATCTCCATCACCATCACCATCACCATCACCATCACCATCACCATCTCCATCCCTATCCGCTATCCCTATCCCTATCCCTATCCCTATCCCTATCCCTATCCCTATCCCTATCCCTATCCCTATCCCTATCCCTATCCCTATCCCTATCCCTATCCCTATCCCTATCCCTATCCCTATCCCTATCCCTATCCCTATCCCTATCCCTATCCCTATCCCTATCCCTATCCCTATCCCTATCCCTATCCCTATCCCTATCCCTATCCCTATCCCTATCCCTATCCCTATCCCTATCCCTATCCCTATCCCTATCCCTATCCCTATCCCTATCCCTATCCCTATCCCTATCCCTATCCCTATCCCTATCCCTATCCCTATCCCTATCCCTATCCCTATCCCTATCCCTATCCCTATCCCTATCCCTATCCCTATCCCTATCCCTATCCCTATCCCTATCCCTATCCCTATCCCTATCCCTATCCCTATCCCTATCCCTATCCCTATCCCTATCCCTATCCCTATCCCTATCCCTATCCCTATCCCTATCCCTATCCCTATCCCTATCCCTATCCCTATCCCTATCCCTATCCCTATCCCTATCCCTATCCCTATCCCTATCCCTATCCCTATCCCTATCCCTATCCCTATCCCTATCCCTATCCCTATCCCTATCCCTATCCCTATCCCTATCCCTATCCCTATCCCTATCCCTATCCCTATCCCTATCCCTATCCCTATCCCTATCCCTATCCCTATCCCTATCCCTATCCCTATCCCTATCCCTATCCCTATCCCTATCCCTATCCCTATCCCTATCCCTATCCCTATCCCTATCCCTATCCCTATCCCTATCCCTATCCCTATCCCTATCCCTATCCCTATCCCTATCCCTATCCCTATCCCTATCCCTATCCCTATCCCTATCCCTATCCCTATCCCTATCCCTATCCCTATCCCTATCCCTATCCCTATCCCTATCCCTATCCCTATCCCTATCCCTATCCCTATCCCTATTCCTATCCCTATCCCTATCCCTATCCCTATCCCTATCCCTATCCCTATCCCTATCCCTATCCCTATCCCTATCCCTATCCCTATCCCTATCCCTATCCCTATCCCTATCCCTATCCCTATCCCTATCCCTATCCCTATCCCTATCCCTATCCCTATCCCTATCCCTATCCCTCTCCCTCTCCCTCTCCCTCTCCCTATCCCTTTCCCTATCCCTATCCCTATCCCTATTACTATAACTATCCCTATCCTGTTTGTCATTAAGATGGTAAAACTAACCTGTCTCACTATTTCCACCCTTAACATTTAGGGTGATGAAAAATAGATTTTGTCCGATTCTCAACCCTAGCCGATATGCACGCAAAGATTGATGAAAATCGGTCGAGCCGTTTCGGAGTTGTGTACACCGTGACACCAGAATTTTATATATTAGATATAGATATTAGACTTCTTCAATATTGTAAACTTATTCAATACACAATAGATATTTTATTTTTTTTTTTGTTTCTGTGTACATACATACATAACTCTTTATCTATATGACAGTATTTTTTGGACTGATATAAGATCTTCCAATAAAACACAAAGTAGCTGAATTGGAATTCCCAACATATCTTAGATATGTATGTAAATGATGTAACTAAATGATTTTTTTTTTAGATTAAAATATAAAGGTGTCGTTAAGGATACCAACTTCAAAGATGTCACCAACATGGCAATTGACCGTTATGCTTACTATGTTTGTTTTAAGTGCCAAAAAGCGTACTATGGAGGTGAAGCGCGTTGCGATGCAGCAATTGGAGAAAAATTCGATCTTGAAGAGTTGGTGTGTGGTGGTTGCTCTGATGTCGCTCGTGCTCAGATGTGTCCGAAACATGGTACAGATTTTCTTGAATATCAAGTGTCGCTATTGCTGTTCTGTAGCCGTGTTTTTTTGCTTTGATACAACACATTTCTGTGATACCTGTCATGATGATTTCCAACGTTTAACCAACATTCCAAAAAAAAGCTGCCACAATGTCCAGCTGGGCCTAAAGCTAAACAGCTTTTGAGTGATGAATGTCCCCTACATGTTATACATCCATCAACTGGTGAGGAGTTTGCATTAGGATGTGGCGCATGTCGCAATGCACAAACGTTTTAGCATGATGTTTATGCCGAGAACCACGGCAAAGATGGTGCTGATTGCAACATGGATGGTGGCGCTGATGAAGATGGAGTCGATATTGATGAAAATCGAAGTTGTGGAATTGGACAATGAACACTATTTTGGTTATTTATCTATGACTCACAATGATAGTTATTAGACCCATGAATGTTTTTTAATACTCGAAGTAAATGGCGATGATCTCATTTTCTGAATTCAATGTCGGTTAAAGCATTTCATATATACTCAAATGACAATATTTTTATCCTTGCATTCAAATTTATAAAAGTCACAGCGAATACCTCTGCAAAATAAAAGACTAACTTTCAACTTTTTCTCAAAGTTCAAAATTTTGAATTTTTTTTCGCATATTTGTAGTCACTTGCTCTTTCCTAATGTTACAGTTAAAATGGGGAATAGAACAATGGAAAAGCCTCAAATCAAATGCAATATAACTATACAATTTTATTATAAAATTAATATGCATACATTATGTATTCAAATACTAATATTTCGCTATCTAACATATGTAACGAACTTTTAAAAGTTGACTTATGAAATGCAATACAAAAAAATAAAAATAAAAATAAAATTGTACTAGCCAAAGTACATTTTGAAAACCCTTAGTACCAATTACTATTTCATGCAATATAACCAAAGTCGTAATGAACTGTGTGATGTCGCTAGGGTTTCAGCTTGATAAATTGCCGGTGGAGAATAATAAAATCACTCAATATGAAACAATTATAACTCCTTACATTAATATAAATGGCCATGCTTTAAATTTAAAATTTATTCAGCTTATTGCTAATGGAAACATCATTTAGTGCCATCCCTCTTTAAAATGAGCTTCCAAGTGGTTCTCTGTGATGTTGTCTCGTAAACTTATAGCCATTTGAATTTGATCCCCTATGACCCAACAATATTAACCAAACGGTTTCAAATTCATGTTGCTTAAAATGTCTGTAACTTTACCAGGAAACCTCATAGATGACCATTTGAAAGCTTATTTTAAAGAGGAGCGATAATATTCTATCCAGAATCATAATTATATCCTGAAACATCATTTTCTTATAGGTGCGGTTATGTATTTTAAACTTAAAGTCTTAAGGATAAGAAATTTCAGTATTATCGTCTCGGACATCTGACTTTTTTTATTTTTAATAACGGCTGTAACAGTACATTGCGCCATTGCAATTGGCGTAGGATCCTTGACCATGGGCTCTGCAACATTCATCCCTATCGGCGACGTTTCGACTGCAGAACTTGTCACAAGGATAAATATGGACCAAACTTCTAATCGCTTCTGTACTGATGATCAACGCACATGCAATAACCATAAGGAAAACGATTGTTTTGTTGAAAAGGACCATTGTTGTTAAAATAATTGCACGGCAATGATTTATATGTATAACGTAAGGAATCTCTTTTTGTCCAGAAAAATATTGTTCTGCGGAGAGTAGAATACTTTCTGCACTATATATACGCTGTTTCGCTTAAAAGCGGCACCTAAGTTGTTGTTGATCATTTTGCTAAAATTTGTTTTTCATGAAATGCAAATAAACAAATTTTGTTTAATTTTTAATTGTATTTATGTCAATAGCACAATATTTTCGAGCGTCATTCTTGTGAAAATGTGATTCATGAAGTATTACGCAATGGCTTATGCAAAGAGCTGAAAACAAAAGTAAACCAAATATTTTTAAAATAAAAACCAGACATCTTAAATAAGTAAAAAATCATCTTAAAAACGTACAATGCTTGTTTTTGTAGATTAACCGATCTAGTTATAACTTATAAGTAATCCATGTAGGATTGATTTTATAATAGATGGACCGTTTTCTCGGCTCATAAGTCAGTTCCATTGGTTGCGAAAGGAATGTAATTTTGAGCCTCATTTATTTTTCGACTTTTCAGCGTCTCTTCTATTTTTGAACCTTGTTCAACTTTTTCGACATTTTTCGAAAATAATCGAGACTTCTGGACATTAATCGAGATATTCCATATTCTAAAAGAAATTTGAATTATACAATTTTTGAATAATACATAAATAGTTCAAGTACAGGTACAACATTAACCACAAAATGGCTATGTATATAGGTATAATAATAGGTTTATATGTGGTAATAGCCCAAACATATGTCACCAATTACCAGGTTAAATTGATCCAAGTGATATCTTTGTCATGTTTGTTGTATAAAAAATGCGTTGATCAATTTGTAAGAATTTGAAGTGTTAATGAAAAAGTTCAGTCTCTGAAACAAAAATGATTTTCTTAACATAAATGATACATTTATCGACTGTTTCGACAAAATTCGACATTTCGAAACCATTCGACATTATAAAACACTCAAGTTTTTCAGCTTTTGTCGAATTTTTCAACATTCTTCAATATCGTCCTTAGGGAAATTTTGACGTTATATATCTGTTCTAATATGTATATGTAAACGGTGGTCCAGATCCGAGCAGCCATACAGTTAACATCGTACTTGTACTGCAAAGTTTTGCAATAGGTATAAATTTATCTAAATTAGTGGCGTTTTAGCCATCCACTCCACTTAATGATCTTTTTTTTCTCATAAGTATAAATGGACGCTACAAAACGCTGCAATGTTTTGTGTCATTTTTTGTGCTCATACAAATAAAATGTCATTTTACTAATTTGCGATCGCTGAGCGTTTCGAGTAGATAATTTTTAACACATTTTATATTTCGTATCAAGAAGGAGCTTTCTTAGCGCTCATGAGACTCATCCAATGCAAAAGATATATTAGACTTCAAATATTTTGCATTTGACGCAAGAACTTTTTTCCTTGAAAAATCGGTATTATCAGTAGCTGCTATGAAATTTAGAGTTGTTTGTGTATTGTATATCCAAAAAGTAGTAAACACCCGGGAAGTAAAACCATCGTATTTGGCTTAAGGTATCTTGTAGGGCAGCGACAGAAAAAGGTAGTTCCAGACAGCGTTATAGCCTCTGGCCCCATGCTCAAAGAGTCCTCTACCAGTGCTGGATTAAGGCATTTGCTAGGTGGATAGGTAGGCCTAGCAACCGGCCCTCAAGCTGAAGGGGTCGCCAACATGACAAAATGCTGTGTGGAGTTTTGAATGTTGTGTGGCAAACGAAACAAGAATTTTTTTGTTTATTTTTGTCAAACCGGCTCCATAAAAAAAAAAATTAACATCCTTTTGAAAATGAATCTCTAAACATGTCTATTCATGTCATCCCTAATATAAAAATTTTGTTAACGAATTTATTATGATTTTGAGGAAATAACGCAATGATATTTATACGAAAATAATATTTAGATATTCCTTTACAGCCCGTTGCATCGATCAATATTCATTTAAAATTTAACAAATTGATAGCGTTAATATAGCGAATGAAATTTGAGTGCTGACCAAAAATATAGTGATGAAATTTCAAGAATCGAAACGAAACATATATATTCCAGAGCTATCGTCGTTACCTTCTTATCAAAGTTTGCTAAATAAAAAAGCATTGTATCAATTTGTATCGAATTCAACAAGAATACTGATCGATGCAACTGGCTATAGGTTCAATTGATATTCCATTTCGTTAAAAGTTAGACCTGAGTTATGGTTAGTTTATCGGGGCAACATGTACAGAAATAAGTCTTCGAAATGTAATTGATTTAACAAATCTTATTGGGTCCCTCAAATGGCACGTCGCATTACGTTTCATCCGATGCTGATTTCTTGGGAACATAATTTTGTTTACAAACGTGGCTTTCATCTTTTACATTTGGAATCTTTAGAACAAGAATAAGCAACATTATTATTTAGGGCGTATGCCTTTTTTATTTATAGTATAGCGCTTATCAATTAGAAAATATTTTATATACAGAGATAGCTAATAGCAGTTCATTCCGCCATTGCAGTTGGCGTAGGACCCGCGACCATGAGCTCTGCAACATTCATTCCTCTCGGGGATGGTTCGGCTGCAAACCTTGTCACAAGGATAAACTCTAATTGCTTCGGTACTGATGATCAATGCACATGCAATAACCATAAGGAAAACGATTGTTTTGTTGAAAGCGACCATTGTCGTTGTTGAAAGATTTGTACGGAAATGATTTTTATAGCTCGAAGAAACACTTTTGTTCAGAAGAAATATTGTTCTGTGAAGAGTAGAAGATTTCCACGCTATATATATGCTATTTCATTTAAAAACGGAACCTAAGTTGTTGATCATTTTGCTAAAATTTATTTTTCATGAAATGCAAACAAATAAATTCCCTTTGTCTCTTAGATATTTGCCAACATTTGCTAATTTTTGTGTATCAAAACAAATTTCTTGTCCATTGTATTAATTTTGATAACGCAATATCATTGCAAGCTATTCTTGGAAAAATACGGTTAGCTAATACGCAGCGACCTATCCAACAATTGGCTCAAAACAAAAGTAATCCACATATGCATTTTTTAAATAATAATAGAAAAAACGACAACATAAATTAGTGAAAATTCATAAAAATGAACAATGTTTGTTCTTGTAGATTAAATCGATATACTATATAGTATATTTTAGCAGAGATACAGGTTCAAACCCCGGTGACGACAAATTTTTTTTTAATTTTTTTTTATTTTTTTAATTTAAAGATATATAAAAAGCAAAAAAGGAGTAGAGAACTGTATTTGTTTATTGAAAATATCTTGAAAACTGCCTCTTATAAAGAAAGTAAAAGAAATGTTTAGAAATAAATTGGTGACTCCTTTTTTTTGTACACGGATAATGTTGAGTTAACCAATACTTTAGGAAGCCATTCAGGTCAAAATTGTGTAAATGGCTTGTAATAGTCTTTTCCAACCACTCCAGAACACTTTCAATCTAAATTAAAGTGAATATTTTCAGCAGGCTTCATTAGAATAAAATATCTTTTAGAATTTGGTAACGATACATGATTGTACGATCTTTTAAATATTTTTAAAGACTTGACAGAAAATGGCTTTGAAATAAGTACAAATAGTACCACATACAGAGTATATTTTTTTCTGGGATTAATATTAGGTGACAATAATGGCTTGAATGCAATGCTTGGATTTACAAAAGTGTCCAATAACTTCTATTATTGTCGGAATTGTTAAAGGAAAAACTCTGATATGAAAATAGATAAAATTGAGCACCATAATTGTTTGGGAACAAAAGATAATTATTCAAGTGACTTACAAATAAATTATATATAATACAGAAACTGGAATAAGAGAAAAAAATATTTTTAATAAACTGAAATCATGCCATGTAGTCGATAACTTATGCTTTGATTTAATGCACGATTTATTGGATTTATTGGGATTTGCCATTATGATTTGAGTGAAATATTGCTTGCTTTCTCAAATAAGAATTATTTTAGCCTTGATATTTTAAATTTTAGAAAGCAAATGTTTAGCTATGGAGAAAATGAGATGGGAAATTATACTGAACCTATCATTTTTGACAATTGAAAAAAATCCAAATCTAAAATGCGTGCAAGATAGATGATGACATTTGCTAATTTTTTGCCAATTAGGATTGGGGACTTAGTTCCACTAATTGATGAAATTTGGATGTTCTTACTAACCTAGACAAAATTATAGATTAAGTACTTTTATCCGAATTTGACGAGCAACTACTTTCAGACTTGACAAATACGATTGAATTTAGTCGCGACCAGAAAATTATTTACAAATATGAAACCGGTAATGACATCTAGCGGTCGATAGCCGTATATGTATGAGCTTCCGAACCGCACCAAATGTCTTAATTGTTCATTCTGTCATCTGTCAACAATAATCAGTTCACAATTTGTCAAGTTTCATACAACAACGCATTTTTTCCGCTCGTAAAGATGTCGAATTTTGTGCCTGGAAACTCTCATTTGCGGGAAGCATTGATTTTCTGTCTCCATTTGAAGAAAAACGCTTCTGAATCGCATCGAATGCTTGTTGAAGCTTACGGCGAGCATGCTCTTGGTCGTACACAGTGCAATGAGTGGTTCAATAAATTTAAAAGTGGTGATTTTGATGTGATAAATGAGGAGCGTGGCCGGCCACCGAAAAAGTTTGAAGACACCGAATTGCAAACATTATTGGACGAAGATGATGGTCAAACGCAACAACAGCTCGCTGAACAACTTAATGTGACACAACAAACCGTTTCCTTGCGTTTGAAGGCCATGGGAACGATTTTAAAGGTCGGTAGATGGGTGCCACATGAACTGACCGACAGGCAGCAAGAAAACCGAAAAACCATTTGTGAATTGCTGCTCGGCAGGCAAAACAGAAAAGGTTTTCTCCATCGAATCATCACTGGCGATGAAAATTGGATTTATTTCAACAATCCCAAACGAAAAAAATCATATTTGAGCCCCGACCAACGACCCAAATCAACGCCAAGACCAAATCGCTTCGGCCGAAAGACA
Source organism: Meiosimyza decipiens (assembly GCA_963680825.1). Classification (NCBI taxonomy): domain Eukaryota; kingdom Metazoa; phylum Arthropoda; class Insecta; order Diptera; family Lauxaniidae; genus Meiosimyza; species Meiosimyza decipiens. The sequence continues at coordinate 36,995,653 of OY804259.1, forward strand.
ATGCTGTGTATTTTCTGGGATCAGCGTGGTGTTATTTGGTATGAGCTACTAAAACCAGGTGAAAGAGTTACTGGTGCACGTTACCATCAACAATTGATCGCTTTAAACCGTGCTATACGTCAGAAGAGGCCCGAATTTCAACTTCGCCATGACAAAATTGTATTCCAAGATGACAACGCATCGCCACATCGAGCAGCGGTCAATAAAAACTTGGTAGAATCGTACAACTGGGAGCCCCTGCCCCACCCGCCGTACTCACCGGACCTGGCGCCATCCGATTATTATTTGTTTTCATCGATGGGACACGCACTCAACGATTCGCACTTCAATTCTTATGAGGAAGTGCAAAAATGGCTCGATGAATGGATATAAAATATTAAATTTTAATTTTCATTATAGTTCTTATGTTGTAGATCTGGCATCATTACACAATAATTGTATTATTTTAAATACAAACAACTTTACAAGTCCACCCCTACATGTTAGTACATTAATTGATGGAACAAAAATATTTAGGAATTACTTTATTTGACGTTAATTACTGAAATATATATGTAATTAAACACTATTCACTTTTAAGTGTACAAAGTGTACTTTCTGTGTATTCCACTTATAACTCTTAATGTTAATGTATATCATCATTTAAGTAAATAAAAGAACATTGAACATCTTTTATTGAAATTGTGCTATCGACTGAAGTTTACAGTAAAAAATTACTCTTACAATTTGCGCATACAATAAACAGCAAATATAAAGGGTGTTTTTTTTAGAGGTATAGAGCTTCGAATTGAAATAAAACACAAGAAAATCGTTTTAATGTCCATCAATTTGGCTTTATTGGAAGGATAATTTTATGCCATTAATGTTTAAATATGATTTCGGGCATGTGGCCGCCGCGGCTGGCTCGAATAAAGCCAATTCTACAGGTCCAATTTTGAACCACTTTTTCGAGCATATGGGGCCGTATGTCGGCAATAACGCCACGAATGTTGGCTTCCAAGTCCCCTAACGTTTCTGGTTTGTTGGCGTAGACGAGCGACTTCACATATCCCCAAAGAAAATAATCCAATGGTGTCAAATCACACGATCTTGGTGGCCAATTGACAGGTCCATTCCGCGAAATTATGCGCTCATCGAATGTTTCCTTCAATAAATCGATTGTGACGTGCGCTGTGTGGCATGTAGCGCCGTCTTGTTGGAACCACAACTCATCCACATTCATGCCATCCAATTCGGGAACAAAATAGTCGGTTATCATGGCTCTATACCGGTTTCCATTAACGGTAACTGACTCTCCAGCATTATTTCGGAAGAAGTATGGCCCAATGACTCCACCAGCCCATAGAGCACACCAAACAGTCAGTTTTTGTGGATGTAATGGCGTCTCAAGGGTCTCATGTGGATTCTCTTCACTCCAAATGCGGCAATTTTGCTTGTTGACGTAGCCATTCAACCAAAAATGAGCCTCATCACTGAACAAAATTTTGCGATGAAAATCAGCATCGAGATCAATCTCATTTTCGGCCCATACACCAATCTTGCACAAGCTGGATCTTGTAAGGTCGCAAGCCAAGATCTTTGCGCAAAATCTTCCATAAAGTTGATGGACAAAGCTCCAATTGCTGTGCACGGTGGCGAATCGATTCATTCGGGTCCTCTTCAACATTTTGCTCTACAGCGGCAATTGTTTCTTCGGTGCGCACTGTTCGACGCCTCTGCGGATGCGTATTATCACATAGAGTAAACGTAGTGCGAAAACGATCCATGGTTAACCGAATTAATTGCTCTGATGGACGATTATGTCGACCATAAAATGGACGGAGGTTGCGGTAAGCTTCGCGAACTGAACCATTATTTTCGAAATAAATTTGCACGATTTGCAAGCGTTGTTCTTTTGTCAACTGTTCATGATGAAATGGCAAACCAAATTGAACATAAATGACATTAGAGTTGCCAGATTTGACCATAAAATGCCAGTTTTATTTCTATTCGAAAAACAAACCTCTAAAAAAACACCCTTTACAATGCGTTTGCTGAGAAATCTACTACATAATTTTTATTTTCACAACTAATTCTTCAAATGACTGCAAATGATTTCGGTTCGAAAATTACGATAAATGCAATAATATTTACAGCATTTTTCAACACTTTTACAGAAGATTTTTTTGGGTGTAATTTGAGATTGTAGCTTACTTTTATACATATTCATAATACTAAAGCTTTGCTCACAAATATAGGTCGAACCAAACAAAGTAGCGTGACGCGCCATATATCAAATAAATTTGGGTAGTGCTCCTTATTCAAGCATTGATACAATTTTTCCTTGCCATCTTCACTGTATTTTTGTCTTAATATGTCACAGGATTGCAGATCTATTAATTCCAATTGCAAATGGATTTATTGAAAAGGGGTTCAAAAAAATTTAAAGTCGATTTTTAAGTAAGAAAATCCTCAAATCTTCTCTCAAATATTTCTATTAATTTTGCAAGATTTGTAGCATAAGGTCTGCAATACATCATGTTTTTTATAAAACTTTGACAACTTGGGAAAGGAAATTATTGTTCATTTAAAAATTGTGTGTGGAGTAGTTTCAATTTAGTTTCTAAAGCATTACCTCGATATTTTAAAAATTATCAGTGACACCTCAACATAAAGTCATTAATTGTGCTGTTGACATAATATCAGTAGATTCATCTGCGGCAATGTATATATTCTGCTTAGTCTCTTAGTTGGGAAGAAATATCTTCTGCAAGTTTAAAAACTCTCTTTGTCCAGCGGTTCTATTTAATGACAGATTTTAAAACTTTTTAATAACATCAGGACACATTTTTTCCGATGCAGCTATCAAACATTTTTTTATATATTTGCCTTCAGTAAATGGACGAGATGATTTTGCAATTAAAAGTGCGAGACTATAAAGAGTTTTCAGAGACGCCTCAGCATCTTGGCCGACTTTTTTGAAAATACTTTGTTGTGAGACTAAACCTCGTTTCAGTACATCTAGTTTTTCGGATCGAATTCTACCATTGTAAAACTGTACTCATTATGATTTGTTTCATAATGTCGTTTTAAGTTAAATTCCTTCATGTATGCTATTTTCTCTTGACATATTAAGCATTTAACTGCTTTATATTGCTCAGTATCAAAATAAATATTTTTCCGACCAGGAATCATTGAATCGTCACCGGACGATGCCATCTTTGGAACTACACACATATATATATGAAAATTATTTGAATTATAGAAAAAAACATGAAGCTCAAATCAAAATTAGAAATAAAAAGAAAACAACCCACAATAACTCACCTTTTAATATAAAAACGAAATAAAATAACTAATAAGTATATCAGCTAATTTATACACACTTTTATTTAATTTTGCAAGAACTTTTTTGTAAGGCAGGACACGTCACTAACGAATAAATAAATCTGATTGAATAACACAGCCCGACAAAATGCAACTTTTGATTCTTTCCTTCGATATTTCTGTCCATTTCAATGTATATTGGTGTGCTGTTTGAAAAAAAGTAATTTCGTTTTCGTCATCAGCACACTGAATATATCCAGAAACAAAAATTAAACTTCAAGAAAAAAATTCACTGTTTGCCAGTGTAATCTATATGAGGCCGAAGTTTTTGTAAGCCATGATAAAATTTAAGTTTTTTGATAATGCGGGTAAAACTATGCACTTGTTGTCAGTTGGATTTTCTTCAGGGGGGGCTGACATTTTTTTTAGTGAAAACGCACATTGATTGAATTTTTCTACGAAAAATATTTATATTTTTTGGTATATAACAAAAATGAAAAGGTTAAATTTAGCCCTTATAAAACATAGAGATCATTCTTATCTAATCAGTAGTCCAGTCGAGGGTTTCAAGACGGCGAGGTTTCTTCTGGCAAAATAAATCTACAATTTCATCTGAGCAGATATCGTTTTCTTTATGAATATTTCCCAGAGCCAATCCATTCAAGCGGTCATTGTAGATCTTAAATACGATTTCAATCGTTTTAACACAGAAAAACTTCGTTCTGGTGTTGCCCAAGTCACTGGAATCGTGGAAAATATTTGTAGTAAAACTGTGATGCTTGGGAAGAACGATTCCATTTTTTTGCTTTTGATAATGGTCAATGCTTCCATTGCATTCAAAGCATTTTTAAAATCAGTCTTACAACAATACACAATGCCACAATTGAATTTCGGATTTGAGCTCAATTTTACTGCAATTTAAATCACTTTCATAAGCCTCCACGATCTTGTCAACTGACACATTCGAGTGATTTGCCGGTATTAAAACTTAAAAATAGTTAGGGCATCAGAAAGAACTATCTTTACGGATATTTCTAAATATAAGAAGGGTCTACCTGTTTCAGGAAAAATGGGTTCAGGTAGAAAACCAGAATTTTCTAACCCAAAGGTAGCGGCTGAGGTGATGCGTCTTTTCAGTGCGAGATATGGCGGCTAGACCAGGTACATCAAAATCTACTATACAAAGCTTAAAGTCCCAGACCGTTCTGATAAAAAGCATTTGATGGCTCAGATGCGAGCCCGAAAAATGTATGAAAGGTACCTGACTAAATTTGATTGCTGTGTTATGGACGACCAAACTTACGCCAAAGCAGATTGTAAGCAGCTACCTGTGCACGAATATTATCCATCACCGAAAAAGGGGCATGTGTCTAGTAAATTCAAAAAAAAAAAATTTCGAAATTTCCGATGCAATATATGGTTTGGCAGGCCATATTCACCTGTGGTCTCAGAAACAGATTTTTTGTTAAGCAAGGCACAATGAATTCAAAAGTTTGTATAGACGAGTGCCTCGAAAAACGTCTTCTACCATTTATTCGTGTACATGAGGGTACAGTGATGTTGTGCCTTGATATAGGTACCTCTTATTAGTCTAAAGCTACGAGTCGTTGGTAACAAGCTAAGAAGATCAATTTTGTTCCAAAAATTGAAAATCCGCCCAACTGCCCAGAGCTTCGCCCAATTGAAAGATATTGTGCTCTTATGAAAGAGATCTTCGAAAGAGTGGTAAGACTGCAAAAAATTTACAAGACTTCAGATTTAAGAGAAAAAGATCATACCATATTGTCGATGAAACAACTGTGAAAAATTTAATGAAGGGCGATAAAATAAGAATTTTTTATAAAAAAAATTGTTACTTAGTTTTTAGTTATTAATATTCTGAACACTAGCCATTATTAATAAAAAACGAAAAAATACAAAAAAAAAGAAATTACTGGGAATTTTTTTTTTAACTAAAAAGCAAAACGTAAGATTTTCTGGGACAGTTCTTATGTATAATAATTAGTAGAAAACATATGTATTTGTTTTAAATTGTAAAATTGATGGAATTTGAAAACTTGATTATTTGCGACCCACATGATACATCGCTGAGGGTCGCACTTTGTGTGCCACTGATTCAAAGCAAGCAACGGAAAATTTACTGTTTTTGTTTGTTCATTGTATTTTGTTTATTTGTGTTTGTTTATTTGTGTTTGTTCTGCCATTGAATTTACGCACACACAGTAAACGTATAAAGCAAGCAACGTCATCCTCCTCGCTATGGCAAGGCATTGGTAGTTGATCAGTGAGTGCATTGCACATTAGGTCAAACGGCCGGGTTTGCAATGCGAAATGCAAACTTCGCAAGTGCCGTTATACTATTTTTGTTTCATAGACCTGAGTAGGAAAACTTCAAGGCTTAAGCATTGCATTTTATTTGTGTAAAATATTAAATTCCGTTCGACAGGGCTCGCTCAAAGTCATCGTATTGTCATTGCATTTCATTTAATTTTCATTTTTGTGCTCGCAAAGTTTCAAGTGCTGGTTGAGAAAAAATTTAAAAAAATTGGAAATCTTTCATCTTTTAGTTAACCGATCTCGAAGCTCATGTTTTTAGGACACTCTGCTCGATGAGTACTCCTATTTGACACACAATTTATTGCTGTAGCTACTATAGATCCCGAGTAAAAATAGAGTGCCAGGTTATGCGTTTCATTATACCACCTAATTTTCAAATCACACCCTCGCTAAAGAAGTTTCACTTCAAAAAATAGGCAAATATGAATAAACTTGGTACAAAACTTTTTGGCGATTGTCAAACCAAATCTATTTTTGCTAACGAAAGCTTATCGAGTAACACGAAAAAGCTTTCAACCTGTAAAGCAATAAAAAAAAGAGAAAATCTTTAAATTTGTATTGGTACGAAATGGAAAAGCTCTGATGCACAAAAAAGAAGCTGACAGTTGTTGACAGTAAAATGTTTTCAGAATCAGTTGTCATAGAAATTTTTTTTTTACTAGAACAATGAAGTATGAAAATAATCATCCATTTTTTAAGACGTTCTTTTGCAAGTCTTCTGACGTTCTCGTTAACTTCCGTTTAATTTCCAACTCAAGCAGCTTTTATGTTTAGCAACAAAATATCAAAAGCATGAGAAGAACTTCGATAATTTTCTCATGCACTTAGATTCATTTGTGAACAATTCCGACTTGATTTTTTCGACCGAAACATGGATATATGATGTGAAAGTACATCCATCCGACCTGTCTGTCTGTCTGTCTGTGTGTCTGTGTGTCTGTCTGTTGAAATCACGTTTACGCGAAATCTAAGCAAGCTTATTCAATGAAATTTGGCACACAGGTCAAACTTTCTTGCAAGCTGCTAGCATATTAAAATGGGTGAAATCGGTTCAGGGCCACGCTTTCCGCCCATACTCTATGTAAATATACCCAAGTTCATTTTGAAAAAAAGTTTCTGCGATTTTGATGAAACTAGATGATTTGGTGAAGATGATAACAAAATTAACATCAGGCTAAGTTTTAAGTTTGCAAGGGCTCTTAAAGGGGCGTGGCAGTGCCCTAAATTTTAATTTTTATAATGCCATAGCTCGTAAACCGTGCAAGATATTGTCCCATGGATTCATGCAAAAATAATCCTAAATAATAGCTCACAAAAATTATTAGAGCGTGTTTGAAGGGGAAGCTATGTGAAATGCTTAACTTAATTTGGTAAAAAACAACCCGGCTACCGTAAAATATAATGTACTTTCGTAAACGCATATTCTCACCATTGAAATTCGAGACAGATACCGTCATGTATTAAGAGCTTAGAACGATAGTGGAGTAAGTAAGTCATCTATTGAGAATAACAATGGAGTAAGTCACTGCTTGTTGCAGTAATTCATAAGGAGTTTTGCAGGTCAGAATCTAATAAAACCCTTTGTCTTAAAAAATGAAGCTGCTTGACTTACGCCAATGACATTCCAAACCCCTCATAATTTTGCTCGGTAGCGTTTAAATAAATTTAGTTTATTTTTTCTTTAATTATAGGTTTTATCAATATCAATTTGAGCTTAAGCGGGTGTGTACAGCACACACACCCGATTTTCGGGGGTTATCAATAGTTTTTATTTAATAGCATAATTGAAAAAAAGTTTGTAAAAATACGTCGATTTGCAAAATTTGATTTCGAAAAAATTTTGGTTTAATGAAAAGAAATTATGGCTGATGACTTTTTAAAGAAATTAGTGCATGATATCATACTGATTTTTGTGACCTTTTTTACGCTGTTAAACGGATCGGAATGGATCTCTTACTAAAAGGGTAAATCGTACAAAATTCGAGGTTATTGAAATTTTTCTTACGAAATTGGTGCCTAGTCTCAGCACGAAGCAATAGTTTTTGAATTTTTTTCTTATGAATGTTTTCGCTTTATTGTTGTTGGTTAGACTTATTTACTTATATATGTATATGACTTTTTTGACTTTTTTAAAAATTTTTGACTGCTGTAACATATTTTCCACTTTTTCAGCTGTTTCAACATTTTCGATTTTAACACACAGCATTTTTTGATCAATTCATAATTTCTTAACTGTTTCACTATTTGTCCATTTGTTCAAACATTTTCCAATATTTTTCGACTTTTTCAATATTTTTGATTTTGTCAACAACCAGCAAAACCCGGTGTGCATTGCTACGCCTCAACAAATAAATTATAATGTGTTTTTCTTTTAGTTGGATTAAATGAGTAAAAACCATTTTTATTGATATTTTATCTTAATGCGAGTGGATTATGTTTTTGGTTTTTTCATTTGGTTCATAAATAAACAGTTTGTTTTGTGGGAATCATTGGAATGTGTGGAATCATCAGCTTTGAATGAGCTTAATTTGGTTGTAGTCCATGTCGTCTATGTACCGAATCTTATTTATCTGCGTCACATAGTTATGAGGTATGATGAATTTAATTCTTCTCTTATATGGGAGGGCGTGTCATTGCCCAATTTTTCCAAACCAAACTATGCTAAGAACATTTTACAAACTGTAATAAACATGTGTACCAAATCATATTCGTCTGCGTCATATGGATGCTGAGATGTAAAAAAGTTGATTTTTTCTCATACGGAGACGTGTAAGTCTTATTTCTGTCTCTACTTTTTATATATTTTCATTTATCTGCATCAAATAGTTGATATGATAAATTTTAGTTTTCTTTTATATGGGGGACATAGTCACATAGCTTATGAGCTATGATGACTAAACTATGCTACGAACCTTCCCTAGATCATAAGAAATATTCAATTCAATTCAATTTTTATTTTTATTATATTATTTACATACATACATATTGGTATAAGAAATATATGTGCCAAATCTTTTGGCAATCGGTTGAACGGTTTAGGAGCCCATAAACAACATACATATGTACATGCCACATTAAGATTTATACATATACTAGCTGACCCGGCAAACATTGTTCTGCCCTCCCTGTTCACGTCACTATCTTCAGCTCCTTATCTGTCTCCATCTCCATCACCATCACCATCACCATCTCCATCCCTATCCGCTATCCCTATCCCTATCCCTATCCCTATCCCTATCCCTATCCCTATCCCTATCCCTATCCCTATCCCTATCCCTATCCCTATCCCTATCCCTATCCCTATCCCTATCCCTATCCCTATCCCTATCCCTATCCCTATCCCTATCCCTATCCCTATCCCTATCCCTATCCCTATCCCTATCCCTATCCCTATCCCTATCCCTATCCCTATCCCTATCCCTATCCCTATCCCTATCCCTATCCCTATCCCTATCCCTATCCCTATCCCTATCCCTATCCCTATCCCTATCCCTATCCCTATCCCTATCCCTATCCCTATCCCTATCCCTATCCCTATCCCTATCCCTATCCCTATCCCTATCCCTATCCCTATCCCTATCCCTATCCCTATCCCTATCACTATCCCTATCCCTATCCCTATCCCTATCCCTATCCCTATCCCTATCCCTATCCCTATCCCTATCCCTATCCCTATCCCTATCCCTATCCCTATCCCTATCCCTATCCCTATCCCTATCCCTATCCCTATCCCTATCCCTATCCCTATCCCTATCCCTATCCCTATCCCTATCCCTATCCCTATCCCTATCCCTATCCCTATCCCTATCCCTATCCCTATCCCTATCCCTATCCCTATCCCTATCCCTATCCCTATCCCTATCCCTATCCCTATCCCTATCCCTATCCCTATCCCTATCCCTATCCCTATCCCTATCCCTATCCCTATCCCTATCCCTATCCCTATCCCTATCCCTATCCCTATCCCTATCCCTATCCCTATCCCTATCCCTATCCCTATCCCTATCCCTATCCCTATCCCTATCCCTATCCCTATCCCTATCCCTATCCCTATCCCTATCCCAATCCCTATCCCTATCCCTATCCCTATCCCTATCCCTATCCCTATCCCTATCCCTATCCCTTTCCCTATCCCTATCCCTATCCCTTTCCCTATTACTATAACTATCCCTATCCTGTTTGTCATTAAGATGGTAAAACTAACCTATCTCACTATTTCCACCCTTAACATTTAGGGTGATGAAAAATAGATTTTGTCCGATTCTCAACCCTAGCCGATATGCACGCAAAGATTGATGAAAATCGGTCGAGCCGTTTCGGAGTTGTTCAGTAGCGTACACCGTGACACGAGAATTTTATATATTAGATATAGATATTAGACTTCTTCAATATTGTAAACTTATTCAATACACAATAGATATTTTATTTTTTTTTTGTTTCTGTGTACATACATACATAACTCTTTATCTATATGACAGTATTTTTTGGACTGATATAAGATCTTCCAATAAAACACAAAGTAGCTGAATTGGAATTCCCAACATATCTTAGATATGTATGTAAATGATGTAACTAAATGATTTTTTTTTTAGATTAAAATATAAAGGTGTCGTTAAGGATACCAACTTCAAAGATGTCACCAACATGGCAATTGACCGTTATGCATACTATGTTTGTTTTAAGTGCCAAAAAGCGTACGTGGAGGTGAAGCGCGTTGCGATGCAGCAATTGGAGAAAAATTCGATCTTGAAGAGTTGGTGTGTGGTGGTTGCTCTGATGTCGCTCGTGCTCAGATGTGTCCGAAACATGGTACAGATTTTCTTGAATATCAAGTGTCGCTATTGCTGTTCTGTAGCCGTGTTTTTTTGCTTTGATACAACACATTTCTGTGATACCTGTCATGATGATTTCCAACGTTTAACCAACATTCCAAAAAAAAAGCTGCCACAATGTCCAGCTGGGCCTAAAGCTAAACAGCTTTTGAGTGATCAATATCCCCTACATGTTATACATCCATCAACTGGTGAGGAGTTTGCATTAGGATGTGGCGCATGTCGCAATGCACAAACGTTTTAGCATGATGTTTATGCCGAGAACCACGGCAAAGATGGTGCTGATTGCAACATGGATGGTGGCGCTGATGAAGATGGAGTCGATATTGATGAAAATCGAAGTTGTGGAATTGGACAATGAACACTATTTTGGTTATTTATCTATGACTCACAATGATAGTTATTAGACCCATGAATGTTTTTTAATACTCGAAGTAAATGGCGATGATCTCATTTTCTGAATTCAATGTCGGTTAAAGCATTTCATATATACTCAAATGACAATATTTTTATCCTTGCATTCAAATTTATAAAAGTCACAGCGAATACCTCTGCAAAATAAAAGACTAACTTTCAACTTTTTCTCAAAGTTCAAAATTTTGAATTTTTTTTCGCATATTTGTAGTCACTTGCTCTTTCCTAATGTTACAGTTAAAATGGGGAATAGAACAATGGAAAAGCCTCAAATCAAATGCAATATAACTATACAATTTTATTATAAAATTAATATGCATACATTATGTATTCAAATACATACTTTTAAAAGTTGACTTATGAAATGCAATACAAAAAAATAAAAATAAAAATAAAATTGTACTAGCCAAAGTACATTTTGAAAACCCTTAGTACCAATTACTATTTCATGCAATATAACCAAAGTCGTAATGAACTGTGTGATGTCGCTAGGGTTTCAGCTTGATAAATTGCCGGTGGAGAATAATAAAATCACTCAATATGAAACAATTATAACTCCTTACATTAATATAAATGGCCATGCTTTAAATTTAAAATTTATTCAGCTTATTGCTAATGGAAACATCATTTAGTGCCATCCCTCTTTAAAATGAGCTTCCAAGTGGTTCTCTGTGATGTTGTCTCGTAAACTTATAGCCATTTGAATTTGATCCCCTATGACCCAACAATATTAACCAAACGGTTTCAAATTCATGTTGCTTAAAATGTCTGTAACTTTACCAGGAAACCTCATAGATGACCATTTGAAAGCTTATTTTAAAGAGGAGCGATAGTATTCTATCCAGAATCATAATTATATCCTGAAACATCATTTTCTTATAGGTGCGGTTATGTCTTTTAAACTTAAAGTCTTAAGGATAAGAAATTTCAGTATTATCGTCTCGGACATCTGACTTTTTTTATTTTTAATAACGGCTGTAACAGTACATTGCGCCATTGCAATTGGCGTAGGATCCTTGACCATGGGCTCTGCAACATTCATCCCTATCGGCGACGTTTCGACTGCAGAACTTGTCACAAGGATAAATATGGACCAAACTTCTAATCGCTTCTGTACTGATGATCAACGCACATGCAATAACCATAAGGAAAACGATTGTTTTGTTGAAAAGGACCATTGTTGTTAAAATAATTGCACGGCAATGATTTATATGTATAACGTAAGGAATCTCTTTTTGTCCAGAAAAATATTGTTCTGCGGAGAGTAGAATACTTTCTGCACTATATATACGCTGTTTCGCTTAAAAGCGGCACCTAAGTTGTTGTTGATCATTTTGCTAAAATTTGTTTTTCATGAAATGCAAATAAACAAATTTTGTTTAATTTTTAATTGTATTTATGTCAATAGCACAATATTTTCGAGCGTCATTCTTGTGAAAATGTGATTCATGAAGTATTACGCAATGGCTTATGCAAAGAGCTGAAAACAAAAGTAAACCAAATATTTTTAAAATAAAAACCAGACATCTTAAATAAGTAAAAAACCATCTTAAAAACGTACAATGCTTGTTTTTGTAGATTAACCGATCTAGTTATAACTTATAAGTAATCCATGTAGGATTGATTTTATAATAGATGGACCGTTTTCTCGGCTCATAAGTCAGTTCCATTGGTTGTGAAAGGAATGTAATTTTGAGCCTCATTTATTTTTCGACTTTTCAGCGTCTCTTCTATTTTTGAACCTTGTTCAACTTTTTCGACATTTTTCGAAAATAATCGAGACTTCTGGACATTAATCGAGGTATTCCATATTCTAAAAGAAATTTGAATTATACAATTTTTGAATAATACATAAATAGTTCAAGTACAGGTACAACATTAACCACAAAATGGCTATGTATATAGGTATAATAATAGGTTTATATGTGGTAATAGCCCAAACATATGTCACCAATTACCAGGTTAAATTGATCCAAGTGATATCTTTGTCATGTTTGTTGTATAAAAAATGCGTTGATCAATTTGTAAGAATTTGAAGTGTTAATGAAAAAGTTCAGTCTCTGAAACAAAAATGATTTTCTTAACATAAATGATACATTTATCGACTGTTTCGACAAAATTCGACATTTCAAAACCATTCGACATTATAAAACACTCAAGTTTTTCAGCTTTTATCGAATTTTTCAACATTCTTCAATATCGTCCTTAGGGAAATTTTGACGTTATATATCTGTTCTAATATGTATATGTAAACGGTGGTCCAGATCCGAGCAGCCATACAGTTAACATCGTACTTGTACTGTATAAATTTATCTAAATTAGTGGCGTTTTAGCCATCCACTCCACTTAATGATCTTTTTTTTCTCATAAGTATAAATGGACGCTACAAAACGCTGCAATGTTTTGTGTCATTTTTTGTGCTCATACAAATAAAATGTCATTTTACTAATTTGCGATCGCTGAGCGTTTCGAGTAGATAATTTTTAACACATTTTATATTTCGTATCAAGAAGGAGCTTTCTTAGCGCTCATGAGACTCATCCAATGCAAAAGATATATTCGACTTCAAATATTTTGCATTTGACGCAAGAACTTTTTTCCTTGAAAAATCGGTATTATCAGTAGCTGCTATGAAATTTAGAGTTGTTTGTGTATTGTATATCCAAAAAGTAGTAAACACCCGGGAAGTAAAACCATCGTATTTGGCTTAAGGTATCTTGTAGGGCAGCGACAGAAAAAGGTAGTTCCAGACAGAGTTATAGCCTCTGGCCCCATGCTCAAAGAGTCCTCTACCAGTGCTGGATTAAGGCATTTGCTAGGTGGATAGGTAGGCCTAGCAACCGGCCCTCAAGCTGAAGGGGTCGCCAACATGACAAAATGCTGTGTGGAGTTTTGAATGTTGTGTGGCAAACGAAACAAGAATTTTTTTGTTTATTTTTGTCAAACCGGCGCCATAAAAAAAAAATTAACATCCTTTTGAAAATGAATCTCTAAACATGTCTATTCATGTCATCCCTAATATAAAAATTTTGTTAACGAATTTATTATGATTTTGAGGAAATAACGCAATGATATTTATACGAAAATAATATTTAGATATTCCTTTACAGCCCGTTGCATCGATCAATATTCATTTAAAATTTAACAAATTGATAGCGTTAATATAGCGAATGAAATTTGAGTGCTGACCAAAAATATAGTGATGAAATTTCAAGAATCGAAACGAAACATATATATTCCAGAGCTATCGTCGTTACCTTCTTATCAAAGTTTGCTAAATAAAAAAGCATTGTATCAATTTGTATCGAATTCAACAAGAATACTGATCGATGCAACTGGCTATAGGTTCAATTGATATTCCTTTTCGTTAAAAGTTAGACCTGAGTTATGGTTAGTTTATCGGGGCAACATGTACAGAAATAAGTCTTCGAAATGTAATTGATTTAACAAATCTTATTGGGTCCCTCAAATGGCACGTCGCATTACGTTTCATCCGATGCTGATTTCTTGGGAACATAATTTTGTTTACAAACGTGGCTTTCATCTTTTACATTTGGAATCTTTAGAACAAGAATAAGCAACATTATTATTTAGGGCGTATGCCTTTTTTATTTATAGTATAGCGCTTATCAATTAGAAAATATTTTATATACAGAGATAGCTAATAGCAGTTCATTCCGCCATTGCAGTTGGCGTAGGACCCGCGACCATGAGCTCTGCAACATTCATTCCTCTCGGGGATGGTTCGGCTGCAAACCTTGTCACAAGGATAAACTCTAATTGCTTCGGTACTGATGATCAATGCACATGCAATAACCATAAGGAAAACGATTGTTTTGTTGAAAGCGACCATTGTCGTTGTTGAAAGATTTGTACGGAAATGATTTTTATAGCTCGAAGAAACACTTTTGTTCAGAAGAAATATTGTTCTGTGAAGAGTAGAAGATTTCCACGCTATATATATGCTATTTCATTTAAAAACGGAACCTAAGTTGTTGATCATTTTGCTAAAATTTATTTTTCATGAAATGCAAACAAATAAATTCCCTTTGTCTCTTAGATATTTGCCAACATTTGCTAATTTTTGTGTATCAAAACAAATTTCTTGTCCATTGTATTAATTTTGATAACGCAATATCATTGCAAGCTATTCTTGGAAAAATACGGTTAGCTAATACGCAGCGACCTATCCAACAATTGGCTCAAAACAAAAGTAATCCACATATGCATTTTTTAAATAATAATAGAAAAAACGACAACATAAATTAGTGAAAATTCATAAAAATGAACAATGTTTGTTCTTGTAGATTAAATCGATATACTATATAAATAGTATATTTTAGTTGTGAGTAACTTATGTTGGACTTATTTTGTAATGGACTGACTAGCTGTACTCACGGTCTTCTACCCGCCTACATCTTACGTATCTCTTACTGCAGGCACTTGGGACCATGTACCGAATTCCAGAAGTCTTGCCCCATTGTCCGATCACATTTTGCGAGTAGCTTAATACAAACAATGCAGATCCATGTACAACAATGCAGATCCATGTACTTTCACAAAAATAGATACCAAGATATAGTGTTGTGAGTCTTGTTGTTGCATGGAAGATGCAACGCTCCTTACTTTTATTAAAATAAAATGCCTATGTAGCTCAGGGTTAATGTAGCTTTCTATTGGTAGATAAATTTTTAGAGTCGAATTTTTTGACACCATTCGAGATTTATTGGCTTCTGGCCAAAATTTGACATTGTATTTACATAAACATATACTAATATATGGACAGGGTGGTCTGGATCCGAACAGCCATACGGAAAAACTCGATGCTCTAGCTCATTGTGAATAAAATCTTGCATGGAATTGGAGGGTCAGGTTACAGGGTGCTGACCATTGCTAATCAAAAAAAGGTCATAAACTTTTTGTCACAAAAATTTTTGCATTTTTACAAATTTTTTGTGTTTTGGGAAAGCCGTTAATTCCTCATTTTCAACTTAACAACCCTGGTGCTTAAGAAACTTCCTTTAGAGTAGTACTTAGAAACGAAAGTTGCCTCATAACTTTCTAAGTTATAGAGCTAAAGAAATGAGTGAGTTTCATTACGTAATTAACTCACATATTTTTGGTGGTACCTTTATTTCCACCCGTGTGAAAACATTTTTTTTTTTAAATTGCAAGTGTCCAAAAAAAATACCGTCATAAAATGTGGCTTTTCAGACAACAAAGTTTTGACTTTTTATGACTTTTTAGCAGGGACTGAAACCGAACCCGAACCGAAATGGGTTCGGGTTCGGTGCTTTTATAAACCATGAACCCGAACCCCGTTGAACCCTAAAACTCATCCAGATTCGGGTTCATAAATTTAAAAAAATTATTTTTGCACATAAAAATATTCTGTGTAGTGTGTCCTTAAAAAAACAAAAAAAAAAGAAGACAAAAAAAAATAGTAAAGTTTCTCGTGTTCGTTAATGTTGCCTAACGAACGGTATTTTTTTATTATTATTTTGAATTTCTTTGATTGCTTTGATTGCTTTGATTGCTACAAACTGAACGTGTTTTTTATTGTTTGTTACATTTAAATTAAATTTATTTATAAAATTGTTTTGCGTAAAGTAAAGTAAGTACATAGTTAAATACTAAATTTTATTTTTAAAATTTTTAAATATATATTTTACTATTTTAGACTTGTTGGTTTTTCTAATCCATAAAAATGTCTGGAATATTCATGAAAAATTTATTTGTATATGATGCAAGAAAAGATGTTTCTATATGCTCAGAATGCAAATATGAAAGGTAAACATTCGGCAAAAGAACAGAAATTTCTAGTTCTTCAGGAGAAGATGAGGATATTCTTGAACAAGTTTTAAAGAAGAAAGAAAAGTTTTCTCAAATTAATTCGTCAAATATAAATGCTACCTCTTCAATTGATAGTTCAGTTAAAAATGAGATGATGAAAATATACGAAAATTATCCAAGGCTGGCAAAAGAAAAAAATATTTTAGGATTTTGGGAGCAACATAAAATGGAAACACCATTATTATATCAGGTGGCCCAGATCATCTTCGCAGTTCCTGCAACGCAAGTAAGCGTAGAAAGGGCTTTTTCAGCTTTGAAATTTATTTTAATTTAAAAGAAGAAAATTTAAAAAATATTTTAATTATTAAATTAAATGAAAATTTTTTTGAAAAATAAATAAATGATATTGTACTTTTTTTTCTAAATTTTGAACCCGAACCTGAACCCAAACTTTTATTTTGATTAACCCGAACCTGAACCCGAACCCAATTTTTTCAGGGTTTCAGTGCCTGCTTTTTAGCAACTACTTACCTACTCAATAAATTTTTTTTCCGTTCAAAGGACAACACTTTGCCGTTCGAATATATCAATAAACATATAAAAAATATCCAAAAAATCAAAGTCTCAAAAAACCTGAGCTGTCGAAAACGATCGAAAAGGCGATAAAACTCGGAAACTTGTGCGTTTTTTTAAAAATAATTTCGATTCTGAATTAAGTGCATTGCAAATATCTCTTAAAGTGATTTGAAGATAATTTGCTTAATAAAAAGGCAACACTCCTCTAAACAAAGCAATTGCACCTCTCAGCTAAGGCGACGATATATTGCAATTCTTCAAGACATTAAGCCCATAATTACATATGTCAGCTAATTTACAAAAACAAGCATTGTGCGTCAGATGATTTTTTTCTATTTATGTTGGTTGTTTTTCCTAATTTAAAAATATTTGGATTTCTTTTGTTTTCAGCCAAATGTTGGAAAAACTGTTTCGTATTAGTTAACCATATTCTCCCAAAAATAGCTTACGTATAATATTGTGATATCAACAGCTATACAATTTACAAGGTGTAAAGGGAATTTGTTTGTTTACATTACATGAATAGTAAACTTTAGCAAAATGATCAACAACGCCTTAGGCCCCGTTTGTAAGTGAAACAGCGTGGGTATATATAGTGCGGAAAATCTTCTACTCTTCACAGAACAATATTTCTTCTGAACAAAAAGTGTTTCTTTAAGTAAATAGTAATCGTACAATTCTTTCAACAACGACAATGGTCGCTTTCAACAAAACAATCGTTTTCCTCATGGTTATTGCATGTGCATTGATCATCGGCACCGAGGCATCCTTGGTCCGTGTTTCTCCTTGTGACAAGGTCTGCAGTCGAACCATCCCCGAGAGAAATGAATGTTGCAGAGCTCATGGTCATCAGTCCTACAACAATTGTAATGGTGGAATGTACTGCAATAGCTTTTAGCTACCTTTGTAAAAATAATATTTTTAAATTGACAATCACTATACTAAAAATAAAGAAGACATGAGCCCAATATAATAATATTAAACATTCTTATTCTTAAGATTCCAAGTTTAACAGATAAAGCCGCATTTATAAAAAATTTATATTCCCAAGAATCCAGCATCGGATGTTACACTGAGAAAACAATTTATTTGAAAATTACAAATGTATATTTGATATAGAGCAATCAAGTATCGCATTTGCTATCCTTCTCGAACCATCACTTTTTATAGTTTTTTGTACCATGTTTTAGGTAGAGTGGATTCAACCCTCGAGGATTGAAAGGTCAAAGGTTTCTTGACTTTTTCAACGTTTACCTTTTGACTTTATCAATCTCTTTCAATTTAATTGAATTTAAAATGATTTTCTAACCTTTCATCACGTCTTTTTCAGCCTCTTTCAATTTTTTTTTCGTGAATTTCAGCTTTTTTCGAGTTTTTCAACCTCTTTCAACTTTTTCCAGCCTTTTCAAATTTTGTTCAGCTTATTTAACCGAATTCAAGTTTTTTCGTCATTTTCCATATTTTATCGACATTTTAGCCTTTTCAGCATTCTTCAACCTCTTTCAAATTTTTTCAACATTTTTCAACATTTTTCAAGTTTTTTATGCTTTTCAACCTTATTCAATATTTTTAAAATATTTCCGACTTATTCAACCTTATTTAACCTTTTATAATATTTTCTACATTTTATCGACGTTTTAGCTTTTTTCAACATTTTTCAACCTCTTGCAAATGTTTTCCACATTTTCCATATTTTATCGACTTTTCAACCTCTGTAGATAACTTTTTTCATTAGTACCATATTTTTTTCCACTTTAAATTTTTTTCGACTCTTTCAACCTCATTCAACTTTTTCCGAGACTTTCAAACCGTTTGAACCGTTTCAACCAAAAAAAAGCATACCGTGCCCTCTAAAAGTCGTTAGAAACTCGTTGAGCTGTGAATTTTTTAAAATTTAGAGTTTTGTATTAAAGTTGCGAGGGTCTGGGATCGAGTTACTTAGAGTGGATATGGGTAACGCGGCTTACCTTTGACCTTTCAACCCCCGAGGGTTGAATCCACTCTACCTAATCGAAATGAGTGAATTTACTTATATTCACTCTAAAACATGATACAAATAACTATAAAAAGGGGTGGTTCGAGAAGGTTAGCAATTCCGATACTTGATTGTCCTATTTCAAATGTACATTTGTAATAATCAAATAAATTGTTTTCTCAGTGTAACATCCGAAGCTGGATTCTTGGGAACATTCATTTTTTATAAATGCGCTATTATCTTTTAAATTAGGAATCTTAAGAATAAGAATGTTTAATATTATTATATTGGGCTCATGCCTTCTTTATTTTAAGCATAGCGCTCATCAATTAAAACACATTATTTATACAAAGGT